>JAAAKD020000207.1:9061851-9099717 GCA_010014825.2 Danaus melanippus | reverse complement strand
TACCAATGTGATTTTTCCGAGTCATATGTACTTTCTAAGAGTATTTAGACATCACTGATTAATGCATTCCCAAAGAGGGTTGATGTCAGGCAGGCGGCCGGTCGTAAAAACAATTAGCCAAAACTATATTCACAATATGTAAGGCAGAGCCTGGCTATAGCTGGGAAATTGCCAGAGAAGAAGAAGAAGAAGACTTCATTTAGGTTAAAAAATATCTTCATACCTTAGCATCTTTCATATATAACGCCAAAAATTGAGTCGGGACTCTTTCAGCAGCGGCATAAAATATTAAACCGCCATGTTGATCAAATGTTCGGAAACTTATAGTTAAATCAAAACCCTCTAATTGTCTTCCGGGTAATTTAGAGTATTCAATGCGGCTATCCTCTTTCGTACCTGCATAAAAAAATAAATATAATACAAATTTTTGCATTATGGTTTAGTGTACATAAGCATGTGAATAATTTTCTTATAGAATTACCAAATCTGTATCCTTCCAACGGATCACCAATTTCATATTGTGGATCAAAAGCAAGTGCACATCCAGGTTGTGGTGCTGGAGGGGGCCTTCTGGTAGTGGTTGATATTCGTGCCGTGGTAGTGGAAGGAATGGGTGCTATTGTTGTTGTTGTTGGAGGCAAAGGTTCTGTCGTTGGCGCTGCCGTTGCTGTTGTGGTTTCTTCTGCGTTAAATACCAAGGTTGGGGGTTCTGTAACGATAATGGTAACCCCTTTTAGATTTTTATACATATGTTAATTAGTTTCTAAGTTCAGCTTTATAGTTTTTACCTTTTTCATCTACGGGAACATTCAGGACTGGCGTAGGAAGAACGTCACCTCTAGTTGGAGTGGGCCATAAACTAACATCTAAAAAAATAAAACCTTTAAAATAAGGATCATTTTTAAAACTGTTTTAAATAGATGTGCTCCTTACCTGGAGGAACACCACCGGTGGTTGTAATTTTACCACACCTTCCAAATGTGACGCTGTGATTGCTAAATGGTTCTAATAGATTGAGTACTCGTCCATTAAATGTTGCGTCAGCAATACAACCCTTGAAAGGTGTTTTAGAACCTACTTCTCCGCCCACTACATAACCTGGTTGGACGCCACCCACAAAGAGTACGCCATTTATAATATGTAATGGTGCTGGTGCCGAGTCAGTGCTGCAAAAAATAGTAAGTGAGAAAATAGAAAATTTGTTTATTTAAGATTGACCCTATTATAAAATATTGCGGCTGAGGGCCAGTTTTAGCAGTTTTTGACAAAGTTAAAATATGATATTTTATAAGTAAGTAAGAAATTAAGATGTGTATGTTTGTTGTTTTTCTTTAAAATAATGTACTTTATTTCCATACGTTTTTCTGCCACCTATTAATATAACCCCACCCTTATAAAACGAAAATCATATCCAGTTAATAAACTGTTTATTACTTTTCAGTAAGTGGTGCAATTGACTTGTTAGTATTATTATTATTAAAATTAAAATTAATTATTATCAACTAGCGCTATATAGATTTTCCTACCTGAAATAGTCAAAATCATCCACTACTAGCCGTAAAGCTTTGTCGTTATGAGTAACGGTAACCACGTGCCACTGGGAATCGTTATATGTACTGAGGCCAGTGTCTAGTGATTCTCTCTGGCTCATTAATACCAGTTTTCCTACAAAAAATACACATATTAAAAAAGACTGTAGATTTTGTGCTAACTTAATATTTAAAAAGAAATATTCACCTTTGTTAAGAGATAGTGAAATACTGTCTGGCATTGAAGTTGTTTGTGTTCGACTTACATAAACGAATAATAAGCCAGAAGGCTCATTTGTTTTAAATTTGAGAGTTAATTGGAGATTCTCTGTTGAAATGTCTACGAAGCGCAAATAGCTGTTCTCACCAGATAAAGATACAAGTGACGCAAACTAAAATAATTAAAATTTAAATTAGCTTATTATTTACTACATTTTAATAAATACATCTGCGGCTTCATAAATTTGATTACCTGGCATCCGTAGGCTATTCCTACCGATTCAACATTTTCACTTAAATCAATATTAACACCGTCGATACTTATTTGCCTTATACAACCATCAAAACCTTTGTTTGTAACTTGTATAATGTCCTTATTATTTCCACCGAAATTCATTGTATCTAACGAAGGTATCTCTTTAGCTGCGGATGTCGATACCATTTTAAGTATTTCATTATCCACTCTAAGAGAACACGAACTGAAGTACCTCCCAGCGTCGAGTCTATGCCATTTGCCATCATTATATGCTTTTGTTGTGCCAATTATAACCATGTCATTGGTATTTCCAAGAGAAACCTAAAAATAAGTTGAAAAATTGACTCAATGTTTAAATACATAAATATACCCATGTAAATAGATTTACAGTGCTAGAGACATACTTGCAAATAAACATGACCATCTTGCATTTGTATCGAGAAGAAGTGTTTTCCTTCTCCTACCAAGTATATGAGACCATCTGGAGCATAAGTTCTGAAGAACAGAAGCACCTGGTTCTTCTGTGGACTAAGGTAACCTCGGCCAGGCATAGTCACGTGTGAACGACCATTGAAACGGTATTCTTGGGGACCCGATTGTGATGATACTAGTTTATCTCTGGATATAAAAATTTAAGGTTATTTCATTTTATTTTTAGTACAGCAAAGCAAATTTGGTGCCACTTATCTTACCTTTGCCTTGCACCTTTCAAATTATCCGAACTGACAAAATTCCATAAACCAACGGGTGTGTCGCCAATCATCAGTTCTTCAATTTGTCCTTCAAATGCAGGGAAGCTTATTCCTTGAAGTTTTGCATCTGATGGAACTCCTCCAACATAAAGTTTGGACTTGTCTCGATCTAAATTAAAGATGGTATGCTGGCCAGGTAAAACGGCTTCTTTAACATGGATTTTGTCAGAACCGCTATCAAGGCTTTCCCGAATGGATAATTTTACGTTTCTTCCTACTCTGTTGACAGAAAATACAGTTTTTCATTTATGTTATAATTTATTATTTGTATTTACTGTTTATTTTTTTTAAAACACTGACTTATTTGCGACTCACCTGTCAACTATAACTTGATACCACCTATTGTCAGCCACAAACTTTTCGCTTCCTATTCTAGCTGGTTCACGGCCAGATTCTGCGGTCTCACCAATATCCATAACAAGATAAGGATAACCATTTTGAACTCCGATAACCATAAAGTCATCCTACGAGAAATTTGTATATATATAAGAATTTTTTAAATTGTATGTTTACAAAATGGCACAAATTTATTACTTTCCTTGGAGGTAAAAATGTTAGTATAAAAGTTTTTTATTCATACCGATTTTGTTCTTCTTAACATTGTGTCTTTAGGATTGCCGAGGTATAAAATGAATCCATTTTTTTCTTTAGTTCGGAAATAGGCTGAAACATGTGTAGATGTTGACATTTCATCCACTGTGTCTGGTAGGCGCGGCTGAAGAGTTGACCATCTGTCAAATGTTACCCCGACTTGTATACGGTTTGCTACGGTGTGAGCCTGAGGAATAAAAATAATTATGAAAAATCTCTGCTTTTATACATGTTCACCTCATTACGTTCCTTTTCTAGACACCTGTTCTATTAATTCCCTTAGCTTTTGAAGTTTTTCATCAGCTTCTTTTCGAAGACTCTCGAGGTTTTCCTGTTTCAACTTAACAGTTCGGTATGTGGACGATATTGTGGGATCCATTTGATTAATTTTGTTTACTGTTGAAATTTAACATAATTAGTACCTAAGTGTATGTATTATGTATTTTTTTCAAATAGTTAAAATGCTCACATAGGTTATCAATGTTCGAGGTCATTTTCTGTGCATCGTCCGCTAATTTTGGCAGTGTTTGTGCGAATTCCTTGCTAACTTCCAATTCACTTCCAAGAGTAGACATAATTGCCTTTGTTGATTTGACTTTTTTTGCTACTTTTTCTGCTTTTTCAGTTTCATCATGTAAAGAAGTTTGCGGTGAACTCGGAAGCGACCTATATTATTTAATATTAAAAAACATTTATAATTTCTAAATAAACAGAAAGAGTAAAATAATGGTAGTTTCTTACAATTGTATGGCATTATTTTCGTCATCTGCATAGCCAAGCGTAGATGTTGCATTTTGCAGCCCTATTTTGGCAAGGGTTAGGTTAGGACTAAGCTTTTGTTCAACAGTTTCAAGTGCCTTTAAAGCACGATCAGATAGTGCTAGGGATCCATCTCTCGCGGGCATAACACGCTCATTTAGCTCATTGTTCTAAAAGTGAAATTTCATAGATGTAAAGAAGTTGATGAATGCATCTCGTCATCCGACGTTTTGCTGATGAGATGTGCTCATTCTTTGAGTGCTTTAAACGATATTTGGTAGAAGTAAATGATGAGTATCTTTTATAAAAAAAAAATGAAGTCTACTTTAGAAATATTTTAACTGATTTTTAGATTACATTTTATATAAAGTACAGTTATAAAATTTTATTATTTTGTATATTAAACTCATTTTTTATTGTTTTTACTGTTACCATGTCAATTTGTTTTAGTTTTTGTATAAATATTTAAAAATATTTTGGATAACTTTTATGATGTTTTCGTGAATACGGTTTCAAGACAGAAAAAAACTTACAATACTCGTAACCGTGGCTACGGCTTCTTCGGCTTCTTCGCTTGCTCTTTTAGCATCTTGAATTTCTTGAACTATTGAAGAATAGGCCGATGCTGCACTATAAGCATGTTGGGTACGCGTATTGTTATTTTCCTGTTCTGCTAGTGCTCTTAGTTTATCAGCCTTTGTATATAGAAAAAAAAAATCAATTAAATATGTAAACATGATTTAACAACATGGGTCTTTAAAGTGTTATTTTATAGATACTTACTCTATTTCTTAAGTTACGTGCATGATTTAATGCTTCGTCTGTTAGATTCGTTAGTTCAGGTAATTTGTCTGCTATCATATCTAAGCTATCTTTAACATTCCCATTGGTATTATTAACTTCCTCTAAGACTTTTGATGCGTTTTGCACAATGTTTCCAACTTTTATAGTCCAGAATGTTGCATTATTAATGTCGATAGCAGCGTCAATTAAGTCTTTCATAGCAGCACCATTAAGTTTAGTAACTGACAAAACTTTATTTCCAAACTTAGATTTTCTGAAAGAAATAGTTTTTTTTATATGAAAATCATCTATGTTACTATAAACGGAAGAAAAATATTTTAATAGTTTTTCAATACTTGTTTATCTCGTTAAGTTTTTCCGCCTCCGTTGCTGTGTGTTGAGCAAGATCTGTGTATTCAAGCATGTCATCTAGTTTTTTCTTTAATTTACGGGTGTCGTTAAGTAGGGATTCAAATTTCTGCAATTTTAAGAAGATGGGGTTTAATTCTGATAATGAGAGGGGGAGATATTTATATAAATAAGAGAAAAAGTGCTTTTATCTTACCTTTACTTGTTCGTTAACTGGTTGTACAAAAAGATTCATTCGTTCTATTTGTTTTGTGCTATTTGTATAAGCATTAAAAGCCTGCACTTCCTTGTTTTTGAAATCTTTTTCTAAAAAGAAACAATATATATTTTACAAAGTAATTTAATTTCTCTGTCATAATATTTGTTAATTGTATAGCTACCTGCTATATCATTTTTAATTTGTCTTGCTTCTGTCACTGCACTATCCACTTTTGGTTGTTGACTTAGTTCTAGACCAGTAGCTAGTTCAGACACGTGAGACACAGATTTCTTTGCCTTTTCACTATTTTCTCGTACTGAAGCCAGAATATCGTTTGCAACATTAGCTAAATCGGCTGCTCGTAATATTTGCTTATCACTGTCCGTTGCAGCAAATTCAGCCTGAAATTTTATTTAAGGTATGTTTTATTTAGACTTTTTAATTATTATTGAAGTTGTATTGCTGTGTAGTGGTTACCGAACGGAGAAGATTTTTTGCACTGGTTTCAAGGGTTTTAACGGATGATGTAACTGTTTCTAGTTCGACGTTCTTTAACTCAGATACTCGTGGTTTCAAAAGTTCAGTTTGGTTTGCTATGTAATTAAGACGTTGAGTTGTAAAAAATGAATCGGCTTTATCCTGAAAAGCAAACGAAAATTTTTGCATTAACACATAAATAGTTATTATAAAAATCATAAATAAAAGTATTTTATCGCAACGATACGGTACAAAATATACATAGCTTTAAATTACTTATTTAATTCTCACCTTAAAGTCGAGTGTTTCGTTGTTAAGTAATTCAGTTAGATTTTGAACAGTAAATATGAGAGCATCAGTACAAGAATCACATTCCAAACAACCTTCTTGAGGTATTAATACCCATCTATAACAAATAATTTTTTGCATTTCTTTATAGATAAACCATATGGGTTAAAATATGATATATCTCATGGTGAGTATATGTTCTTTTTAGAAAAATAGACAACAGACCTTTCTGGACAACGATCACATTTTTCTCCGACTACTCCCGGAAGACATTCGCATTGCCCAGTAGCATTGCACATAAATCCAACGGAATAGCCTTTATTGCAGTTGCAACCTGTAAAAAGATACAAAATTTTATAACTGTGATATAATTTATTAAAATAAGTATTATTTATTATTTACGGTCGCATCCGTCTTTAGAGTAATTCCAGTATCCCGCGGCACATTGATCGCAATGCATTCCTGTTACACCCTTCGCACATCTGAAAGGTATAATTACAACTCTAAGAATAAATATACACACTACTAAGATTGTAAAGATGTTTGCTGTCCAAATATGTTTTTTAGAACTTGTGATAATATTAATAATCAATTTCTTGAATGCGTTAAGAACTAAACAAGCAAAACGATCAAGTAAAATATCGTTATACTCCTTTCATGAACCTACTTGCATTTCCCATTATTTTCGTCACATTGCGAAGCTTCAGAAGCAATTCCACAGTCACAAGGTGTGCACCCTTGTCCACTGTTCAGACCCCAATGGTCCGGCTTGCAGAGATTACAACTGCTGCCTATGACTCCAGGACGGCAAATACATGTTCCAGTACTGGGATCACACCGCTCCATACCGTATTCGTCACAAACGCATGCTGTTCAAATAATATTAATATTCAATCAATAAATAACTTTCCACAGATTTCGTCGTGGTGGGATAGTTAAAGGGTAAATGGTCATAAGTTTTTATATTGTTAAAAATACCTGTACAGTTCTTCGAGAACACAGCATCACCAAAGAATCCTGGAGCGCATAGATTGCAAGCGGCACCAGAAGTGTTGTTGACACATTTAAGGCAATCCCCAGTAATACTATCACAAGAACCAGGGTCATCAGTATTTATGTTACCAGAACAGTTGCAGGGCTTACAATAATCACCTGTAATAATAATCAAGTCATATTTGTTTTTTAAGCAATATATACATATATATATATGTATTGTACAAACCTATTTCTTCCGGAACCCCATAATATCCAGCTGCACAAAATTCACATCGCGCTCCACCATATCCGGGCTTACAAACACATGAAATTAGGGAGCCGTTTTCACTAAGATCACATCCGACGGCAAAACTGTTGAGAAATACAAGCGGGTCAGTATGTGTTGCATTACTTAATAAGTTAAATAAACTATCTTCAAACTGTACACTGACTTATTAGATGGATAAGGCATTGGACATGCACAAATGAGGCAGTCTTTAGGTGTGCCAACTGTTGCATCACCATGGTATCCCGGGATACATTGCTCGCAATGATCGCCCATTGTGTTATCTGTGCATTCCTGGAAAATATTTTGGAAAGATTTTTTTAATGGTAGTAAAGTTAAGAGAAAAATGTATGTGTATTTATTTAAAGTCAGTATTTACCAAACATATTCCAGTGTTAACGTCGCATTCCTTGGAATGACCATTGCACTGACAAGGCACGCAAAATCCAGCATGTGGACCAGAGCTAAGCCTGTAGTGACCTTCTGCACATTGTTCACACGAAAGTCCTTTATACGCTTTTGGACACTGACAATCTTCTATCGAAGAGGCTTGTTTGTCTAATTCAGCATATTCTTCAACGCCAAAATCTAAGGTCACTCCCATTAATCTGTAATATTAAAAAAAAAATGATAATTATTACAGTGATAAGATATTGCATAGTTGTAAAATTATATATTGATAGTCTTAGATATAGATAAATAAAAAAGGCCTTTAATAAAAGAAGTGGGAAGGTATTAAGCTCTATTAAAAATTATTTATATTCAAGGGTTGATTCTTAAAGTTGCCAATTGGAGCCTGTACTCACCTGGTAGTAATCGCCTCATTCCAGTAAGTGGCTCTTATATAAATGCTAGTGACATTTACCAAGACATTCATGAACTGATCTCTAGTAACTGCAGTACCGTCTAAATTTGTAAATTCGTCTTCAGAAATACGAACAGTGTGCATCCAATTAAGTTGAGAAGGCGGTTGTTCCACACTATTATGTACAATATATCCATTAGAACCACCAATAATGACATCAGCAGCAGCGATGGCCCTCCCATCATCACGAGTTGTATAGAAAATAGAATAGGTAAGATATCCGCCATACGAATTGAGGCGTTTTCCTACAATGGAGTTGTTTTAATAGTTTGAAATAGAAAATACAGTTTATTCAACATTTTTCTAAGCTACTCACCCAAATAATAGTCTGGGGCACCAAAGTAAACAACTTTTTGTGAATCTTCCTCGCTACCTGATAGATCAGCACTAATTACAGAGTCATTAAATAAAGTAGGATCAACGCCTAGACGAAATATACTCAGGGTACGATTGGCTTCAATATTTGCTAGATACCAGTCCGACATTCCATTTAGCTGAAATAAAAATATTTATTTATTTTTGTATATTTTAATAGATACGTCATTGAAAAATGATGTATTTTTACCTCAGCCCATGAAAGGTGAGAGCTACTGCATCTCGTAGTTTTCCCAAAGCAATAACATTTCGTACATCCATCGAGATTGTCTGACTGAAGATTAAAATATTCTTCTTTGCACACGTCACATGCCTATAAGACACAGATTCAATGGATTATTTATCAGTTCATTTATTTTTATATCCCAAAATAAAATAGTGTTTTTATTCTTACTTGGCCTTTTACATGCTTCTTACAATAACATTGGGCGGTGTTTTGATCGCATACATCATCAGTTGTACCATTAAGATCACAGCTACATTGAACACAATCAGGGAAATCATAATGTCCCGGTTCACAGTGATCACAAGTTCGTCCAATAATGTTGTCTTTGCATCTTTAAAAATCATTATAATGTACACAATAAAAATTGTGTTGCTTTAAAACAATAAAAACAAATCCAAATTCCTTCTACTTACGGACAGCTTCCACTGTCAGCTTCACATTGAAGCTGGTCGTTGATGACTCCCATCGGGTTGCAATTGCAATCATCACAGCCGCGTTGCACATCAAAGTTAAAGGTATAGGGCTTACAACGGTCGCAGTTCTCTCCTTCTACGTTCTTGGGACAAATACATTCTCCTGAAACAGTATTCAGAGTTGGTTAAAATATTTTTTAAGGAAACAAATACTTCAATATATTTTAGTTATTCGAACAAAACAATTGAGGTTTCATTTGCTCATATTCTACTCGTACCGTTGTCGTCACAAATAGCGGTGGAAGGACAATGACATGGTCTGCAGTTAGGGAAACCGTAGTATCCAGTTTTACAAGCACTACATGTTCTGCCAATTACATTCTCTTTGCAGGGACATTGGCCTCCGAAAGTGTTACATTCTAATTCTGTAGATCCCATAAAGTCACAGAAGCAACTTAAAGCGCCGCTGTTGTATTCTGATGTTATTGAAAACATTGCATCGTGACAAAAACCTGATAAAAAATATGAGATTATTTATTTCATCTCATTCGTCACGAATAAATATAAAAGGTCTTGAAATAATAAATGAAAAAGAATTTTTCACAAACAATATTTCACCTGTTTCATTTGAACTAATGTAGTAATGATTCAGAGCACATTTTTCAATGAATTCTCTCGTATAATCCACCATATTATTTTCTTTTAAGGCTGAGTCAATAAAATCTGATTTAGCTATGACGAGCACATAGTCTAACCAAACTCCTTTACTGGTGTTTCCCTAAAACACGAAAATCGGATATTTATATTTTCATTGAATATGATAACAGATAAAGTTAATCCATATTTATGAAAAAGTTAAGTACAAAAACGATGAGTAATTATTGTTACCTGAAATGTTATGGTGAAATTTTCGTTTACTGCATATTGCTTATTTCCACCTGCTTGGATTATTATTGCTCTACATCCAGAATTAGAAGGACAATGTTCTATAGGAAGAATGGCATCTCGTTGCTGCTCGTCAGTTGTTATGTTTATACTAATATTGGATTCTATTTTTCGAAAAAAAATATCATACATTATTTATTATATGTATGTGATTTTAAATATTCAGTAACTGCTTATGACGATAGCTACCTGGGTGATCTGGTTGGTAATAATGTATAACGAATATGTAGTCTCCGGGAGAAGGAACTTTGGATTCAATTTTGACTGGATCTGATTGAGGTAATAAATAAACAACCATAGTTGAGTTATCTAAGATTGGTGGACGTTTCTCGCGATCTCCTCCAGTACCGCTTTCTATTTCAACCTTAAAAATTATATTGTAAAATTATATTCACTTTTATAATAGAAAACCATAGGTGGTAAATATTTTCGATTGTGGTCTTATTATCGTTTATAAGAAACCTTTTTAGAATCTACTGCAGTTGAAAAAACAGCCGGGCTGCAACGTCCGTTTCGTCTTAAGCAATATGGTCGTGGCGTGATGTAGTCGAGATGCCATTGAGATTCTGGGATCACGATAATTGATTTGATGGCAGCCAAAGTGTCAGTATCTCCCTAGAAATATACATCACATTTTATGCTTCAATAAAATTTAAGTGAAACATAATAAATAATGGACTGAGTCGTACTTACATCTAAATAAATTACATTATTTGGTTCCTGAACATTAAAAGCTGAGATTTTTGATAAATCATCTACGACCACTTGCCGACATGGTGCTGTATATGGACAGTCATTGAGATTGGCAAAAGCAATAGTTTCAGGACCATCTCCAGATTGGAATCTTATGGCAACTGCACCTCTTGGAGCTAAATCATACATTCCACCTTGATCGGAATTTATTTCACTTGCTGCTAAGGCTGTTCTATTTATTGGAGTAATATACTCAATTATAATAATATAGGAGCCGCTGGGATCAATTTTGATATTGTACTCAATTTCATTTTGTTCATTGTTGATAATTGGTATATCATTAGGACCAGCATTGTGTTCTTGCAGTTGCTGTAATAAAATACATTAATTTGCAAACATTATAAGCAGAACAAAATATTTTTTTGTACTTACAACATTACTTACTTCAGGATCGCTTATAAAGTCGGTAACGTCAGATACCATATCAGATACATTAGCAGTTGGAAATCCGCTGAGGCTGGGATAAGCAAAATGTCTGCAAAGTTTCTTTTCACCAATAATACATGGTTTATCAACAAGTTTAGTCAAAACAGTAGCCTCGTAGTAAGCTTCAGGTATAAGCACGAAGTAATCCTATAAAAATAAAAAAAAAATACTTTTGTTAATGGAGTTTTAAGAGACAGTCAAAGATTTTATATTCCATTGCTTACAATCATAACTTCCTTAGTGGTTTTAATTGTGACTGTCCAGTTTCCAGCATTCATTACAAATGGTGCCGGTGCAATACCCTTCTCAACTAAAACTGTTACTAATTGTGGTTGTGTCGTGGGCCTTAATTGTACATTAAACCTGTAATTGGCGTTTTTAGTTAGTCAGTGCTAAGTGTTTGTAAGATTTCCAAAATTTTGCTTTTTGTACCCTTGTTTTGTATCAATAACACTTTCTGGTGTGACAATAATGGCAGCAGTGACAGGATCTCGTAGAGGATTTGCATATTTCAACACCATACGGAATAATGAAGATTTTCCGATATGAACTACATTTATTACCTCGTTCTGAAAATTAAATATGTTGAGATGTATTTCCTTTCTAACAAGGAGACAGCCAGAATTCAGTCGAACAAAACAACTAACCTGCAAAAGTGAGAAAACAACATAGCCCTTCCATGAGTATCCGGGAAAAACATCTTCGGAATTTCTGTATCTTACAGGTCCCGATTGAGTGAGACCTTCTTCGACTTCGTATTGGAACTGGTGCAGTGTAGGGAAATAATGAGCTCGGATAGGTCGATCGCAGCGACGGCCTTCTACCCTCGAGTGACAACGACATTGTCCGGTACGCTTATCACAGTTGTTGTCAATAGAACCGCCAATATCGCAATCACATGCTAAAACACAATTGTAAAATTATTAGATAATAAAGGGTGCGGCAGCATAACCTCCTTTTTTAAAATGAGAGCCATTCAGTTAGTTCATGTCATAGCGGAGCGCTAGTGGTCTGGATCAAGTGGGGATACTGTAAAGTTTTATCCCGACATGGTTCAGTCGCCATCATGCGTTGGAATAGAGAGGAGCGTGCCTTTGCTGTTGAGGCCTACTTTTCAAGCGGATGTTCGCTTTAATTAAACCCCGTTGGCTCCCGTCCCAGACCGCAAATCAATTGTTACATGGTTCACTACATTCAGTCAAACTGCCAGTGCGACAAAAAGAAGAACTGGAGTCCCTCGGCCCGTAGATCACCTGAGAATATTGAAGCAGTGAGAGCGTCAATATTGCGGTCTCCACGGCGTTTTGAGTGCAAACACGCATCTGCCCTTGGACTATCCGATCGTTCTGTGAGAAGAATTCTTCATGATGATCTTCAATTTCATCCGTATAAGATGGTGATAGTGCAGGAACTTTCAGAACGTGACTTCAATTCTCGGATGAAAGCGTGTGAGCTTCTTCTTGATGTCATTCCCGAGGGTGCTATGGTTTTTTTAGTGATGAAGCCCATTTTTATTTATGTGGATCGGTTAACAAACAAAACATGCGCTACTGGGCTGACATCAACCCTCGAAAATTGCATCAAAGGCCTTTGCATTCACCAGAAGTCACAGTGTGGTGTGCAATTTCCTCAGCTGGATTTATTGGTCCCTGGTTTTTTGAGGAAAATGAGGTTACAGTGACAGTGAATTTTGACCGGTATGTAAACATGCTACAGAACTTTTTTTCCCACGGCTAGAAGAGTTGGATTTGTTGGACACTTGGTTCTAACAAGACGGTGCAACAGCACACACTTCAAGAGCATTGATGGCTCTTTTGAGGGAACAGTTTCCAGAGCGCCTTATCTCAATTAGAGGCGATTTGGAATGGCCGGCACGCTCTCCCGATCTATCCCTTTGAGATGTTTTTCTATGGGGTTTTTTGAAATCCCGTGTTTATGTGAACCGTCCAAGAACCCTACAAGATTTGAAAACCAACATCCAAGAAAAAATTGCCAACATAACACCTGCTATGCTAACAAGAGTCAAGACAAACGCCAGAAATCGGTTTACGCAATGTATGGAGAATGGGGGACGTCACCCATCAGATTTGATCTTCAAAACAATGTAAATAAAAACTTTAGACATGTACCTACATTATAAAAAATAAATAAATATTTTCCGGTCCATACAATAGTTTTATTGAGTTTTGAAAAAGGAAATTATGCTGCCGCACCCTGTATTATATAGAAACTTTTTATTCTTTTAAGATTATAATATATATGAGATTGGGAAACCGAGAGTTTAAGTGTGTTATTAATTTTTTTCTGCTTTCATAAAACTATTTTCAAAAGTAATAACTATAACTTTATGGAATTATAAGTTATAATTTCCTTCATGTGTCACATTTCATTACTACAAGGCATATTTATTGTAGTATTTTATTTCACAATAAATCATATTTTTATTCTAGTAAATAAATAGATAAAGAACATAAAAAACAATATAACGAGTATACGTAATCACTTACCAGTACAACCAAATAGATTTTGTGATTCCAATTTATAAAATCCATCTTGACATTCATCACATTGTCTTTCACCAACATTCATTTTACAGGTACATTGGCCACTACGGGTGTTGCAAGCTCCGAGGCCACCAAGAGTTCCAGCCAAGTTACAGCTACATTCTAAACAATTATAACATTAAATGGTTTTGTGCTAACCATAACGGAAATGACTTTGTATTGATCTCTAAATTAAGTACCTTGACATCCCGAAGGATTATATTCTTGAAGATTCCAAAACAATGGTTTGCAGTCATTACAAATTCTTCCTTGTACTCGGTCTTTGCATTGACAGAGTTCTCCAGCGGGTACTGATCCACAGCCTTCGCAAAAAGTGTTTTATTAGGTCATATTTTTTGATAATAGAACGGTATTTTTTGTATTTTTTTTTAATACCTGCAAAAGAAGCTATGACACCTCGAGGATCACAGTTGCATTCTTCGCAAGCCGGGAAGTTGTAGAATTGTTCTTTACACTTATCACACTTGATACCATCAAAGTTAGGTTTGCAATGACATTGACCGCTATCGTCACAAGTGGAACCAAATGTACCAGATTCATCACAATTACATGCTAAAAAAAGATCATATTACGGTAATAGGTAACATATAATAAACTCTATGTTTCATATTATGTGAATTTTAATCGACCAAACAATTGGCTGTTAATTCCTATTATAATTTCATGTTTGTATGTTATAAAAGTATAATTACGTAGGCATTCAGGAAATTTATAATATCCAGGAGAACATTGGTCACATTGTTTTCCACCAAAATTTACTAAACAGTTGCATTTGCCATCGGCGGAGCAGCTTGTTGAAGTCGAACCTGTCGGAGAACAGTTACAGGGTACGCAAGAACGTTCGCGTCCTTTAACTTCCATGTAGTATCTGAATTAAAAAATAGTTGGTCATTACTGAAATGAATAATCGTTTCAAGAATTTAGAAACCATATAATTCATACCCCGATAAACATTGGTCGCACCGAACACCGCCAAAACCTGGTTTACAGACACATTGGCCAATAACGTCATCGCATACATTTGGCTCAGTACCACTTACGTCACAGTTGCATTCTGAAAAATATTTGCTCTATGATAATGATTTTAAATAAACTTTTTTTTTAATTTTCTTTAGATATTTCCATTAATCTAATGCATTGTGCATGGCACCACACCGTGGGCTAAGCTTAAAGTGTAGGGTTTCGGCAGAGTTATATCTTCACTTTAATGGTTTGTATTCTGATTTTTGATTTCAATAAATATATTTCTCAATTTTCGACATGCATTTATCATCTGAATTAATGTATTTTTAAGTGTTTCACTTTATACATGGCGATTAGTAAACAATAGATTGGAATGAAGTATTTTGTCGATTTGCTGGTATTACAATTATTTTAATTGTATTACTAAGATGGTTTAAAGATTAAATTTGTAGTTCGAAAGTGCTACTGATTGCTGATATGCAAGTGATATGATTTCCAATTCTATACAACTACAGTTAACTAGTAAGTGTTATAATATAAAACAATGAGGTACATTAAACTAACTTAAAGCTTAATATTAATTTGATAAGTTTCTTACGCTTGCAGGTTGGATATTCGTAGTACCCAGCTTCACATTGATTGCATGTGCGACCACTATATTTACTTTTACACGTGCAGTTGCCGGATATTTTGTCACACACTTGGGATACAGATCCAACGGAATTACATTCACAATCTAAAAACAACATACTTTTATTGATATTTTAAGAATATTTTAGTGAAATTGCACATTATTATTTTTTTTTATAAGTTTTTCAATTGTTTCATTACTGTAGACATTTCGAAAATACATACTTATTTTTAATGTTTTGTTACTTTTGCAACACTTACTTTTACATTCAGGAGAATAATATCCATCTGCGCACATTTCACATGATTTGCCAGCGTAGTTATATTTACAAGGACACTAGAAAATTATAATTAATAAATACAAATAATGCTATCATATAATTTTAAGCAAAAAATTACGTCGTTTAAAAGCTTTAAATGATTGAGGACTTTTGTACTGTGTTATTCAGCATGAAAAAGAGTAATCATATAATATAAACAAAGATATTCAACTTTGTACAAAAATATTATGATGATATCAGATTTTACCATTCCGTCAGTTGGTGTACAATGTTGACCCTCAGTACCATTAAGATTGCAAGTACAAGGCTTGCAGTTTGGGTAATCGAAGTAACCGTAGGCGCAAGAATCGCAATTGGGCGGATTGAATTCCAAACGGCATTCGCATCGACCGGTCTCTTCCTCACAGTTGCCAGTAGAGTAATGTAAGTCGCAATTACAAGCTGGAAATTTTAAGTAATACTTTAATCGTATTGAACTATTTAAATCGTAATCTTGAGAACTAGTAATACTCACGTTGACATACATCGAGTTCGTCCCAGTTTTTGCCATAAGGTCGGTAGAAGGTGGGCTTACATTTATTACAATTTATTCCTTCCGTGTTATGTTGACAATTCTTACAAACACCGCCTCCTTCATACAGACCGTGGATGTCAAGAGATAAATGTTTTTCATCAATCTCGGCGTCATATTCACATTCGGTGGTATGATTGTGGCAATTGCAGGCTATAATTTTTTAAATATTAGGTATAAAGCACAATTTTAAACTATTTCCTAAGGTAATTTACCTTAAAAGCATTTGTATCTATCTTTAGACCCGCCCTCTGACTGGAAATCTTGACTTATCGTTAATATTAAATAAAACTTACGTTCACATGCAAATCTATCCCAGTTCTGCGATATTCTCCATTTCTTCTGTTCAAAACCGGGGCAGCACGCGGCGCATTGAGGACCGCATGTATTGTGTTGGCAGCGGCAGACGAGAATACTGGTGTCGCTGCCAGGTTCGGCAGGGTCACAGGTATCAGCATGGCCGTTGCACATACATCGACCTCCAATACTGATGTCTTTAATACTATAGAAATACTGTTTGGAAGAAATATTAGTAAACAAATAAATTGATATTTTTAAGCATTACAATAATAATAATTATTATTGTTACTTTTACTTACCCTTCTTGTAACAGTTGGGTCTTGTCTAGCAACTGACATAAGATGACCCAATAAGTTCTTTGTTCTCAACAAACGTAGACGAACATTCGTAGCTCGAGTCCATTCTTGCAGAACTGATGAATTAAAATATTTGTTTGCTGATGGCCGGTAGTTCAGTAACGATATTGGTATCTGAAAAAATATTGTACATCTATTTAAATAAATAAAAATAATAATTTTATTTATATTAATGAATATGAATGCACATAATATGTTTTTACATAGAAAGAAAACTATTTTGATTGAACTCATTATTATTGAACTTACTTCTCCACCTTCAAGAGGAACAATTTTCGAGTATTCAGTACTGCAAATAACGGAGTCATCTTTTGTAATAGGTTGAAGACTTTCTCTCCCAAAATATCTTTCACAGTCCCTGAGGAGAAAGTTTAAAGTAAAACAAAGTTCCATAGTGTTTTATTTGACAAATATATAATTTAAGGATTCAAAGTAAATAATAGGTATTTATTTGATACTTTTATTAATAACTTAACATATAGTTAATATCTCAATTCACGCAGTTTATATGGTATATTCAAATTGTTTCAAACTAATTATTTCCATTTACAAGTCCGTGAATTAGATTCGTGAGAAAGCTCTTAGCAAGTTGAAATATAGTTTTATTTAGAAAATCGGCATGTTATTAAATGGTCTATTAATTAAATCTTACACTCTATAGAAATACAAGATTACAAATAATTTAATAAAATTGTCTTAAAACATGCATATATATATCTACTAGAAAAAACATCTCTTTTAAAATAAATATTGATGACTTCTTAAGAAGTCGTTCTATAAATCTAAAAAAAAAAGTGTTTTATAATAGAAAAGATTGTTACCTTCCTAAATAAGATTATGAACATTGTATTAATAAAGATTTTTCTTACTGTGGTGAGTCCGAAAAATATTGCCAGGGCTTAAAGGTTTTTCCGTAGTCGGTAGACTTCTCTAGAGCCCAGAGACCAGGTCGCGGAGAGTTACCCATACGAACGAACACATAGGCTACATGAAATTCCTAAAAAAATAATTACAGCCGTTATGTTTCGAAAACTTTCACATTAATTGTTAACAATATACACAATGGACATACAAGTCTTTGACCTTGCTATGATATAGAAAATTTTTCCTAGAAAAATCTATATTTTCATAATATGAATGATATCATCACATTCTGTTGGGGTTAACTTACAAAAAGTGGTTTAATTTAGGAATTTATGTATTATTATTAATTTACACGTATTTAATTTTTGAGAAAACGTATTATTTTATCATATGATTGGAACTACTGATTAATATCAAAACTTTCATTTTAAATTGTTTATAGTGTATAAGTATGAACAAAATTTATGTCCAACAAATATTCTATATAATATTCTTTCATTGTTTATTAAATTTAATTTATAACTTTTCGCATATTTCAATGTTTAATTTAGTCTATATAGTATGTTTTGGGGCTTAATTATAATTATTACAGCTTAGACTAAAATTTAAAGTTCTAACGGGCATTTTGCCCGATCTAATCTACTCTTTAACATGTATTGATATTTTGTACTCTAGAATTATACGTATATAATAAATAGCAGTTTGTTGACAAGTCTTAAGAAGAGTGTTGAATGTGTACTGAATACATGGATTCTTTCACTTTTAGATCTTATTTTTTTACTTGAGTTCGATGTTTGTTTTATGACATCCTAGAGTAACACGTTTCATTATTTTTATTAGGTTTTGTTCATGATAAATTTAGACCATTTTATGACTATAGTTAAATAGCTCTGTAGTCATGTGTCAAAGTGGTAACTTGTTTCATCATGGTTCAGATTAAACTTTTTATTATCAGTGTTTTGTGACCTGCGCTATCGGAGATACAAAAATTTTAATGTGTACGTAGAAAAGGGGCCAGAACACGTGCGTGAATATTGAATTTATCTTGGCCTCCAAAAATAAACTTAAGGTTTCGAACGCTTAGTGAAAATTCGCTGAAGATTTTGTATGTAATATAATAAAAAAATAAATAAACAACAGTACATCTCAAATGAAAACTTTTTAGTATATAGTGTTACAAAAATTTGCTACAATCGCAAAGCATTTTGCTATCTATAATCAACATTATTATATTTCGCTAAGGCGACACTTAGTCATAGCCCGTAATTATTCAGTATCATAGGTTACACATCCGTACTTAGATGTTTTTTTATTTATTCATTATATATTCGCCCAGCGTATATCATTCAAAAATGTACCAATGCTAACAAGGAATAAAAAAATGTTTATTTAATTAAACACACAGCAGTTTTAAGCAAGCCAGTTAGTTATACATACAATATATGTATAACTAACTTAAACATTTGAGAAAAATCGAGTTCGAAACCTTAAGATTCAATAAATCTTAAGTGCACAGTATTTAACTATGTGTCTATAAATAATTATTTTATGTCTTTCATGAAATCCTAGAGCGGAAATACGAGGAGGTCGTTGCACGTTTCGTAATAACTCGACTATTTTGGGAACTAGCATACAAGAACATAAGCATGTTATCTTCAGTAAACTCTGGCAATTTAATGTTTAAAAGAGGCAAAATAAAGTAGAATATCAAATAAGATTTCGTACAATCTCTATGTACATTTTAAATATTAGAACATATTCAAAGGTATATTCACCCAAACACATATTACATGAAGTAATGCTTACTATTAATAAGTGTTGAGACGGCATTTGTTTATGGCCTATGATATAATGACACGATACGACAAGCGAATACGCTGGCTCATTATAAATAAAGTTTTTACGTTTATATTAAAAATACCAAAATGTTTTTCAGATCCAATGTTTTTTACTTTGTCATCACATTCTTTATTTCCTTTGTAACTATGTAGAAACTTATTAGTATTTAGCTAGCTTATTAAATATTGATTCAAATAGTGCTTATCACTTTTTAGAAAGAACAATCGATTTCAACAAATAATTGTTTCTATTTCGCTTCTTTAAGGATTAAAATAAAAAAAAATAATAAAAAATTAAGTCGTGAAGAATAGATAAATTTTCTTATTATTTGCTAACGTATTATGATATAATATTTACCGGGATATTATTTTTTCTTATAAAAAAGTATGTGTCCTCACATCTAGTTAAAAACATTTTTGATGTTGTTTCTATATTCATGTAAATCTATAATCCTATGTATGTATATATGTGAGAGCAAGGGGACCTTCGTGGAACCGAGGCCAAGACCCTAAGTTCCTTAAAAGGGTTTCAAGTTCTGTGTGTTCACTACCGATGATGGTGGACGGGGTTCCATTTTGAAACACAGATAGTCATTACTCATCATGGTACTTAATTATTGCCCACAAATTCTTACAATAAATATCAAGAATTGTATAGCAGAGATTCTACCACTGTACTTTCTAAGAGCGACCAATGTAGAATGAATTCAGTTCAATTATGCTTGGACTTTTAGATGGTAAATTCTGTATAAAAATTGTGGGTACTTGAACAAAACTAATCACCTGATGTATTACTAAATGATTTACATCGATGAAGTGGGTTATTTGAAAAAGAATATTTTTGTTACGACTAGACTCTCGAGCGACACAGCCATTGTTGGTGCGTGATCAGCGCCAACGTCCTGTTTTCAAATTATGTCGTGACTTCGAAATCGAATCAGATTTTTTTTAATATAAGGAATCAGCCAGAATTTTGGGGACGTCGTCTTTATATGAATACAATCCATGTGTGTTATTTTAGGTTTGATGTGATGATGTGTATACACCAAACGTGTAATGCCATCTGTTTGCACTGATAATGCCATCTGTTAGTAGAATTTTGTAGATTTATATGTGCACACACTACACGTGTGTTACCACAGGTTTGTAGAATTTTGTAGAAGAGAAGTGCAACCTGTACGCGTATCATGGCATCGGTCTGTAGGATTTTGTAGATGTCGTTTCAGTTGATATCTTGCTATAGCTTGTTGTCATTACACTCGTGGCTCGTAGCGTTTGAGAACCTCTAAAACTTCTTTTTTTTTCTAGTAGTGACAGCCACAAAAATCGGTTTAGCTACGGTACGAGTGTTTACGTTTATCAATTCTATTGTTAATTTTTGTCACCTATTCTTCCAATAATAGCTTCCACTAACAATATTGATCGGCGTCTTTTTTTGACTTAGTATGTCGTTTTTTCCTCTTCCCCACAAGTTTCTCACTTTTTCTAAGAAGGGAAGTTCTATTCGAGCTTTCTAATTGTTCAAAATATGATCTATTGCAATGCTGATACCATTCTAATGCTGTTATACCATTCTAACGCTGCTATACCATTCTAACTCCAATGCTGCCATCAGGATTGAAGTTTGGTAAGAATCAATCCGTTATTTTTACTCTTGTTTCTCGAAAGAAATTAAGACGATCCGACAACTTCATCACCTCAAGGAAAAATTGTGATGCAACGTTGTCAAGTCATTAAAAACGTGAGGAGTGGTATGTTGAATCACGCAATTTTATATAAAGATCCGGCGATTTAAAATGTAATGATCCGGCGGTTTAAAGTGTAGCGTGAGACGTCCCTGTTTCTGATGTAAGACCCTAGTTCCTTAAAAGGCTTTCAAGTCCTGTGCGTTCGGTACCGATGACGATGGTTTCCATTTTGAAGCAAAGATAGTCTTTACTTAAAAAGGCACTTATTTATTGCTAACAAATTCTTACAATGAAAGTCAAAAATTGAATAGCAGAGATTCTACCAACGTAGCTCCTAAGAGCGACCAATGAAAAATGAATTCAGTACGATTATGCTTGGACTTTCATATGGTATATTCTGTATAAGAATTGTGGGCACTTAAATAGAAACTAATCACCTGATGTATTACTAAAATTATTTACATCGATGAAGTGGCTTATTTGAAAACAATTATAATGAACGAATACACGAAAAAGAATATTTTTGATACGACTAGACTCTCGGCGTGACATATATATATACTTTGATATAAATTATCAAAAAGAGTATGTTTGTAAAGTCGCTATTCATAATACATATTTATAATAACATACCACTGAATTCAGAAAGAGTACGAAATCTAGATAGACACATGTACTAGGCAAATCATAAATTATGTAATGAATTACATAAATTCGAAAAGAATGTTAAGTTATTTTATCGTTACCTGTCCGAGATCAATGGTCAAATTGACTTCATTGTACTTCATTCCCCTGGATAGCGGCGGACTTTGCCACCAAGTTTCCATGCCGTCCACAGCGAATTCTGGAGGATGCTTCTTGACTTCGTTTGTACCATCGCACATGTCACACACCTATTGCATAAAAAGTTACCTTTGATAAATATCACAATAATTTTTATCCCTCGAGTTTTCTTAGCGTTCATTAATTATTTATATTGCGTTTTTTAAAGTTTTAGTATTATAAATTTAGAAAAAAATCGAGAGTAAAGATCTTACATTTAAATTAAGTCTAAATAGCTTAACTGTACAAGTCACAAAAGAATTAGTTCTTGTTAATGCCTTTACTTATATTATTGCAGTCAATTTTAAGAATTACTAATCTGTTCTTAGAAATTTAATCATAAATAAGACTTACAATGAAGCTTGCATTTGACTTCAATATTGTTTATAATATCTTTAAGTGAGACGGATTCATAATATCTATTTCTTTATGAAGAAACTGAATAAAAGTATCATGTTACATCCTTAATGGTATTCGTGACATCAAAGGTCCATTTAAAACACCCAACAAATCCGTTCATTCACAAATTTTTTTCTTTTTTTTAAAACATGCGAAGAATCTCGCATGTGCTCGCAAAAAACATATTGAAATTTGGAATTCATTGTGTTCGTTCCGAATGAAACAAAAGAACGCCTGGAGTCGGGATGCGCAAACGCATTTGGCTACCACATGTCCACAAAAACGCAACGAGAGGGGCCGAATTTTGTCGAAAATATACGAATGGTTCTAAAATATGGACTTAAAAGTAGTGTCCCGGTTTTATAAGGGTTCTAGTCATTTTTAGTAAAACTTTAACAAATTAATCAAAAAAATCTGTATAATATTTTAAGCTTTAACTGAATTATTTATATACTGGGATTATTTTATAAAAAAAACAATAGTGGTAGGTGTTCTAATAATAATATAATCTTTATATGTATACTTTATATCGCATATAATAATAACCGGACGTATGCTAGCGGTGATAAAGTAGGACTAATGACCTATTCGGTATGTTCCAAATAATCTGGTGACCTATGATCTCAATATCGCTAAAGAAACTTAGAATAATTTTTATCTCCAATCATTATTATTGTTAATGAAACAAAAAATAAAATATTTTTTCTAGTTGTTAAACGCTCATGAATTGTTTTTAAGAAAATAAG
Organism: Danaus melanippus; assembly: GCA_010014825.2. NCBI lineage: Eukaryota > Metazoa > Arthropoda > Insecta > Lepidoptera > Nymphalidae > Danaus > Danaus melanippus. Next base: position 9,076,209 of record JAAAKD020000207.1, on the reverse strand, counting down.
TTTGTTTAAAATATATTAAATAAAATTTTTAAGCGCCATTAAAATGGACCAAAAGCAATTAAGTCATCTCGCTATCACAGGATGGCGAGGAAACAGGACGAACTTGATAAGTTATCGTGTTCTCTTTATCAATAGAGATAGGAGGGACCAATATTTTATACATATATTTTAATTACATAGTGATCCTCTATGGTACTGTTATTAAATAGTAATATACGAACATAAATGCACATGAAAGACGCATATTGAGGGAAGCTTGAGACATAATGACAACAATTGTATAATGACAGTAAAATAATAAGAGTACATGTACAGCTTTTTGATAATAATAATAGAATTTTCATTTTAGTTACCATTACAACGTTTATTGAATATATAAATGTTACTGCTGCAAAAAAAATAACTTTTAAAAGGCTCACTTCAAATCTACATCATGCACGTCATTAAAATAACGAAGTTACAAAGTTATTGTAATATTTATTTCAATGAATGTATTCACCTGTCCTTGAATGACTCTTTCATCATGATCTGCATTGGCACCGACTAGTTTGCAGTATAATTCCGGTCCTTCATCACCACATGTTGCTGTTGCTGTAATTCTTTTTCCAAGAGCCAAGTTGAAGTATGGGGGTGTTAATATTTCTGCGCATGCGACGCCAATGTACAACAAAAGTAGCGCGACAACACGCGCCATGTTGCGCGGGCGCCGTCCACTCGTAGAATGAAGTTGAGCTCTGAGATAGCACAGGAAGGCATGGGGAAAGGGTGGTATAGATTATTTTTTAAATCAAATTCAAAGAAGTTAAGCGCCGCCCATGGCAGACCTGTTTCTATATGCAATTATCTCCAGCGTTGCTTTTAAAGTCAACGTTTGTGTTATAGTTATAAATGTATAGTTTATAATCTTTCTTGTTTGGATCAGGGCAGTATTATAATAACAAATATTTTAAATGTGAATGGATTTGTTGGTTTATAAATTTAACCTTTAAGAGCTGCTTATCATTAAAATTTACCAACTATTCAGGTTACAAAAAATATATTAAATGTCGTATACCACAAAATGGCTTATTTCTGTAATAATGCAAGACTATAATATATAAAAAACGTCATCGAACAAGTGTAACACACAACCATTAGGGCTTTAAGATTTACGTTTGATAATGAAGGAATTGAAAATAAAATAAATATGAGAGAAAAAATCCATACTTACACAAACGGAAAATTAAAGCAAACTAATTTTATTTTATTTTAAATTGTATATTATTAAAGACAGAAAAAGCAAATAGTGGAAGATTAAACAATGTGTATTACTTGCATGATTACAATATCTCGTGCTGCATACACAAACATGATATCGAACATATAAAGAAATTGGTCGGCTAAATGGAGTCAGCGAAGCATGGGGACTGGCGACACAACCATCTTCTACGTTATCAAGTAACATCTCCAATTTGGCTAATCGTATTGATGCGTAAGACTTTCCAGTCTCAGGAGGGTTTTTGCGACATCCTCTTTCATTGTACGTAATACCAACGTCAAGGTATCTTTTATAACATCCACCAATAAAGTTGGGGCTGTAATACTTGTTCCCTAGTTTGGGTTTTGATTTTCCACGCAAACATTTTATTTTCAGACGATTCCGTAGTCGGTGAAGCCTATTGTCACTATTTCCAAATACGTCATAACAATATGGCGTTGAAAGATTCCCAGCATCTAAACCACAATAATAACATGAAGCCTTAATTTGTTTCGGTCTATAACGAAAGGACGGTTTTTTATTTTTCCACCCTGTTGTACTTATTGTAAAAAGCGATTTTGTCGTACTAGTTATATTGGTAAGGCTTTCAGATGTAGATACACTATCTGAAGTTTTCCACTCGTTAGAAACAGAAGAACCATTTTTAAAAGCTTCCTGTTTATGTTGTTCTTGGTTGCTTTTTAAATTAAAAGGTAAAGTTTGCTTACTTCGAGTTGGAATTCTTGTCAAAGAGGTAACCGTTATAGTTTTAAAAAAATCTGTAAATATAAGGAAACAATTAAATTATTTTAACACTTTTATCCCTCAATAATATCTTTAACAGTTTGTAATTTGTTTTTAAATATCGTATTATTGCACGGTTTCTTTCTGGTTACTCTAGAGGATATTTACATAGCTTAAATATTAATGGAATGGATCGAATGGCGTCAAATCGAATGAAATATTATGTAAGATGGGTATACATATTTTGTATATCATTAAATTTGTTCACTACATAAGTCTAAGAGGTTGAAAAATGCTTACCAAATACCCTGTTTTTTCTTGTTTGTAATGTAGGAAAATGAGTTGGAAAAGTCCTTCTAGTTTTAATAGAAGTCACTCTTGATTCAAACGTAGAGGCGATTGTCGCCCTCGAAATAAACAAAGGATCAGTTGAAATGAAATGTTTGTTATATAAGGAGTGATTATTGGTTACTTGATTTTTCATATAATTTGCTGTCTCATACTCATTGCCTTGAGATTCCTTATCATAATGTACATATTCCAAGCCTTCATTTGAAAGTAAAAAATGTTTGACTCTTTCTTCAGGGCTTACACTTACGAATTCGAAATCATATAAAGCTTCCGTTGTTAAATCAGCGTTTATTTCTTCTGGTAGATATTCATAACGATTTTTTAGCCGTGACAATAGTGAACCTAATATTGTTTGCAAAAGACTTATAAAAATACTAGAAAAAAATATTGGTATGACAATTTCCATAGTGAAAGTGACATTTTATATGCGTGACGCGTTTTTAAGCGATGGCTTTATGTTATAAGAAATTTCTACATAAAAACTAGTTTTACAGTTTAAATTTTAAAAATTCTTATTTTTATTTTCATTTACTAATTTAGAAACTATCCTCTAAAATTGTGATCCTTAGTTTTTTAAAAAGAGATTGAGCTAATTGATGATAACTATTCTGATACTATAAATTATACGGATTTTTTTATTAAAGTGAATATTGATACTTGTGTCCAGCGTTTTCAAAATCCTTTTCTTTTGGACTTTTGTTTTCATTTATACTATCGACACTATTCTGACGTTTTAAGGATTTAAGGTCGCAACATTTTTTATTTCTTTGTAGGTGACCTTTCACCTTTTTCCCTTCTTTATTACTGTGCTGTATTTTCATTTCATATTGGATATGAGTTATATGTGGAGGTTGCAATACTTCATCATCGCTTTCTGTATTGCTAATTGTTATAACTGGTATTGCCGACCCCAATGAATCATTTTGCTTAGAGTGTTGGCTAGAATCTAATTTATGTCTTTCGGAACTGAGGCTTGGTTTTCTTTTATCGTAATTTTTTTCTTCTAGTCCAACTCCATTTTCTGAAAGCAACTCAGGTTTTTTTAGATTATCACAAATATTAAATCGTTTTCTTTCTATATTTCCCTCAGCTTTAAATTCCACGATTGTTTTCCTTTTATTTTCAATCTTTATAGATACATCCATATCGTTCATGTTTAAAATTTCTCTTGGTACCTCACGAAAATCGGTATCGGTTTCTTCTTCAATATTATTTGGGATTGGTGAGGTATCACTAATAGTAACCTCGTTAGTTTTTCTATCTATTGCTAAGCTAACAATTTTTGCAAATATTCCACCTGAGACAAAAACACTTTTGGAAATCCGTAATTAACATTAAATATTAAGTTCAACATATTTTTACCTTTCTTTTTCATTGTTTTTTTGGCTGGTTCTTTAGTAATATCACTTGTGGTTTTTCGATCATCAGAATCGATTGATTTTGATACAGGAAGAGAAGGTAATGCTTTTTTCCATCTTGAAAAAGGAGTGTTGTCTATTGACGACGATCCTCCCCTTCTTCTTGTGTCTGCTAATTGAAACATTTTTCTACGTTCTTCAGTGCGTTCTCTTCTTAGCTGAATCTAAAAATAATTAACAATTAAATACTTTATTTTGGATTCCAACTCGTAATAAATAAATTTTTCCTTACTTTTAAATCATTATTAGCTTCTCTTAAAGAATTGGTCAGCGACGTTAAGTAGTAAATAATTAATATTAACAAAACCAGCAACGGTATAACTATTGCTGGCGAAGCAATATACTCCAATGTAAAATTAAGACTGGTTGGTAAAATTTTATAGATATTATTTGTCAATATTTTGTAAATCTTGTCATATTCTGAAAATGGACCACAATGCCACGATGGTGTAACCCAAACAATCGTATACCCAACTGGTAGAACGCAAAGAAATAACATTGTCAATAACAATGCTAAATAAAAATTATTACTCTTAGACACTCTAAACACTACTTCATGTGGTACGTTGCAGGTCATGACTGCCCACGATCTTAAATACATCATTATCATTAGTTTTACAACATTTAATACGACGAGTCCTGGCGAAAAAAACATTCCCATCCAAACCATGCCTTGATTATTAATAAGATGTAAGATGTTTTCGGCTATTTTAAAGTCTCCATATTCAGGACATTTTTTTTCCAAATCCCAACACCAGCATTTATTCATATATCTGACAAATAATGCCCGGAAAAAATCTGTAAATAATGTCCCTAACAAAACAAAAACCTGAAACAAGATTAAGATGTCTTAGTTAACAATGTTTTATTTTATTAAAATTCATTAAGAATTAACAATTTTACTTACCAAATCCATCATAGTTAATTTAACTAATTCCTGACCAAACATGGTTTCCCAACAAAGTTTCAATAATTTTTTTCTTGTACCCATTGTTAAGTTATACATTTTTCTATGATATTTATCAAAAAATACGGTGTCATAAACTGTGACATTAGTTTTATTGTGATTATATGCACCAGCATTCATTTGTAATGTATTACATTTTGTTATGTAGCATTTAATATTAACCACAGTGCAATTTGACATGAAGAAAATTTGAGTTATATTTTTATCGCCACAGCTTACTGAACAATTGAAACTTATATTTGGGCAAACATATATATATTCATGAGTACTTGGTAAATTAGTAGTTAATGTAAACATTTCTTCCGTCGATATATAATACGAGGACATTTCTGTAGTAATATCTTGTTGAGACATCTCTGGGCTAGATTTTATTTCGTCTTTTGGGGTCATGTTAAATAATTTATTTGTAATATAATTTGATTCGTCGGTTAAAGGATAATAGGAGGAGCTCTCAGTATTCACTTCAGATACATATGTTGTTTCTTCAGTGTATACAGTTGTGTATTCATTACTTGCACTAAATGTATTTGCTTCCGATTCTGTAGTGGTACTGGTATCTATATCATAGAAATAATCAGGTAATGCGATATCTGTAGAATTTATATTATTTGATTGAGTTGAAATATTGTCATTTATAAAACCCTCGTGATCCGTAGATGAATCAGAATAATCAAAAGAAAAAGGGGGCGAGTTTGATGTATAAAAATTACCCTCAGTGTCAGTATAAGTTTCGGACGTCATGTCGTTTTTCGGTGCAGAATATAAATCATAATTTTCGTCAGAATCACTATCATCTTCTTCTAAGCTCTCATTAGATTCCAATAGACCCGAGAATCTACTAATATTTCTGAGTTTTTGCAATTCCTTAGCTATTTCAACATTTGGTTCATTTTCTTTACCAACATCTTTTTTTCCTCTTCTGGCTTTAATTAAAAAAGACACACTCTTCGGTTTGTTGTGTTTCCTATCATCTTTTTTAGTAAATGGTAAAATATTTAGAAATGTGAGTGTATCCCCTGTGGCGAATGGTTTTTTGTTTCGTTTTCCATTTACAGTTGAATTTGTGCTTTTAAAATTAATTGGCACTGTTAACATATGACATGGTAAACAGGGAACGGCTATTTCAAAACATGATTTTGGTAAGGTGCCTATTAGAGTTTCGCTCATATTTAAAGTATTTTCAGAAAACATTGTGGCATTCATATTTAAAGTTGGTTGTAATGAAATTAATTCCTTACTCATGCCCTCAATTTTACTGAATAAAGCAAATATAAGTGAATATAAGTTAAGTAAATTAAGTAGCATAATTCTGAAATAAAAAATCATCATTTTTATTATGTTTGTTATATAGAATTATTTTATAGAAGACAAAAGTCTACCTAGCTAGTTGCAATCTGAGTTGTTTTCTTGGATGATAGTGTTCCAAAAGACCAAGAAGTTCAAATAGCAATGGAAATGTAATTGAAATTACGGTAACCACTACAGTGGTTTCATTTTCACGCCACCAACTGCGTACCTTAGTGTTATCATCTGAACGATACACAACTGTTACTACGGCATAAGCTGAAACCGCCAGAAGAATAATAACGCAGATGTTTACGACTGCTCTCAAGGATATTATTCGCCAACTGAAAATAATAATTAAATTACTGAATTGCTGAGGAAACATTTATCATTTTTGTAAGCTTTATTGAATCCCACTTTCTCAAGTTCTTTTTCTTTTCGGCTTCTTCCAGTAGAGCTTCCTTGAATCCTAATATAACTGATGCAATACGATTATGTGCAGTTTCAGCATTACCTATCATAAAATCCCAACCAGTAAAAAGCTTCCAAGAAAATATACATTCATCTTCTTTTTCTGACAACTTAGACATTCGAGAGTTTTCAGCCATTCTGAAAGGAATGTAGTCTTTCAAAATGTTTGCTGTCAAAGTAATAAATATTTTAAGACATGAAATATTTTTTTACTTTCTTAATATGGCGACAAAACTATAAATGTACACGACCAAACCAGTAAGAAAATAAGCGAGTGGCATTCTATATTGGTCTCGTTCCACATTGCTATAATAGCCGTAAAATATAGGAGAGTATTTAAGAACACCTTCGAATTCCCAAAGCGTTAATAAATTTGTTGCATTACGATACTCATCGTCCATAATAATTTTTCTTTCTCCGTCTTGAAGAGGATTTGCCGTAAGGTACTAGAATGTTATAAAGAATTAAATATTTTAGTTTAAAATAAAATGCAAGTGTAAAAATAATAAAATATATATATGATAAGACTATATCCAAATGGATACTTTTGAAACAATAATTACTTTTTCTAAGTAATACTTCTTTACGCACGCTTGACTTGGTAGTAAGCTGGTGAATGCGAGACGAAAGCGTTACGAAGTGTATGATCGGAGGAGGCGAACGAAAGTGAGAGAGAAACATAAGTTAGTGAAGATAGATAGAGAGAGTGTTACGGTTCTTATATTACTGTAGGGGCAAAAGAGAGCAGTGCGCGCGCACATTTTCTTTCTCGCTTTCTTTCACATTAAGTGCATGAAATATATCTCAGTCAGTACTCCGTTTTTGGTTTTCTCTAGATATCTTCATAATCTTCATTCGTAAACATATGTATCTTATTTCTCATATCATATGCCTATTGTTACATTCTTTCAATCAATCACAGTACTTACTGATATATCCGATGATGAATATAATGAAATAATAAACAATAAAAATATTAATTTATCAATGATAACCCATAATGAATTCAAGTATTTGTACAAAATTAATAAGTATGTATGTACTATACATACATACATAAACATATGCACATACATGTTACATATAGATGGAGCGAAAGAAGTTTTAGTTCAGTCGTGTGGTCTAAAGCACACTGGTTTTATTGTAACATGTTTAGCAAACCGTACCTCAGGTATTATTACAAACACGAGAAATATAAAGCCAATGACTAAGTTCACCCAGAACAGCCATCTCAAAAATGTAAAATAAGATGCAACGACAGAGCCAAAATGCGACTCAATCTCTTTTATGCGCAATTCCCAAGGAATTAGTAGATTTGATGTATTTGCAGCTTCCCTTTTCATTTGTTGCCATTTCTATTAAGAATAAGAAAACTTTATTATTATAACATATTTTGTTTTAGTATTTCTTTTGTATTCTAAACTTACACTTGCTAGAAGTATATTAAACCTCGCGTAGATGTCTCTCGTACTTTTGGATTGAGCAAGTCTTTCTTGCAGTTGTCCTTCATGTCGTTTCACGTAACCTTTTGCCTATTTAATATTTATGGTTAATATCTATGGATTATTTTAAAGGCGCTTCAAAAATATTATTACCTGATGAACAATTTTTAATTTTCTTCTCATTCCAAGTGGTTGTTGTTTGACTGAACCAAGAACTTCCTTGTGAAGATGTATGTTTTCAAAGATTTGTTCCTGGGTAGCAACTGGTTGCTCATCAATGGATATAGCCGTGCTGTTGAGGAGAAACCATAAACATAAAATAATGAAATAAGATCCGATCCCAATAAATATTTTAATAATAAAAGAAAACTATTCACACTATTGGTTTTTGGTTGTATATACATACGAGTATATGTATGTATTTATATTTATAAACATAAGTACTTTCAGTTGCTATTGAATAGTTCAGTGTAAATACGTTTGTAATGCAGTGAAAAATTCTAAGGGTTCACCAAAAAATATTATATAATTAGTCCTTGATTAGCACAGAATGGAACTATGACGTAGGCAAATGCCTATATGTTTTACAGAAAACATTATTTTAACAGTTAAGTAATTTAAATATCCTGAAATGGATTTTTTATACTATAGTATGCAACATCCGTAGCTGATGATGGAGGCACAGAATGGTTGTTTCTTCCTGACTATATAGAAGATCCATTTGTCTTGAACTTGTTTTTAGTAAACAGATTAAACGTTTAAAAACATTAAATAAACTTATCTATTTTCTCATGCTTCTATGAATACGCGAGACACACTTTGTTCCTTTTCGTTTTCTCTACCATCTTTTGGAATGAATTATTTATACCGCAATAGTTTCTATTACGCATATTTTTTTACTTTTTAGAATTTGTACGGAGACATTAAACCTAAGGTTTGAGTAAATTTTTAGTGATCGTATTTTCGTTGTATTTTATGGTACGAATAATGTAGTCGCTTATCATCATATGTTATAACTTTTTTTATTGCTTCCTAAAATTAGGAAAATTTGCAATTATAAAAAAACTTTTATTTAGATCTAATTTTTATAATAGTCATTGACCAGCACCATTTTCCATTTCTCATACTTAAGTCTGTTATATCAAATAAGAGTTTATTAAATCTAGCACTCATAAGTGACTTGTTGATTCAGTCAAGTTCAATAGATCTGCTAATAGATTTATGTTTATATATTGTGCGAACTGATAAACGTGGATATGGAAACAGTTCAAGTTAATGTAGACAAAAAGTTTAGAAAGAAATAAATATAATACATTGCCATAACTATACACACAGATACAATAAGTTAATCCGTCAACATTGACTAATGTTGCCACTAAATGTCAAACATCATACTATTCTACTATTGAAATTGAAGTAATAAAGAATATGGACGAGTGTCCAGCCTAGCAACTACAAACCCGGCCAATTTTAATCTTTACAAATTTTGAGTAACTAACTATGGTTTTCTAGAACTTCTAGGTAATGTTAACTAGTCAAGCAATGCTTCATATATTACTTTTTTCTTGCAAATCGTTATTGTCACATGAAAAGACACTATACTTTCACATAAGTCACGGATATAGGTGACTAAGAGATGCTAGATATATAAGATTAAATAGTTTTTTTATTTAATTAAGTATTTCTAAATTTGCGTCCTACGTTTTAAGAGCTTTGAAAATAATTGTTTACTCAAACATTACAACCACTTATGATTGATATTACTAACTTCAGCATATTTTTTAGATGCATTTAAAAGTCTGGTTAGGAATAACTTTTTCCGTACTTGTATATATGTACAACTAGTAACTACAATGATTATATTATTCTTTTGTATTCCTTATCGTAATATTACTAATTAATTTATAATCATTTTTTTAGGTAATTTATAATTATTTCATTTTGGTCGTTCAGAATATATTACGGTTATTTCTGCACAAAAATTCTTTTGCTATGGAGCCTGCATTCATTAATATGCCTATTTTTACTTATATTAGAGCGTGACAATGAAAAAAAACGAAGCTGTATTGGATCAAAGGTATTTGAAGTGAAGTTTAACTAAAATCGTCCTAGCTTTAAACAATACTCTGCACAAAAACATATGAATTTCTCTTTATTGACAGAGGAACAAAAATATTCTCATACTTTTTATAAGACAGTAGGTACTCACTCCCCAGAACTGGTAGTAAAAACGGAGGATCTCCTTCTTGAACGATTTTCATCAGGCAGGAATGGAGAAGATGGGCGTCTAGACCGACCTTTACGCGATCTGCGTACACTAGCTCGACGTTGTTTCAGGACGGCACTTAAACTGGAATAATCTTCATCTTCAGAGCCATCTAAGTATAGAAATATAAATATTTAATTTAATGTTTTTCAAATAAATCATTAAAAATGATTGATTTGATGAGTTTACCTGCCGCTGTTGGTGAAAATTTTACTTCATTACTAGCTGGTGTGTCAGCAGGTAGGTGAAAGAGATTGACACCCGAAGAAGTCATACTGCCAGGGTCCGCCCAGGTGACTGACCATCGATCAACGGACGGTTGCGGTGAACCAGGTGGACGGTCATAGGAGCCCTAGTAGTAAATGAATAATTATATTTTGATGTTTTTAAACCTCTAGCCTCTGTATACTCTAATAAGTTACTTCATATCAGAAAAGTTAAGCAATGAAAATAAACTTTTAAATTATAGATTTTATGAGAAATAAAAATTTGTAAGCCAGGAACACGTTCGGTCAGCATTTTTTTTTATACAGATACGTCTTTAGTACGTCGAGCTCTGTAAATGAATAAACGACTGCAATATACTTAATAAATGAAACGTTATAACACAGGTGTGTTTTAATTTCCGGTATTTCTAATTGCACTTCTGTCAAATAGTGATTTAGTAATAACACCAACTTTTAAAAATAAAAGCTCACTTCATAAGGGACAAATGCGTCCTTATTGTTAGGTTTACAATAAAAATTGCTTTATAACAGAAACCATCATAACTTTTCCATTCGCTTCAAATTTTTATCACCATTTAAAAAATCTACATAAAGGCAAATAAATAAATTCCAGGACTAACTGTTGATAGTAGTATAATCTGATCAGAAGTCGAGAGAAGGCTACTTCGCTATCTGAGGGTAACAGTCGGACTGTTGGTATCGGCAGTCGGTAGAAGAAATAAAGTTCGTCACGGGGCAATTAATTAAACGATTTATTACACTGCTCATTCACTTTCCTAAGCATCGCTATTCGACACTGTGCCTCGTAACGATCACTCTACACGCTCTTTGATTAAAAAAAATTTTTACTAATATAAAACTGACATAAGACACTGCTATATTGTATAGAATTCCTAAATGATCTTTAACATAATTCATAGCAAGGCTTAAATTGAAATATTTAATAAAAGTAATAAATTTGTTATAACATACTGCTATTCATTTTTGTCATAATTAGAATACACAAATTATTTTAAGTCTGACACAAAATAAAATTGTTTAAAAATAGCTTTAGATGTATTTAATTAAATCGAATTATACCAATTTTTATTTTTTTTTGTGTAAGGTGACCTTTATCAAAGAAAAAATTAGAACTATTCTTTAGCCATTATTGTGAGGTGTGGTATAATTTATTGGACTACGACCAAAACCTATTATTGCCTTGAGTTGGAGATTTTGTCTTACATTATAATATTACAAAAATGAAATAGGTACAAAAAAGAAGACTAACATAAAATTCTTAAAGTATTTATAAAATTTCATTATTTCAAACAATAAAAGACCTCAAGATAGGAGGACTATTAAGCCATTAATTTAAATTAAAACTTTTTTTTATTAAATCCTTGACAATTGTCGTGTCAGAAAGTAGTCAGTCTTCGGCTGACAAAGAGCGACCAATCGCTACTACTTATTAACAAATCCATACAGGGGTGATACTAAAATTTGTACCTTATTTGTAAAATAGGATATTTTAAATTAAGAAAATAGAACTCAGACAAGGTTTTAATAAAACATTTGATGACAATTTACGCGTATTTAAAATACTTTTTTCACACAAAACTGTATTTGTATTTGTTGGACTAGTACGATTTTTTTATCCAGAAGTCTAATAGTTATATATAAATAGTTTTTCTTATTAAGAGTATTTATTAAAGGTTCTTATCCACTAATTTGCATAAATTTGATACTTTCACATTATCTAAGAAAAGAATCTATCTATAACTTCGTGAATGACAAATAGCCTAAATATATATGTATATATTTTTATTATATTAATTCAGATATTTCTGATTTAATATCTAAAAAAGATAAATATTTTTTAAAAAATTATTATATGCAGTTTACAGCAAACACTATGTAAAACTAGTAAATTTCATAAAATACTATGGATTTAATAAACATTTCTAAGAAATACATCAGGGGTTATTTTAAAGTTTCCTTAAAGTTTCCGTTTATAATTATACAAAGAAAAGTTATACATATCATTTTAGGTAAAAAAGCTACGCCCAGTCTAATTCGTCGAGACAAAATCAAAACGCCTAATAAAAAGGTCGGTAAATCAAATTTTTTGTAACACGATCTTCAACCCTGACCGCTCATTCCATTAATGAAGTTCCCAACCTTTATTTTGTAGTAGCATAATTACGGAGCGATTTTATTTCACAAAGCTCAATTACTATGATATACACATAGTAATTGTTTTAATAATGAAATGTATATGTCACGTATCATACAAAAAGAGAAAGAGTATTTGAAGTGTATTGAATAATTTTAGCCACAAACCATCGATGACAGAGTTAACATAATAATTATGAACATATCCTGTTTTTAGTATCACTCACATCTTATACCTAGATAACACTGAAAATGTTTAGAAAATAAAAAACGGCGTAATCTTTACTTTTTGGGAACAAATAAAAACTTCACGACGCCAGGTCGTGACTGTATGGTGGATGACACATTATCTTGACCTGTCGTGGGCAAATATTCAACAGTTCGTTTTGCGTTTATTGAAACATGGTCGCAGTGAACGTGGATCCTGCTTCGAAGATGCTGCTGTCGAATTTTTTCCAACACAACAGACAAACTTCATTTGACATACCAGTCTACAGTAACTGTCCATCCATTTTCTAGCACAACTGTAGCGGAATGATGTTCCTTACCAAAGCATGAGGCAATCATCTTTTTTCGTTAACTTCTTCCTTTCTTTATCCTAGAAAGGAAACACCTACTGAGCTGGTAGTTTTTTGGTTTCGGGTTCGTAGCAATATGTCAAGCTTTCGTCATCTATGACGAAGTCAAATACATTCTTTGAGTCAACCGTTGAACTCATTTAACATTTGGCGACACCAGTCTATGCGAAGGTATTTATGATTGTCGGTTAAAGTATGGGCAATCCCTCAAGTCCCAGGTTTCCTTACGCCTAAATGTTTGTGTAATATTTTTTGAACTGACTCTTTCTATTGCCTAGGCCTGCTCGAATCTGCTCATAAGTATCTCTCTCTTATCTTTTTCTATCTTACGTCGCACGGCAATGATGTTATCTTTAGAAGTCGCTTTTAAAGGACGTTCCTTTCGGTGATCATCATTGAGGTTGCTACGTCCACGCTTAAACTCGTTAAACTAATTGTAAATAGTGGCATTCGATGTGGCTTTATTAAGAAATTCAAATCGCAGCCTATCATAGCTTTGTTGTTGAGTAAGCTCACAATGAAAGTCACAATAAATATTTGACCGAAAATTTTCTCGCGTTAGGTTCATTTTCACGTGTAACAAAAGTTTTAGATTTGCCGCCAATTTACAAAGAAAAATGAATGCAACATGCTTCATTAGGGTACAAAAGAGTTCTAAAATTTAATTTCAAAATAGTTTTCTTTAACATAATTTCTAACTGGTCCGTTCTAAACATTTTCAGTCTTACCCAAGTAATATATATATTTTATATCTTTTATAAGGAAATGATTTAGTTGTATATTTTTTTTTATTTTCAACTTGATAGTCTCGACTGTCAGTTCGAGGGCCATATTATTTTAAACATTGGCTATATAAAAGTATATAAGCATCGCGTAACTATATTGTATTAGTACTTAATGGCTTTTTATTTCTTGTCTATATTGTATATTTAAATGTAAACCGTTGATACTCGTACAATTTTTTGAATAATTGTTAAAATTCTAAAAATATCACCTATCTTATTTAAGGTCTTCTAATATAATATATTGTAGAAATTTCATTTAAACATTTTAGAAAAATATTATTTATATTAAATTATGTATTATTTCGTATATCTTCTTCTACCTGGCAATTTCCCAGCTTTAGCCAGGGTCTGCCTTACATGTTGTGAATAGTTTTGGCTAATTGTTTTTACGACTGGCCGCCTGCCTGACATCAACCCTCTTTGGGAATGCATTA
>JAAAKD020000207.1:8982516-9058047 GCA_010014825.2 Danaus melanippus | reverse complement strand
CTGTAAACATTTGTATTTCGTAATGTATGATTAAAAGTATGTAAGTTAAAATTAAAAAATATAGGTTTAGTTGTTATATTCGTAGGGTATGCACTGCTTATTTGCTTCTATGGTGTGCACGCCACTGGTCGTGACCATAACCGGGAGATTACATCTACTTCTCTAATCTGCTCTCCCTTTATCAAATGTCGACGTGACATAACAATAAATGTTAAAAACTTATTATTTTACACAACTTCACTGTTTTATTGTAACATGAACTAACCTATTCACGGCCAAATTCGAATAATCGACATTCTTTTGTTATAAAATGAGTTATTGTTTTTAATTTTTTTGAATTTGGAAAGAAGTAGTGGAGAAGAAAATATTTTATATATGTCGGAGAAGAAGCACTTTGTTGTGTTTTAAGCGAGTAACGTCAGCATAACTGACGTCACTATTGCCTTTCTTCATGACTGTCGTCAGGCCGTGAGCGTATCGAAGGTAGCCTCACAGCCAGTTGGACGAATATATCACTTCGAAGAGGTCCGATCCCTGCGACGGCTCAAACGTGACTATCTTTAGTCGGCACTCTCGCCGGCATTTATACCAACCAATACTCATTGTTATTACTACACTTGCACAGCTGGCTATGCAGGCGATTATGCGGGTGACACCTGATAATTCCAACTACCCTCAATTATTAATTATTCAAATAGTAATCGCGCCGATACGGCCATTCTGACGGTTGGTGCGCGCTCTTTACCATTCTGTTTTGTTGGTTAAGATTCCCTGGTCACCTTAGAAGAGAAAGACTGATCATTGTGAGCCGATATATACAATTTTTTTTTATACAATAAATAGTTTTTAAGGTAAGAAGTCTTTCATGTAATATGCCTAGAAATTGTTGATGTGTCTACATATTAAAATGTGAAGTTGGTTTGTGTATGCTTCAAAAATTTAAAATATTCTGCACCGAGTCAGATGAAATTTTGACTCGGTATACAACACGTTTCAAGGATTGTTTTTATCTATTTCTTACGATACTAACATACCCCTAAGTACGGAATTAACCAGCCAAAACTCTGCAACGGCACACGCCTCCCAAGTAAAAACAATTATGAACTACATAGTGGAAGTAACGATTTTAACGAAGCCTTTCAGAGATGAAGATGTGTAATTTTAATTTAAAAGATTGCAATTTCCAATTCGATTGGTGTTTTTAGTCACACTTAATAAAGCTCTAGGTCAATCTTTAGAAACGTGTGATCTAGATTTGAAAGTGGATTGTTTTTCACAGGGATGATTGTCCGTTGCAATGAGAAGACAAAAAATATTGTATAACCCACAAGTATTGAAATATTAAACTTCTATAAAACATGTATATACATATATACATAGTCTTTAATTGTTAACAGCGAAGCGTGGCACAGCATAGCTAGTTTTACATATGTATGTAGATTTCATACAACTTCAATGCATGTAAACTACTTTTGGTTTTTGCTCAAATGCTTTTTTTTTTACTTAGTTAATACTGATTAAACCTTATCTAGATCCGAAGTGGTAGTTATTACTTCCGGAGGATAAATACTATTCTAATACAAACACTCTTACCGTCTTATGTTATTTTTGTATTCCATTTATTATTAACCCTTTAAAAGGGAAAAGAAGCCATTTTTATTCATTCACTTATTTTTAGTTCTATTTTTCTGTTTCTATTTAATTATTTTTGCATGTTTTTTGTAAAAAATTGGACACAAGTAGAAGACAAGTGGAAGATATCTTCTTTTTACTTATTTTAAACAAGTAATTTTTTGTGACTTAATGTTAAAAACAAATGAAACACACTATAGTGTTATTGAACTCTGTCTTTGTCAATAAAGCTTACCTTATAAAATCGATATAGAATATTTTAATTCTGAGTAATACTCCGATAAATTTCTTTACCATTTTTAATGGATTTTATTTTGTGTGTTGTCAATTGTCAGTCAGGCAACAGATAAAATGTTTGATGACATCTATTTCGTCCATTAACAACTCTGTAAAGCTGACGAATACTAGAATATGTATATAATAAAACGACTATCACCCTTAGTGAGGTCATGCAGATAAAATATTTATCAATACTTTGTTTAAAAATTAGAACCAAAATAGTTCACATTAGACATACGTGTTATCGTCGATAATATTAATTGCTCACTAGAAACTGAAATTTGACAAATAAAAATCAATTTCTTATATTTTTGTATATCAAATAATAAAGTGTTTAGAACAATGAAATCTTGTTTAATAATTTATTACTTGAAAAGTATTTTATGAGTTCCTTGAACCGCCTTATCTTTCCTTGGATGTTACATACCTCACTGCGAGAACAGCTTCCGCGTTCACTAAAATTAGGTTCAGTTTGTCAACGTCATCCATCCAAGTTATTTAAGATTAGAACTGTTGCGTGCAGCATTACCTTCCATTAATTCGTTCACATTTTAAAATTGAATATTTTATGATGAACTTAAGTTCTGAAGCATTTGGTTACCAACAAATTATTTTGTTCAAAAAGAGTCATAACAATTTTAATTGGTAGAAGAATTTAATTCATCCACATAATTCATGGCTTATTTATAGGATATTATATTATGAAATAATAGACCCGATTAACTATGTAAATATATTTAAGCCAAAGGTTGTTTCACCAGATGTTTGCCACATGTAAGCTTAGGAATTTAAAATGAATTAACGACGCAAGTTCCTAAGAAAATTACGGACAACTTTTGAATCAAATAATTAATTTAAATAACCGAATATCGTAATTGATTTAATGCGAATGAAAGTGCCGAAAAACAAAAACTAGCCATTAAAGAACATTCTTTTATACTAAGCTTTTTAAAATATTAAAACTTTTTTTATTTTAGTTAATTGCAATTTTATGTTAGGTGATAGTATAGAAGATTTTGTGAATTATTTAATGATATATTTTGCAATATGCTAAAATCCAAGAGATCAAAAAATATCTATATTTTCACGAACTCAGATGCAACTTTAATATTGCCCACTTCCTTAGGGGCACAGCCGAGAAAAGATCAAAGGACGCATTGAAGCCCTGGTGTGAGTGAAACAGAATGAATCAGGAATGAAATAGCGCTACTCAATGACCTAATGCATTCGACTTCGTCAGCATCTATCGACACTTAATTAGAAACACATACAATATCTATTTCAGAAGGTACACCTAACAATATAAACTGTTATCTTATTTGTAGCAAGTAGAAGACAATCATCGACAGAGTTATAATTCGTAAAATAAAAATGGTGCCATAATTGCAAAGCTTTAAATAAGATTTTTGGAGGATGATTCAACATAAAGTTATTTTATAATAGATTTATGTACCTTTGTATTATGTATAAACATAAGCATGTACTATACATAGTTTTAATACAAAAATTGCTTAGAACCCAAATTCCTCCGAACCGAGCAAAATTTCCACGGTTTAGTAAATTTTGCTTAAATGACTGCACATGGTAGCAATCTGGCAGAAAACAAAAGCTCAGACCTTTTCAGGTCCGTTCACAAAAAATAGTCGCTATGAGGCCACCGAGCCGCGCTTAGAAATATGTTCCACCAGTCATCAAAGATTATGTTTACGTAATTAATTAAATTGAGTATTTAATAAATTAATTTATAGAAGAATGAATATATTTTAGACCTAAATATTTAATTTAAGCAATTGTAATTTAAATTCTTCCACCAAACTAGTTTTTCAATATGATAAAAAATTATTTGACATGTTTTTTTAATCAAGTGCCGTACTCATATATATATATTTATATAATTTTATGTCAAGAAATTTTGCTCGAGACTAACTTTAACACTTTTGAATATTGTAATATCTAGATTCCTTTATTATTTTCGGAATTTCGAGTCCTCTGAGAGACAAATGACTCTCAAGTATGATTCCATTTCCGTAGTCTTTGGCATGATATTGTGAAACGAGAAGAGCGTCAGTACTCGGTCGACCAGCAGGCGCGTCGACGCGAGCTCCACGCGCTAACACAAAATGGCGCGCCCATTCATTTACACATACTTTCTAACATTTATGGCGATATCGTCAGCACAGGATAACTTCCATACACATAGGACATCACAAAAACTAGCTTCCTGTTATAGAAATGATGGACAACCCCAAGTAAGTACACCTTTTTAGCTTTGGAGCTTTTAAACTTTGTGTTTGTGTCAATTTTGACATCTCCGTGGTTTTGTTTATAATCTATATTTAATGACTCAAGTAGAATCGCTATCGTAATGTTTTGTAATGTTATGAATGAAAATATTTATTTGTAAAATTTCTATCGTCTTAAAACATGGTCCTATTAAAAACACCTTTAATTAAGTTTTTAATAAAATTTTATATCTTAAGGATGTTAAAACTAAAATAGAATCTCTGTTAATAACAAGATCTATTAGTAATCAAAAAGTACTGAGAAGAGGCCTTTGCTCAGCAGTGGGCTCTGATAGGCTTTAATTTATTTTTTATTTTAATTTAATTTTAGTACTAACTAGGATCCTAGAAAGATAATAATAAACGTTAATAAGTTATTCTCTGCATATCCATATCTTATAGTTGTGTTTAATTTATTTTTAATTCATATAATTAATAAGTCGGTCTCATTATGTGCCGATAATTGTGACGTTAGTATAGTTTTAGTTTTGGCAGATTATCGAAAGGTTATCAATGGACATACCAGTAAATGTTGTAAGTCAATTGATACTGTGGAGACACGAGTTCGTTTACTCTCAACGCCAAATGTGTCGTTATCAGGGGCCAACGGAACGAACTTATCGCTGCATCCGTTGTACCCAGATATATCATGTAGCTTTTTTAATTTATCAACTTATGTATATTTAAATTATTAAATTACTACAACAATTTGTCATGAAACTGTAAAATTTCAAAGGAAGAATTAATATTTTTTTATTCGTTTATATTCCGTTTTAGTGTTATCTTAACACATCAATTAATGATATACCTACCACTCTATTGAAAGTTTTTCATATTCGTATTTATGAGGAACTTTACTTGGGAAGGAAGTCTATTTATGTGATGGAATTATAAATTTTGATAAAAGACATATATTTTTTTGTATATTAATATGTAGAAATCTATTCCAATATTGAGAAGTTCGTTATTTCACTATTCTTCTATAAGACTTCGTTACTTTAGATTTTAAAAGCGTAAATAATTGTAACATTCTAACTGTAGCTTTTATCTCTTGCGGATGAATAGTCAATTAAACTAATGCGTTATATCACAACAATTTAATAACAGTACGTCCAATCGAAACTGAACGTTATTTTTTTTTATATATTTTCATTTAAAATTCTGTAAATATAACATATTTTCCGTTTATGTTGTTAATTTATAGAAAACAAAGAATATGATCGAATTACACAATTAACTAACATAATACTAGGTCACTAGTATTTAGTTGAGTGATTTTTATACTACATAAAGTAAAATAAATTAATCATTCTGAGATATTCTTTAATCTACGCAACAAAGGAGTCATTGACTGTACTACTTGCGAGATACATGACCTCAAAATAAATAAGAAGTCTTAAACAAATGACAGTCTTATTTATTTAATTACCAATGTTAAAATTGTATGTTTTCGTTTGTAATTGATAATGATATTAATATAATCTTTACATTAATATTTCATTTGTATTATGGTTACATGAGACTGTTGCGTTAGACGTGTTGCTTTGAGCAAGTTCTAAATATAGTTTTACTATTTTGGCGGCAAAACCACCATCTGCGAAGACAACCGTAAACCAGTTTCCTTGTATTTTCTATTTTGTTCACCACCAAAAGAGCGATCCTTCTCGGAATAAATAAATCTACTGTAACCTTTGTCTGAGAGCTCGTTAACTTAAAGACTTATAAAATAAACAATACATTTATTATGACTTAAATACTTTATTGTTGTCAATTGCACACAACAATATATTGTTTTAGTTATTTATTAGGAAAAAAGAATAAGTTATTTACATTAGGTTGAAGCATATTCTTGAGTTATAATCATGTTTCTTTTTTATGCTCTAAATACTCGTATTTCAAAAATACTTAATGTATATCGTAACTAATTGCAGAGATGTATACCGGAATTTGAGAATGCCGCTTTCATGGTTCAAATGGAGACGACAAACACATGTGGGGACAACGGAGGAAAGATGTATTGCATCCAAACCTCGGCAGGAACATCTATGCGGTATTATTATACATAATTACGTAACCATGCTAAAATATTCTATCTATAACTTCGTTTCTTCTTTTTCAGTTCCTGTGATTTTTGTCAGCCAGGACAATTTTCAAGTTATTATTTAACTGATCTTCATTACGAACAAGACAATCAGACGTGGTGGCAGTCAGAAACAATGAAGGAAGGAATACAGTATCCAAATCAAGTCAATTTAACGTTACATTTAGGTACTTAAATTACTTAATTTATGTAATTTTTTACTTTTAAATTACACAATTTTTAAATTACATAACTATAAAAACAGGTAAGGCATATGATATCACCTACGTACGAATCGTTTTTTACTCTCCAAGGCCACAAAGTTTTGCAATTTATAAAAAGGCCAGCGAAGATTCAGAATGGGAACCCTATCAGTATTTTAGGTAGGTCTTATTATCAACCTCATAAATTATCTGGAATCTTCTGAATATATATATGTTTCACACTATTCATATTTTGCAGTGCTTCGTGTCGTGATACATATGGTGTATTGGAACAGCGTGCCGCGGAAATAGGAGCCGAGACAAAAGCACTTTGCACTAGCGAGTATTCAGATATTTCACCATTGTCTGGAGGAAACGTTTTATTTTCTACTCTCGAAGGCAGACCTTCGGCCTATACTTTTGATAGCAGTCCTGAGTTACAGGTAATGGCACTATAATTTATTCTATACGGTATATGCTTATATATATGTATGCCAAGGCATAATATGTATAAACGCCAATTATGTACTATCTTCAAAAATCATTTATTTCATTATAACAGGAATGGGTTACCGCTACTGATTTGCGCATTTCCCTTGATCGCCTTAACACCTTCGGTGACGAGATATTCGGAGACGTACAAGTGTTGCAATCTTATTGGTACGCCATTGCCGATGTAGCTGTCGGTGCTAGATGCAAGTGTAATGGCCATGCTTCTGTTTGTGAAAACCAGGAAATGCCTGATGGGTCTCGAGTTAGATATTGCAGGTAGTTCTTTGAATAAAAATCCATATAGTTTGATTGATTTATATAAAACTGACCCCTTTGAACGATTGTAGATGCGAGCATAATACAGCAGGCAAGGAATGTGAAAGATGTTTAGATTTTTACAACGATGCTCCATGGGGTCGCGCTTCACCAACTAATGTACATGAATGCAAGGGTAAGTTGGTTTAACCTGTTAAACTTTGCGAATTTATTGCCTTGCGTTGTTTATGTCTATTTTTAGTACATAAGTATTGGATATACGCAATTATTAAACAAAATAATATATTTAAACAATATTAAATGTAATCTAAGTAATCATTCTAATATTTCTAACAAGTTGTGGTGTGAATTTAGAAAAAGGTATGGTAAAAAGTTATAGGTGTGAATTAAGAAAAAGTTACTGTCATATCTCTAAGAAGAAACAACGTAAGAAGAGCTTTGCTCTGCTAGGCAATAGCCGCTTAATAGCCCAAGCACTATTTGTACCCAAGCAAAAGGAACTTCTTATATGTTTGCAAGAGATCAAGTTGAATTCAATAAACCTGCCAGGAGGATGAATAAATTAACCAAGACCTCGTAGTAGCCTTCCTCCTCAAGGAGGATAAATTTCAGAAAGCGGTTATAAAGACTATTGCTAGGAATTGCTTGGCAAGTTTTTGGCAAAGTTCTATCACTTTCCGAAAAACATAGATTATTACAATATTTCGGGAAGTACTTACAAATGTTCAATGTATTAAGATTTTAAGGTTTGAACACTCCCAGCTGTGATGTAAGCTCTGGTTAGATGTAAAAATTCGTCAATCCTGTTGTCTCGCTCTGGGAGAGCGTAATAACCCTTAAATAGTTTATCAAATAAAAGGAGATATTTAATCTTTCAACCACACAGGACGCTAAAAGATTTCGCTGTCGATAATAAAGGCAGTCAGTCGTAAAACCTTGCGTAACCTTAATATTTTGAAAAAAATGCAAGATAAGGGGCACACTAGTGGCTAGTTGGTATATTAAGGAAGTTGTAGAAAGTCCAACGCATGACCCTATCCCCACCCCCTGAGCATTAGGGAGGCTATAATTTTTTGTATCAAAATTATTTGATTATGAAGGAAAATATTATAAAAAATTATGTCTTTTTTAATCTTGATGTTTTTTCATTTATTCTAATGTATAATCTGACTATAATTATTATTAGTTAATGGGCTCCACTTTATACCCAAATTAGTCGTACTTTATAATTTAGTACATTTTAATCAAAATGTCAGAAATAAAATTAAACACTTGTTTAGTTAAACTACAACTTAACTCTTCTCTTCTATAATTTTTAGAAGAAAACTAATACTTTGAAATTTTGTTTTAAAATCCTTGAGTGAAACTGAAATGGCAAAAACATTTTCCAAAATATATTTTTTATATTTCTAACGTAATATTAAAATAACTTTATTACGAACACATTTACTTTGCTAGGCGACGTACACATTGTGTTAAAAATATTAGAAATATATTTCATTTTACACCAAATTTTTAAAAGAAGCAGTGACTGTAATTGATTTTGTTTTCAATATTTCATGTACATACATATAAATTGTATATGTTTATTACTTCACAAATAATGTAGTTTGTTAATCTTTTTGGTTTCTATTACAATATAAATGACTAGCAAGGATAATTCATATCTTGAATAAATATATTTTTAAAGTTATATAGGATAGAGTGCTGAGCGCTTTCAAAATAAGATCCACACTGGAAGGTGTCACAAGTATAAGCTTCATATTTTTCTACAGCATGTAATTGCAACGGGTTCTCCAATAAGTGCTACTTTGATAAGGATCTTTATGAGAATACGGGGCACGGAGGACATTGTATTGACTGTTCTGAAAATCGAGACGGTCCTAACTGCGAACGCTGTAAGGAGAATTATTTCCAGAGTATGCAGGACATATGCATGCCTTGTAATTGCAACCCTACAGGTGAATCTAAATATATTTTAGTAATAATAATAGTGATTTTGTAGTAAAAAATTATTTTAAATCAATATATTGTTAGGTTCGAGAAGTCTACAGTGTAATGCCGAGGGAAAATGTCAATGCAAACCAGGTGTGACAGGTGACAAGTGTGATATTTGTGCTGCTAATCATTATGAATTTACAAACCAGGGATGCAAGCCCTGTGGTTGTAATGAGTCCGGATCTTTTGATAACACTCCACAGTGCGATCCTATTACCGGACGCTGTTTCTGCAAACAAAATGTGGAAGGCAAGCAATGTAGAGAGTAAGTTAAGTTAATTTATTTTCAGCAACATATTTTATTAAATAATATATGTATGCAAGACGACCACTTGTATAAAATGGTTCCAAAATTTTTGACTATCAAGTTAATAGAGCTAAATCAGTCCAAACTATGAAATCCAAAAAACTATTTTATCTAATTCAAAAGCACTTAATATAATGGTTTACTATTTATTTTTAAATTTTAGGTGCAAGCCCGGTTTCTTTAATTTAGACTTGGAAAATGAGTTTGGATGTACGCCATGCTTCTGTTTCGGTCATTCTTCACAATGTACTTCAGCGCCCAAGTACCAAGCCCACGAACTGAGTGCACATTTCATCAGAGATGCGGAAAAATGGAGTGCTGAAGACAGCAATCACAAACCAGCAACTCTGCAATTTAATGCAAATACCCAAAATATCGGTAAGTTTTAATAGTGGTAACTTAAATAATACATCATTGCGGCAGTTTAGTTTTCAATTTCATTTTAGTAAAAGTGAGATTTTTTTATTAAATAATATATATTTTAGCTGTTTCTTCAAAGGATACCGAAGTTGTTTACTTCCTCGCTTCAAACCAATTCCTTGGAGATCAAAGGCAGTCTTATAATCACGACTTGAAATTTAACCTACGCCTGGGTGAAAAACGGGGTTATCCTTCCTCTCAAGATATTATTCTTGAAGGTTCTCGCACTTCAATAGCGATGAATATATACGGTCAAAATAATCCAGAGCCTACTGATCAGGTATATTATCATTTTATGTAAATTAATTGCATTGCGACATATAAGCGAATGAGCTGTCCTGCGAACTACTTATGAAAGCGAATTTAAATGTACAAAACTTGTATTAAAAATTGACATGGATACAATTTATTACATAAATAATATTAAATCTAAAAGGTGTTATCGAAGTAAATATTGTTTAAGGGCCAAGAATATTCATTTAGACTTCACGAGGATCCGCGGTATGGGTGGACCCCCACACTATCGAACTTTGAGTTTATATCTATCCTTCAAAACTTAACGGCTATTAAAATAAGAGGAACTTACAACAAAGGTGGTCAGGGATACTTGATGAATTTCAAATTGGATACGGCCAAGATCGGTAGAGAAAAAGGTTCAGCACCGGCAAACTGGGTTGAAAAATGTTCTTGTCCAAAAGCGTATGTTGGTGATTATTGCGAAGAATGTGCACCAGGTTTTAAACATGAACCAGCAAATGGAGGACCTTACTCGACTTGTATTCCTTGCGATTGTAATGGTCATGCACACATATGTGATACAGCTACCGGTATGTTTAATTGCTTTGATATACCTTATGGTTTTAAATTAGACTATCTTTTGTTCATAGAATGGTAACTTTCAGGCTTTTGTATTTGTAAGCATAACACCACTGGCAGCAATTGTGAGTTGTGTGCAAAAGGCTTCTATGGAAATGCTATAGCTGGAACAGCTGACGACTGCAAGCCGTGTCCCTGTCCTAAAGACAGCGGTTGTATACAACTTATGGATCAAAGTATTGTTTGTACTGACTGTCCTGCTGGATATGCAGGTTAGAAATAAGTTTTTCAATATTTTACAATTTTATGAACTTTATATTCAAATGTTTTTTTTAATGGGAAGGAAACAAAAAAAATCGTCTGTTTATTACAAATTCTTAGATGTTCAATTTACTTGAATAAAGACTATATTTTCAATGAAATTGTTTCTTCTTTACGTTTCTTGTGGGAAGATTTGACATGTAAATATTTTTTTTTAAAACTATATTTTACAATTAAATACAATTAGATATCTAATATAATTTTTAATCCCTAGGACCACGGTGTGAGGTATGTGCAGACGGCCATTTTGGTGATCCTACTGGTCAATTTGGAAATTCTCAAGATTGTGTAGAGTGCCAATGTAATGGAAACGTCGATCCTAACGCTGTTGGAAATTGTAATAGAACTACTGGAGAATGTCTCAAATGTATTTACAATACAGCTGGAGAACATTGCGATAAATGTTTAAGCGGTAGGTAGATTACCAAATCGTTAGGTTTCTTGCATCAAACCGGGATCTTAACAAAAGATGAGTAATATTTCAAGAGTAATTTAGAGATAACTATCTTTTGTAGGCTATTTTGGTGATGCCTTGGATCAAAAAAAGAAGGGTGATTGCAAGCCTTGCCAGTGCCATGAGGCTGGTACTTTAGTGAGTGCAGAGGGACCTCCTCAATGTGACGGTCTTACAGGTTTTTGTTCATGTATGCCTCATGTTATCGGAAAGAATTGCGACCAATGTGAGGTAAGATATTTACAACTTCGTAATTCCTTATATTCCTCTAATTTGGTATCGCTTTCATTGTGTGATATAAATAATTTATATCAGTTGGTATGTAACAAAATTAGAATCTTTGAATGTAGTCAATGCTTTTTAAAATCACAGATTTTGTTAAAATAGTAATTGATATTACATCATCAATAGGATGGATACTTTGACATCAGCTCTGGTGAGGGATGCCGGGCTTGCGATTGTAATTTAGAAGGCTCCTACAATGGTACATGTAATTCTGTCACGGGACAGTGTTACTGTAAACCAGGGATTGACGGGTAATTATATGAATGAATTTAAGACTTTATTTAAATATAATATAATTTTATAACTTTTACAATAATTTTAGAATTCATTGCGACCGTTGCCTCGCTTATCACTATGGGTTTTCGGGTGATGGCTGTAATAATTGTGACTGTGATGAGTGGGGTTCCACAAATTACCAGTGCGACATGCTCGGACAGTGTTCTTGTCAACAAAACGTAGAAGGGCGGCGATGTGATCGGTAATTTATTCTTTTTAATTTTTATTCTATTTATTTTTTTAATTCTTTGGATAATATAGTCGGCATTTTCCATAGAATGAATAGAAGACAGTAAATTACATTCCTCTGAAATTTATAGGTGTATGGAAAACAAGAGACCACGCACTGACGGACAGGGATGTGAAGATTGTCCTCCATGTTATAACCTCGTACAAGATGCAGTTAATCAACACAGAAAAGAGCTTAAGGAGTTAGATAATGTAGTGAATCAGTATTATTTAAAGATATTATTACTTTCACTTACGCAGATTACGAATTTTATCAAATTGCTATTTATACACATTAACACTTGCAGATACTTGGAAAAATATCGAAAGCACCGACAGTTATTGAAAATGCGGACTTTGATAATGAGTTACAACGTGTAAGAGCTGATATAGATAGACTCGTTCAAGAAGCAGAAGCAGAACTTGGTAATGGGCCTAGTTCAAGTTTAACTAACAATTTGGCTGACCTTTCCGATCGACTTGCCGATGTCAGGTACTATAATATACACAGTTTAAAAGTTTGAGGGTGTTTATTTTTCTCAATAAAAAATTATGAGGTTACGATATAAAATTTTCTATATTTAAAGTATATTATTATTGTAATAATACATTCTTTACAGAAATATGTTGTTCAAGATCGAAGATGAGAGCTATGAAGGTAATGAATCTATAGAAAGAAGCAAAGGTAACGTGTCTAAAGCTGAAGAAACTATTGAAGCCGCACAAAAAGAAATTAATGTAAGTTTCTCTTATAGAGATACGATATTTGTAATTTAACGTTATGTTACTTCCGAAAGGTTTTAATTTTTAATACAAATATTGGACTTGTCATTTTACAGAGTGCATTAGAGTATCTTGACGGGGAAGGAGCAGCTGCCTTAGCTAAAGCCCGCAATAGATCAGATCAATTTGGAAAGCAATCAGTAGATATGTCTGCTCTGGCTAAAGAATCTCGACTTTTGGCAGAAAAATTAGAAAAAGATGCCAGAAATATTAGAGAAATAGCTGAAAAAGCATTAAACACTTCTGTAGCAGCTCATATAATTGCTAAGGATGGTATAAAGAAACAAGCAAATATAAGGTAACTAATTAAAAAGAAATGCATACATTTTTTTACTATATAATAAAATTTTTTTTGTTTGTAGCAATGAAGTGCAAATTTTAGCCACTGAACTAAATGCAGCATCTGGTAAGCTAAGTAGTATGTCTGAACTTGCTGGACAGGCTTTAAAAAGAGCAAAAACTGTCTACGATGAGGCATTGGGTCTCTATGCTGAAGTTAATACCACATTATTACCAGACATTAAACTCAGCAAATTACGTCAAGATTCTTTGGAAATGAATAGAACGGTAAGAATGAAACTAATCTATTATAGAACAATTATAACTAATCCTGTAAACAGTGTTTTAATGAATATTATGTTTTATAACAGATCGATGAAAAATCTGCAGAATTAGAACAGTTAATACTAGTAACCGAAGATACGCTTCAGGCTTTGGATGATGAAATTCGAAGAGGCAAGGACCTTTTAGAACAGGGTCACGACAGACAAGATGAACTTTATGATTTACTGGCAAAACTGGACCAGTTGCGTGCTCAGGCACAAAATGACGTCGAACTTACTAAAGCTACATTAAAAGATGCCAATGAAATATATAAGACCTTAAAGGGTATGAAAAGGATTTCTTATAGAAAAAAATATATAAATATAAATTTAAATAGTACTTATAATTTCAAAGACGTTTATTTCAGAAATAGCAATAAATAGCAATAAATGTCAGTGGTGGCCTAGTGGTTTAAGGCCCGCCTTTCAAGCATGAAGGCGCGGGTTCGAATCCCTGCAAGTACCAATGTGATTTTTCGAGTCATATGTACTTTCTAAGAGTATTTAGACACCACTGACATACGGTGAAGGAAAACATCGTGAGGAAACCTGGACTTATAATGTCCCAATTATATGTTTGAAATCACCAACCCGTCTTGAGCAAGCGTGGTGATTAACGCTCTAAAACCTTCTCCATGTGAGAAGAGGCCTGTACTCAGCAGTGGGCTCTGATAGGCTTAAATTTATTTATTTTTTATTTTTAATAAATTGGGTAACAATAGTTGGCTTACAATTTATAGATATTTTTACCCATTTATAAATATGACATTATCTGAGTTTCAGTAGACGAGCAAAAAAAATCTTTGCCTTATATGAATATTAATTAAAATTTTACTAGTTTTTGATTACATAAATTACTCCTCAGAATTTAGTGATCAAGTGACAGAATCAAGACAACAGGCAGAACAAGCGGCACTAGATGTTCCCGGAGTTCAGGAGAAAGTAGCTCTGGCCGAAGAAAGCATCACCAGTATTAGTGAAGAGCTCACTACTGCTAGTGATAAGGCCAAAGAGGCTCGGGATTTAGCTCAGAAGGCACAAAAAGAATATGCTGATAAGGCTTCTGAGGTTTTGTTACTGAAAAATATTACTAAAATAGATTTTACGTGCAGTAATTAGTTTTATTAAAAAATATATTTTATAAACAATTTTAGGCAGCACACGAAATACGAAAAAAAGCCTCATCATATCGAGTGGAAGCTGGAAAACTTCGAGATGAAGCTGATAAATTATCAAGTCAGTATTGGTGTGAAGTCGTACATATAAAACTATATACAATTAAATAAATCATATACGTATTAAAGTTATATATAATGAGTTTTTCTTTCTTTCAGCTCGTGTGAAGGGGACGGCGAAGCAGATACAAGTACTTGAAAAACAAGCTGATGAAAATATGCAGCTTACTAGGGATGCTAAAATGAAGGTAAGCAATAATTGAAAATTTTGTTTAGTAAAATCCTTTAAAGTCTTATGTAATCAACAAAATATTAGGTAGGCCAAGCCAACACGGACGCAAGGGAAGCTGAGAAACAAGTCTCAAAAGGTTTGGAAGACTTGAAAGTCATTATGGACGAGTTGCAAAATCTACCAACACTAGACGATGCTGCCCTCGACAGATTACGTATGTAATATTCCTTTAGATTATACATTGATAAGTTTTGCTGTTTTATAAATTATAATAACGTTTTAGAGGAAAGTCTCGACAAAGCTGAAGCTGCCCTTCTAGAAGTTGATTTGGACGGCAAAATTAAATCCTTAACCGAGGCTAAGAATAACCACC
The DNA here is from genome assembly GCA_010014825.2 of Danaus melanippus. Taxonomy (NCBI): domain Eukaryota; kingdom Metazoa; phylum Arthropoda; class Insecta; order Lepidoptera; family Nymphalidae; genus Danaus; species Danaus melanippus. The sequence goes on along the minus strand of JAAAKD020000207.1, from coordinate 9,042,533 downwards.
AAAGGTAAATAATGATTTATAATTTTTAATATAATTTGTGATAACATGTCAATAATTTTATCAATTTCACCAAGGTGGATGAAGCAATATCAGGAGGAACATGACGAGCTTCGCAATGAAGTGGACAATATCAAAGATATTTTGGATCAGCTACCGGACGGTTGCTACAAACGGATCGTACTCGAGCCGACTGAAGGTCCAAGTAGACCTGCCAGCTTTAGATAGACATAGCATATTTAGCACATGACATTCCTCTTTATACCAATGATGAGAGGAAAATTGAATATGTATTAGTATGCACTGAAACAGCATCTAAATTCAATTAATCGTATTTTGATATTAGCTTTTATTTAAAATTGATGAAATGATTTTATTTGTTTAAAAATATATTGTTTGGAAAACTACGACATCTTTTAAATATTGTCATTTTTATTGCTTTATATCGTATAGTTTTATATTATTTACACACTGTGACCTTGTTTTTCTGTAATGATCTGTTTTTTTCTTTTGGAAATATAAAAAAAAACTTAAATTTTGAATGTTCTCATTATATAAAAGTTTAACTTTTAGAATAATACTGCGTTTTTATATTGATATTCTGTACTCTAGTGCTAATGTTTATAATAAAATAATATGAAATGTTAGTAATAATATAAAAAAAACACAAATAATTTAATAAATTAAATCCAACACCTTAATGCTTTACTTGATATGTATCTGATTTTGTTTTGATTATATATTTTTGTACTTATCTAATGCATTTATATTTTTAATCTTTATACTTAATTAGAGCTAAACCCATTTATTTAATTAGTAAGGTTTTGTTTAATGCGATAAGTTTCGTTTGATTCCCATAAAAATATCTAAATAGTGTGCTGAGTTGACTGTTTCAGTTTGTAAATATATATTATTAAGGTATTGAACGAAACGTTGCGTTACTATTGCTACAATTACTCGCAGTACAGTTTCGATAAAAAAATATTATGATTCATATTTCGCCAAAGATGAATAACAAGAGATGTGTATTTTAGAATTTTATTATAATATTTGTATTTGCAGAACAAAAAAAAAATACATACAATTAATTTTAATTTTAGTCTATTTATTTGTAATAAAAATTTAAGATAATATACATTTTTCATTACTCGTAAAGCTCGCTACCTCATATTTTATGGCATTATAAATTTTGTATTGATATTAATAATCATTTCTATGATAGAGATATGTACCATATTGCTTGTCTTCTGTCTGACACGTGGGAAATTATAACAGCATACAGGGGCTATAACAATGTAATTCAAATGTGAAAATAGCACGGTATAAGCGTGACCCTATACGAGAGATTGTGTGCGCAGTGCGGCCGTATAGGGTGTAAGTTGAACAAGTGTGTGCATATACAACTTAATCCTAAAATTAAATAAATATATGTAATTAAAATTTTTGCGTGATAAATACGTAATGTGTAGCTATACTTTACATGTTTTTCAACAGTTTATGCGAAAAATCTCTAGAAATTCAAATATTCCAGTCTCGTTATAACCTGCATATAATTTCTTTAATCAAGTTTTATGACATAAAACAATAAGTAAGTATTTGCACTTTAATAAAATCATACGTGTTTTAAATTAACAAAAATTATCGGATTACTCATTTTGTATACTTTTGGTAACCCTACTAAGTCAGTATGCAAACGGGTACAACTCCCGCGAGAAAAACAATTTATGGCAAGCATTTCACTGAATTTTCTTTTTGTTTTCAAATGTTATACTTACTCTACCTATCTTCTGGAGTGGTACAGGTATCTTAGTGCTCTATATCCATATGGGTTATATATACCCATATAGTATAGTATATACTATATAGTACTTTATCTATGCTTGAGTTCCCTTAACTTTTTTTTTGTTTTTAAATCATAGTACTTAGTACAATATGTAATTAAAATATTCCACTTTTACTTTAAAATTATCTCGTTTCTTATTATTATCATAATTTGTCTTAAAAGTTAATTACCTATAAATATTCACTTAAATTAGTGTATGTATCTACTTTTCTAATTACTAATATTCCAAGTGTAACCATGTATTGATTATTTTTTTATAGAATGTTTTCATTTACAGAATATAAAAGAAAGAAATTAGTGAATTCCTCAGCTCCCAGTAAAACCATGTAACTAACAAAACAAATTTGCAACAACAAAATTGGGAAATTTCTCACTGTCTGGGGGCTCACTGCTTCCATAATACGACGATAAACTAAAACTAAATAAGTGGCCGAAAAATGGGATAAAGCGCCCAATTTACTATGACCCTCAATTTAGCGCTGATCACTCGCCGGAGTCCCGTTTTATGAATACCAAAAAGGGGGAACAAGATCACGTTACATTGGTTACTGCGAGTGGAAAACTGGGATAATCCGAAAAGTTTTCCTAATTACATATATACATACTAAACCTATTCCCTGAATGAACGTGGTTAGGATAAAGAAAAAAATAGACAAAATTACAATAGTTTTAAAAATTTACCATAAAATAGTAGTCCAATTACCTAGTTCAATATATAAGAGGGTTCCCATTTATTTTATAAAGAGGACTTATAAATATTACGAGAATCTGAATAGGAACTGATAAATTATTTTGTCTATTAGTTATAGCATGATTTCATAATGGTATTCATATTCTCCTTAACATTATTTCAATACATAAGAACACTTAAATTTACTAAAAATAAATAGTTTTTAATTAAAATGTTAAAAAATGTGTAAAAAATAAATCTCTAGTCCTCTTGATTTATTAAAATATTTCATTTATATTAAATTAAATGTTCAGGAGCGTGAATTTTTTGGTTTTATAAGATGACTTTATAGTAAGTAGCCTTCATCACGGGTAGACGATAAGTTAAACAAGTAAATTGCAATAATAATTCGGGTAAGTAAATTGAAATAATAATTCGAGTCAAATATACCTACTTAGAATAATAAAAATACACAAAGTAAATCCGAAAACCATATTTTTATTTGTGTATACCTACCGTCAAAAGTCTTAGATATTATAACGTTTACCTTGTTAAATTATTTAACTAACTTTGGCCGTTAAAAATACAGTTTAAATAAAATGAAATATAAATTTTCGCACGAATGAACATCTTTCATCGTCCATTTCCAGTTTAATTTGGACTACAAAAAATTAATTAGTCAGTTACGTCTTAATGAAATCGGCAAACGCAGAGGAATTTGGAACGAAGTTACCTTTAAGTGTTATAAAAAGATGGTAATTTATATATTTTTTAACTTTTCGGTAATAAAATTCGTCCCCACGTTAAAATTTTTTCCTTCAAATTAAAGTTTAAAAATGTAGCTGAGGGGAAAAAATTTTAATTTGACAAATTAAAATTTCATTGATGTAACTTTAGAAAGTAATATTATACTACTCTTAAACTAAGGAGAACGCAACGAGAAAGTTCAATTTTCTTTAAAAGTTTTAAAAACCTTCTCCAATATTTTTACATTTAAATATCTAACAAAGGGAAACCAATAGTTATCGGTAAACTGTAATAAAGTACTGAGGGTGAAAGATAAAGAGAGATTTGTTCAAGTGTCATAGGGTCGTATATTCTAGGATGGCGTTTTATAACTATTTGGTAACTTTAAACATTGCTAAATTTATGGTTATTTTTTAGTTTCTTTGACAGTGTCAAGAAAATGTTATATGTAGTTTAATATTACTTTGTCATTAAGATAAAGATATAAGAACAAAAACAAGATTACACTAGGTCAGTTACTAGCTAATATTCCTAACATGACATTTAGGTACATATCATCTAGGCATTATGATTTTAAGTGTAATAAAAGATAATTTTATTAGTGAAGATTTAATATAATTCTACTCACCGAATGACTTTAGCTATAACTACGATATTACCGCTATTCGGACATTGTATTTAACAATAACTGTGATTTAGTGACACCCTAGTGAAATTTAGGGTTCCCCAGGCTATGTGGACACCCCACGCGGTTGAAAATTGATTTATTTATAGCTCACAGTGAGTTTTCTGGTTCTGTATCAGGTATGCCACTTAGAAGGTTAAACAGGTTTGATTTTTCCTCTCCTGGGGAAGTATCGAATTTACACTTTGAGAAATTTATTCGATATAAGGAAAATAATATGTTCAGAAATTTTATTAAGGATCCTTGTTATCAAAAATGAAAGAAAAGGAATATTATAAAAATTTGTATTTGGTGATTGAACCCAATGAAAATCATATTTTAATTTGGTTACCTAAACTTATTTATGTTCCCCTTTAATAAGTAGTCAGATATGACCTGTATAATTCAAATTTTGCTAACCTCTACCCAACCCTGTAATATTCATAGAACAATAACGTAGTAGTAACTAACATGGCACAAATTAATGTTTATTGCTTTTAATTATAATTGTTGTTTTCATAACAAATTAATAATACTATATTTTTAAATAGTTCCCATAATTAAATTTAAGAAAATTACTTAAAATATGGCATTCTATACTAAGCGATGGAAACAAAAGTAATAGAGAATGAGAAAGAGTAATTAATTTCACTGCACAGTCAATAAAATTCAAAGAATTGTTGGTATTCTCATCCATAACAAAATATTCGTCACTATAAGTAAATAATTGATCAAATCCAGTGATAAATATGTGTTCCCTAGAAATTTTATTAATTTTACTATTTACAAAATGTCCATTATCGTTGATTACATAATGCTGATAATATTTTCATTAAGTCCTACTAAATGTACCTATTAAACTTCTGATGGCTTTGCAAATTGTTGGTGGTAACTAATAGGCAAATGGATATTTGTACTTGGCTTTTAACTGCAACTAACCTTGGGTTCTGAGAGATATATTATACTGTCATGTCACTTATATTCTATTATTATTACATGCTCAGAAAAGAACTTGGAATAAAAAAGAATAAAGTAATGTGCAAACTCGTTACGTCACTTTTTTAACACTTGGGTTGCATAAATAAACTGGCGCGGGTAAACTTACAGTAGTTTTTTACATATATTTAGATATGCACTTTCATTATATAAAACTTCAAAATATGGTAAGATAAAAATACTTAATATAAATCTGAATTTGTCCTTGGAATGGAAGGATAAAACAAAGGTTGTCTGCTAACATTGTAACAAATATTTTTTTTATTATTAGGTACAGAATTTACACGATGTCTATTGTAACACAAAACAAATATGTATATTAACGAATGACATACAATAAAGGCAAATGCTAGTTTATTGATTTTTAAGTGGTATCGTTACAAGAATCGATTAAAAATTGTTACCTAAAGAGTTTTCTTATCTTATTCTGTAATTGTTATTAAGCTTGTAAAATAACTAAGCTTATTTTTTGTTCATTCTTACGCCAATGAATTTGTGTTTCATATCAACGGGTGTTAGACCACTGTAGACCAGGGTAGCCTTTAAAAATTATAAAGAATGAAAAAATTATATTAGAATGAAAGAAGCCTATTGCAGTGTCATTATTTTATTGACTTTGGCAACTTCGATTTTTTGCATTTTCTGAGAAGAGTAATTATAGTAATACATATATTTTGGCCATCGGAAAGTAGAGATTTCAACGAACAGAAAACATATATTTTTTTTTTAAAAAGTTGATATTTTGACGGGTGAATTTTCGATTGAAAATTCACCCGTCGATATTAATTCAAAATAAGCTGAAAAAATAAATATTTCTAATCAAAAAAAGTATTTGGAACATAAAATGGTAAGTTTTCACTAAATTTCGTGAAATAATTTTTTTTTAAAGATAAGAATAAAAACCAAAACTAGATTTTTTTGGTTTTTCACATAAATTTTGAGGTTATATGAAAAAAATGTTAGTACAAAAGTGTTAGATCTTTTTATCACCTACAACTTTACCATATGATTTCTTTCCATAGGAGTTTTAGTTTTGCCGGAAATCGAGAAAAACCGTTTTTTACCCTTAAATACCTACACCCATACCCGTTCCCACCTCAGGTCGCCCGTAAATTATTTTTTCTTTAATTTTTATAATACTTCCCTTCTTTTGTAATGGGTTTCATCCTACTGTTATTATTTTTGTTTTAAAAATTATCGACCCTGATCTAGGTACCGTAAAAATACCAACAGATAACCAGATAAATGCTATTGGACAGGGAAGGCATATCGGCCATCTATCCTATTTTTTCTAACAACACACAAAAAAGTGAATATTATTCGTGACAATACTGTAACGTTTTATAATAACTAAAAATAAAAGAGTGGTAATTCTTGTAACTATTGTAAGTTTTTTGACTATTCCCGTTTCAATTAGATCTCAGTCCCTTGATAACTGGACCGAATCAAGCCAAACATTGGTAAATATTCATCCAATTAGACTGTTAAACCAAACAGCTAGATTAGCCAAATAATGTTTGTGTTACACAATACAAGACCAATCTCCATACATACAATATTAGGGAGTAACAATCATTGAACTGAGGGGAGTCTGCGCCTCGGGCAGTGGTTTGATCAAACAGAACTTTCAAAGCCCACCTACGTCTCTGAATTACCAGAGCAAGCAAAAGCGATTGAAATGAGCCTGATATCAATACCCGATCAGATAACAGTCTATGTTTCCACCACTTGGCACTTACATTATTCACAAATTTGACTGATACAAATTGATCTATTACATCAGTAGTTTCATATTCAATAATGAATGAAACTAAAAAGATTATTGTCGTCTTAAATACACAAATATAATGGTCAATAACTAATATTTAGAAATTTTAAATTTTCTTAACGCCTGCCTACATAACAGTATACAAGGCGAATAGTTAAAACGTTAGATATTATGATGAAAGTTAAATACATTTTATAAAATAATTTCAAATTGGTTGTTAATGTAAGCGACGTAGATAAAATCTGTTAACGTGGTCATAAATTCATATGTTACTTTACGTGTGTAATTCTTAGTTGAGCCCGAATGGAGTTAACGCCTGAGGCGAGCAGCGTCCGACCCACCGTATTTTAATTTGAACATTGTAATTGATTAGTTTATTGCACATGCCACATGTTGAACTTAAGGATAGAGAAAATTAATTTAACTAAAGTTCATAAATGAAAATAAATCTCAATTTTGACAAAATAAAAAAATTAAAACCAAATTAATCTTATATTAATATAACTATGACATTAATAACAGGTTGTGATATAAACTTTTGTCATTAATTAACTCATATCGCATTGTTATGTTTTTGTATTTCATCATTTGAATTATCATATTCGTGTTAGGTTCATAAATATTACATATTTCGTAAGGGCTTGTAATACTATATTATATTCGGACGGTACGTAGTCTAGCGATTTATTATCGCCTCTCACATAAGGCTGACCTCAACATTAACCACACAACAGATCAGTTTGCATTTATTAAATAGCAATATATGTAATAACTGAAATATCGTTGTTACGGTAAGCAGTTCTTATGTTCCAGTTAAATCCGTTTATTTGTGTAGAATACGGCAGGATGGTGAACAGGTTGCGATGAGTTCTTGTTATTTTTTTACGTTTATTTTAAATTGATAAACAGATTGCCTCAATACTTACGATTTAACATAATAATTTTGAAAATTTTACAAATAAAATGTATAACACAAATTATTCCAATAAATTTTTCCGTAATACCGGGTCTGTTGGGGAGATTTCAAGTACATAATATATTTATTTAATTTATTATGTTATATTGTTTGCATCAATGTTTTAAATAGTTTCACATGTATTTTTACTTATATATCAAAAATATAAATGTTATTTTCTATTACCACAAATTTTTAAATTTCATTCCATAGCAGGTTCTTTAACATAACTGTTCAAAGCTAATTTTCTCCAATGACATTGAAATTTGTAATTACAGTGACTTAAAAACCACCGTTGAATTTTAAAATATCAAATCATGTATTGCAACTCAATTTAGATGGTTGGATTTAATTTCAATTATTCTTGAAATGAAAACGAACATTTTTTATACCCCGGAAATTTATTATTTACTTCACAATAAATAAGGACATAAATCACTTCCTTATAATTTCTATTCTCATACTAATTCTATTAGATACATCAAATTAGTTAAAAAAAATAGTCTAGTTTCAAATAAAAAAAAAATTAAAAACAAACAATAGTACTTCCACGTCGAAAATAATATTTAGTTAGGATAGTTGGCAGACATCTATACTGTATTCCTCGTTTTTCATTTATTTAAGACTATAAATTTAGCTCAACCAATTCCAATGATTTTTCGCATGTTATTCGAAGCTGCTTCTTGTATAAAAGTTATAATTTAATGACTACAATTAAATTGTATATTAAAATATATTTATATCGTATAATTGCTTTTTCTATATATCTTTGAAAAGTGTGTGTTTGTTTTTATTTTTTATTTTAATTTGAATTCTAAATTCATTATGTATTTACATTTCAAAGTATGCACTAGATAAAATTTATACTGCTAATCTCGGGATGGTTTGAAATGTGACTATAAATCATTGACCAAATTTAAAAGAATAACCACGAAAAATTTTTACTTGTATTTTGTCATAAATAGTAAGGTAATGAGCTGTAGATAGTTGGTAGTCACAATTCTCGTTCAACAGGTTTATTTACTGTCTTAAGGATTTCTCTTTCGATAAAAAAGACATCTCGCGTCCTTAAGTATTATCAAAATAAACAATGTATCCTGTTTTTTGAAAAAATCATCGCAACATTTGATTAATACAAATTTAATTTAATAAGTACATCTAATGTTTTATTTTCTAGTACTTGGTATGTATAATTCAATGATGGTAAATAATATTTTATTTTGCTATATTTTATTTTTTGTTGTAGCTCTCAATACTATCATTAATTAAAACATTATCTTTTTACAGTATTGAACACTAGTGATCAAATAGAAAATAAAACATTACACTAAATTAACAATATGCATCATAACTTAATTTATATTTGCATTAATAAATCGAGGTTGTTTTCATTGTGAGCTCGCTTTCAAGGTTGAAACTACAGTTTTCTCTAAATTATTATAGGGCTTTTAAATTTTTTTCTTTTCATACATTTATATTTTTTTAGTATTTAATCATTTTATATGGACGTATATTTTTATTCTGCTTAAAGTAAAAACTTGATTTATACGAGTATGTAAAAATAAATTTTATAAGAAAAAAAGGACATTAGGACATTTTTTTATTTAAAAATAGGTTAACAGTTATGTTACAACTACTGTCTAGTAAGGCTCTGTGTTGGTAATGTTTTGAGTGGATGTCACTCTAATGACTACAGCGTCTCAAAAGATGTCCTACAAAAGAGAGTGTACATTTTCTAGTTACTTTTTAATATATGTTTGTTTACATAAAAATAAGATAAGATACTTGAACAAGAGTGTATAGAAGTAGAATCATTACAGATTTTGGAGTAAAGATATCACCACTATTTTTTATTGTATTTCTACATTTAGTTTTACTTATATATTTAAATTATTCGCAATTTCAACTCACTATCACTTCAAAGTGAGTGAATTATTCAATGAAAAAGAGAAATGTTTTAATTTTATTCATTTATGGTTGAAAAAAATATATAATTTGTAACTTGTCTATAACCAGCCTAAATACTTAAATAGAAATGGTGCAATCATAAGAATGTTGTCAAAACAAGTATGGTTTTACTTGTTATTTGAGTTTACAATGTACAAGAAGACGGTAGGTCTTCAATCATGTGTTTATAGCATTGTAATATATACATATATGTTTAAAAATTTAACTTTCTATAAAAATTTCTTTATATGTAGAACATTTAATGCAAATGTCGACGTTTGAAATATAAAAGTGAGAGCAAAAACCTTGACAACCACATAAATGTACAGCAAATTCCATACACTGCTAATATCTCTAGGCTTTAAAATTTAGGTTTAACTTACAATGCATAAATCAGGGTGGATTTTTTTCAAGACCATTATACATGTCAATGTTTTATCTCAAAGGTATTTGCCTAAAGTTAGATAGTATTCGTGGTATTTTTTAAACGAATAATATTATAAATTTATCGTCACTTTTGATTTAAAGGCTTCTATTAAAATTACTTCTATTAAATACTTACTACTAAGTACTATTAGCAACAAGAAATCAGACGACTTCTTTGTGTCCGAATGATATCAGTTTCAATAACCGGTTTAATCGGGTGCAATGAAACAACAAGGATTTTACTAATATTTCTATATTTATTTTATTGTTTATTCGTTCCAAGTAATTTTTTGTCCTTTTATTATATATTAATAATGTAATTAAGAATTAATAAATTGCAAGAGAATCTACTAAAGTCTACTTAAACTTAGCGCTGATTAAAAAAATTGTAACAGCTTTTAAGTCACATTTTATAATTTTATTGTACAACATAAATTTACGAACTGCCCATTTAATCTGCACAAAGGAAAAAGTGTTACATTTTATATAAAACTGATCATTATGACAACAGTTTATTGAATACTTTGTAAACTATCATCGTTGCAAGGCTAGCCACATATTGCACATTAGTGGTCTCTATATTATTTGATAATTCATTGGCCCCCATAACATCGATGTTACTGCATTATATGACAAAGATACCACTTATTATATTTATTTAAATTTATTATGTTATTGAAAGAAAAAATCCTAAGAATACTTAAAATTGCTGCTTACGTTAAATTTGCATTTATTCTACTTGGATATAAAAATATATTAAATTTCAATTTTAAACACATAGTTGTTGTTCACTGACATAACTCAGATATTATATAAAAGTAGAAAAAGACAACATTTATAAAGTCCAGTGCGGATTAAGCCATAGCAAAAATAAATAAAAACTAAAACATTTATTAGCGCTTATTAAATCACTTTTAGCATGTTTTAACAGATTCCGTCCAAACTTAGCTGTTGTATCAATAAATTTCCTGATGTTTGTGTATTTAAAACACATATTCAAATTACTATATAATTATGTATTTCATCTTGAAATATTTAGCTTAGAATATATTTCAGATCGCTCCAAGCAATCATAATAATTTCTATGTAATAATTTGAAATTTAACGTAAGCAGTTAAATCATATTACAATTTTGTATTTTAAATTGTTGTTTACATTTTCCTCCAAGTTACAGTATTCACAGGACCGTGCATTTGAATAAATTATACAAAATACTTATACTTGGATACTTATGGAGAAATGAAAAGCATAAAAATTAAAGTTTTTAATTACATATAAATATTATTAGGATGACATAAAATAAATGTATGACTAGATTCTGTAAGATCAAGCGTTAAAAACCTATGCATTATAAGTGTAAAACATAAGATCCTATATATAATTTAAAGACATATTTAATTAATAATAATTACCAAGTTCTAGATTGCACGTTTCTTCATAATTCTATATTTACAAAATTTCATTTAAAAATATTATTTATATATTATTTTGCTTTTTTTTATTGTTAAGCTTTGATGCTTGAAAATTTAAAATGATCGCTACGCTTACTAGGTAAAAGGAGCGGTTGAAAAATTTGTAGGCAAGCTCTCAAGGTATAAATAAATAATACTTTTATATAGAATTGTACCTACAAAACCTTTTAAAATACTACTAAATAAAATTCAAATTCACCCGCGATGTTCTAATTTAAATTTAGTAACTATGTGTCACTAATGTCTAAATATTATTTAAAAAGTGATGTATTTACAGATGGCTTTTAATACTATTTTGGCTAAATGTCACTAACAACCTTAACTATAAATTGTGCCGTTTTGTTTAGAGATTAGAGTAGGTAAGTATTGATTAATCTGTTATGAAGCCCAAATAAAATAGTTAAACTTATGTACTCATCGTATATTTAAATTAATAATAAAGAATATGTACTATCTACAATTTATCCATTACGGGGCACTTAAAATTACTTTGTACAAGTTTTATTCATACAGGATCAACATAACAATAACAAAAACTAAGTACCAATTGACTGCTTCTAGATCGGATTATGATACAATAATTTTATTTGATAGCAATTTTATAAATACCTAAGTAATTTTGAAAACTTTAATATTCATTATTTCTCATTTATTTACTTTTACCTAATCTAGTAGCAGTCATAACTAATAATTGATAAGTTGATATCAAGATCTCCTCATAATCTTTCGAAAGGATATTTCATCATATCCATATCGTATCTTCAAATACAGTTACTAATATTAAACACAGAATATGATTATTTGCAAGGCACATTTTCTTAAAAATCCTGGTTTTAATTTTCATGTATATCGATATTCGGAAAACATCAAAACTCGGCGCGTTAAAGGTAAACTAAGTACATAATATGATAAGTACGATTTGTATATCGTAATGATATGTATATAATCAATTATATACCCTGTGTCTCGAAAAATATAATTATATGTCAATTTTTTTCATGTAATCGAAATTAAATAACGGTAAACTATAAATATATCTACACTAGTGACTACATTGCGCTTGTTTTAAAAAGTATCAAAATAAATATTCAGATGCTATAAAAATGAGATCATATGATTGCTCACATAAAAGTCAAATGGGGCGGTGGGTCGCCGATGTTACTTATGTGGTTGTGTTGGCCATGGTCGTGGCCGAGGTGGCGCGGCTTCCCACTCAGTACCCGTACCCAGTACCTGGATACAACAAGGCCGCGCCGCCACCCGTCGGTCAGTGTTGTGCAGCGAACTTCATACGTTTCTGTTTTTGCCTTTGGTTGCAGAACCACACCCGAACTACGTTTTTCTTGAGATCTAACTTTTCTGCAATCGCTGCAATTTTTTCACCAGATGGACGCGGTTGAACAGCAAAATAAGCTTCAAGACTTCTCTTTTCTGGTGCCGCTATGGAGGTTCTCTTTCTTTTTTTTTCTCCGGCTGGCAAAACGCTGGGTGCGTCTGGGTCCCGTCTTTTATTTTTTGCCTGCGCTTCTGCTTCTTCTAACCAGGCTTGTAAAATAGGTTTTAATGCTATCATATTGTTATGACTTAGAGTCAAACTTTCAAATCTACAAATTGTACTTTGGGATAACGCTCCAACACCTGGCAGCTTAAGATTAGCTAGTGCCTTACCAACATCAGCTTGAGTTACTCCCAGTTTTATTCTTCTTTGTTTGAACCTTTCGGCAAATGCCTCGAGTTCACGAGGATCTGTATCTGTATCTGGGTGTAAAGCCGCAGCCGGATGTCCAAGGTGTGCTGGCGGGGCATGTCCAAGGCCTCCTGCGTGATGGTGGTGATTCATAACATGGTTCATGGCGCCATAGCCATGCAATTGATGATGCGGTGGTGCGGCTTCACCCATAGGTGCCAAGGTGGTCATTGATGAGGATGTGAGCGGATCAAGCATGTCTAATCCTTCCATTCCATGGTGGCCCATCTGTGGAAAGAATGGCTTTTGTAATTCATTTTTATCATACTGTCAAATTCTCTGCTATTAAGAGGATTACTATAGCTATGGGGGTGACGTGATCTTTATTGTCGTTCGCCGAATTAACTTCTGTATTCATGTTAAATCAGACATTTTATTGTAAGCAAAAAGGGGGGTAGTAACAATAGCCTCACTCGGGGACGATATGGAAACATAAACAATCATCTTTGTGCAGATTTGCTCTCATTCTTTATGAGTGCAAACACTTGTTTTTTTCATAGTAGGGTGAGTCTGTTGTGACGTTGATTGGTTGCAAGTGTTTTACCAATATGCTTACGCTGTTGACCGGCTTTGTAACGAAAATTAATGTTTGTTAAGTTTTGAATGCCATGCGAACATATTCATATGTTACAATTATTGTGATAAAATATTAAATATTATTGTAATTAACAGTTTCGTCAAAATTCTATTACGAATACAAGATTGGTGTTACTTTAAGTATATTAATGTAATATTTTGTTCTTATAGTTGTACAAACCGAACAAAATAAAATCTAATCTTAACTTTAAAATAATTAAACACATTTTCTAAATTTAAATAAGTTATTTCTACTAAGTCCTTATAAACAATTGGTAATCAAAATCAAGTAATTTATCTTAGTATAGTAGCGGGCCGTAAGTCTTTCGTTAACAATTTTTCCTTTGCGCTTCAAGGGGTGGTGCAGTGGGTCCCAATTCTGTTCCCAGGGGATCGGTAGATCACAATTATACGGCACTAGTCCGTGTAGCACGTAATGTTACATGCCACATACGTTATTGTTTTTTGGAACATGTTACCAGTTTTATATAAAATAAGATAACCATAACACGTATAACAATACTTCTGCAGTTCCTGTGATTTCAACTGTGAAATGTTAGACTAAAAATAAAAAAGGGAAAAAAGAAAATATAGCAAAAGCGAAATATATATATATTGGTATTTCTTAAAAATCTTTAAAATATGTCTGAAGTCACAAGAATTCCAACTCCAACTATTTCTTTAATTAAAACTTTTAAATTTTTCCATTGTATAATTAATCAAACGATTCTCAATATGTTAACTCGCAACTATTAAAATAGACAATTACTATGTAATTCCGAAACATTTGATGCTAATTCTGAAAGGTAGCGCACTATAAATTACACGGCGTCAATATCGTTAAATGTCGTGATTCGATATTCAAATAGGGCTATTACGTGGTAGTTTTTTTAACAATCACAGGCTTCAGAATAATGTCAATAAGCCATTTAAGTAACATTACATAATGATGCTTAATGCCGGCTGACTGTTATTCCTGACGAGTGAAGGGTAACATAAATATTAAATACAGATACACCTACAATAGATTTAATTCCGGCACCACCTGCAAAATATATGAATTTTTAATCCGGTTATCATCAATGAATAACTTTCAAATTTCCCAAAGAAGGGTCACTTCTATAGTGTAAACACACGTATAAATTTTTAACTAAGGTTAACAAAATTACATTTACACTAAAACTGTCACGAAAGTAATATTTGATTTATTAAAACTATACCGTTTACTTTAGGACTTGTATCATTTATAATTTTAACTTTAGTTTAAAACTCAATCAATTTCAAAATTTCAGCCACAGATAAATGTACAACAATAAGTAAAATAATAAGTAATTATTTTAAACATAACATCAAGTTTGTATCGATTCAAACACCCCTTCGCGATGCGATTTAAAGTGGATATTAAATAATTTATACACCGTTAATAGTGATTTGTATCGCACAGTTATGATTTGAACAAGTGGCCAAATATATATGGGGTGTAAAAAGTGGCCCTGACGCACGCGGAATATATTGTATGCGACAAACTGTAAACTTTTAATAAATAAATAAAAAAAGAACTTTTAATAAATGTTGTAAAATGAAGCTTTTACTTTCATTACTATAGCAGTCCAACTAATTGCTTATAGATTGTAATTTGTAAATGCGTTATTATGTTATTTTAAAAACATCAATAAATAGGAGGTTGCCAAAAATACACAAACACATGATATATTCCAGGAGTGTATAGATTAATTTTATTAAATTTCAAAGATATTAAAGCGATGTGCTAGTGGCCATACTCTCGTTAAGTAACCCCTGTACATAAGTGTATAATACGTATGTGTTTTGAGTTTGATGGGACGTGAGAGTGCGTTATGATTGCTGTGATGTGTTTTGACTGGTTACCCTCTGTTACTCGTTATATCGATGCAAATCATTAGTATTTAAGTAGCATTTGCATGTTCAAATTATATTATAGATAAACCGTGAGTTAAACTTATTTTGAGGTAACTCATTTTTAATTCTATGCAAACTTTGTTTTAATAGAGGTATAATTACTGAAAATTTAAAGTTTTTGTAATTAGTATATAATAAATTATATAAAAACAAACGTTGCATGAACAAGTAACATCTAAAAGTACGTTAATATAACGGGCTGCCCTCGTCCCTAGTGACTGTAGTGACAATTGTTCGCTAGCAGTAAAAATGCTCATATGTCCTGTATCCCCATGAGTAAACGTGTTTTTTCTTCCCCTTTCCAGTTTACAATTTGTATTTAAGCTTAACCTAGGCCTATTTGGTAGCTATGTGAAAACGAAACAACGGATATATGATTTATTAAATATAATTAATTGATATAAAACTTTTTTTTTAAATAATGTTTGAAATCATGAGTTACAAATATATAATATTTCAGTTTTATAATATTTATATTCTGCATTCAAATTTAAATATTGTTTTTTTTTATTTGCAAAACATTTCAAGAATTATATTCTACTAAAATAAATATATGTGTGAATGTATGTATGTATGTATCTCAAAATAATTCGATCATCTTTCAATATACAGGTCGACCCTACAATTGTTTTTATAGAGATTAGAGACGTATATGGGACCCCAAACGACGATGGTGTTTGGGTTCCGTGGGTTATAAAGTACACATTACGAAGGCTAAGAACTAGCATAGAGGGGAAATTGGGCAAAGATGTAAGACGAAATTTTATCCCCTTACCATGTAAGAAAACAACAGAATTTTGTTCTTCAGACAAATTAAGATAACTTTTAGTGCTGAAATAATTTTCCTAGTTAAGTAAATGTGTTGTTTATTCTTTATTTATTAGGTACTTATCAATTTTACAATACATTTAACGTTTTACGTGAATATTCAACCAATATTTTACTGTTGGTGTTAAAAACTTGAACTAAAATAGGTTATATGATATATCAATGTATTTACAGTAAACCATACCATATATAGGTACCTCCTAGCGTCTAATAGATAACCAATCTGTATTTTACAAATCCGTCTCAAGACCAATACTTTCTTCATTTTTATTGTTCTATTATCTTAAGATCCGTTTATAATGATAACAAAATGTAAACAATTTCTAGAAAATAATTTGATAAGAGGAATAAAAATAGTTTGCCAATCAAATATTAGCATAAAATTATTAAAATAAATTAATTTGAATCATTTCAAATAGTTAGATTAAAATAGCAAACACTTGAAATAGGTAATGTTACAATAAATACAGTTGCCCATGTTATCAAATAATAAATATAGCCATATAATATGG
This sequence comes from Danaus melanippus, assembly GCA_010014825.2. Classification (NCBI taxonomy): domain Eukaryota; kingdom Metazoa; phylum Arthropoda; class Insecta; order Lepidoptera; family Nymphalidae; genus Danaus; species Danaus melanippus. The sequence continues at coordinate 9,025,447 of JAAAKD020000207.1, read as the reverse complement.
AAGTATATAAAATCTAGGGACGAGTTCTATCAAAATTATATCAAACAGTGCATAAAGTTACCTCATTTTTATAAAGAAGCGAGTATATTTCTTACACGTTACAGCCCTCTGGCCTACCCCACGCCGTACTAATCCCTGAGGATCAAACCCTCGTCCAACATAGGACGACTAAAAGATTTTCCAAGGTGTATGAAACATAGAGATATGCATTTACTTTTATTATTATTATTTATGTTAAGGCAAAGGCGCGGAGTGTACCAATTTGCCAACAATTTTACGAGTGCCCTTTAGTTTTATCGTCTTTGAACTCGATTCAAATGATTGGTAAGTGATGATTTCTCCCTGTTTTATTTCACGTCTATAAAACTTGAATTGTAGTAAATCATATCTAATAAAAATTCTTCGAGTCTGTTTAAAATGCTATTGATAATTATTCCAGCATATAAAAACTTAAACACAATTTTAAAATTCATGAAATATCTGTATATTTTTATTAATTTTATGAAACAAAAAAAAATACCTCAAAAATTTATAAAAATATAAATATTATTATAAAAATATAACTGATTTCTGTAGCCTTGTATATTTTAGCACATAAATTGTATATTTTATCCCAAAAAATGTACCAAATGTTTTAATATTGAGACAATGAATCCCTTATCTACGGTAGAAAGACAGTTGGTACATATGTATTTCTCATTTTTCTTGAATTAGTTAAGAATCGTAATTTATTTTGCAGTATAAATTTTATAACAATTTAATATATTTTTTACCTCGCACATTTTTATTTCTTGATTTCATACTTTTTGAGAATATTATAATTTGAAACTTACGAGAGGAATTCGATAGTACCTGATGTGGCCTTGCATTATGGGGTGGTGGACCTCCTACTCCGTGGTGGTACACCATATCGTGCTTCAGCTGTGGCAGCGGAGGACCTGGTTGAGGTCCCGACTGATGCTTGCCGATGTCCACTGCAGCTAAAGCCTCCGCCCTGCTCAGCAACCCGTCGTTCAGACCGCTGAATATGTCACCCTGTTAATAATAATGACGTTACTTATTTATTAATTTGTTACAATTAAAGTTCCATTTTGCCTAAAATAAAGAATAATTGGCAGCCTATGGACAAATATTTCAGAATTAGGTCATATTTTGAAATTACTATTAAATATTTATATAATATGATGACTATTTAGATTATTATAGCCATTGTAATAATTTTTTGTATTTTTACACTTACCGCCCTTCAAAATTTTTATTAAATATGAAGCAAACCTTTGAAGCAAAACTTTGAAATAAACCTTTGAAACAGAAACTATGTGATAGAATGCTACATGCTGTAAGTGAATTCTTATATAATATCATAGCCCAAAAACATCAAAGTACACAGAGATTAAGCTGAAGATTAAACAAATTTTCTATAAAGTACAACACTAAAGTAGCTAGTTCAAAGAGGCAACACTAATTCGCGTGACGTAATACGCTGGCCACATCAAATAGTCATGGCGGCTCAACCGTCGGCCCGCGGACAGGGGTTTTTCCCGGATTACTTTAAATTATTTATGAGTGACTCTGACCTCCAGTTACTTTGTAACTCGTTACTCGGTTCCATGCTCTCTCCTCGCTCTCGACAGATACCTAGCGCGCGATCCGACTTTCAAATAGGCAGTTTAGAAAACCAGGGACCACTTTTAAAGTAATAGTTCCTTTTTTCGATTTACCAGTGGTACACCCGTTTGCAGGTTTTATTTCACTACCCCGTTTTAAGACGAACCTTGCATTTGAATAGGTGGTTTTATATTGCTTTCTCCGCTCATAGACATGTAAATAGATCTCTTGTGTTATTTTTTCGATTTTTATCAAGATTTAGTTTTATGTGCCGTGTATTATGAACATTGGACTAATAATTATTTAACTCATGGCATGGTTCAATACGTAATGCAATATAAGATAAAAAAATAGAACCAATTCTAGAATACAATATATAAACAATTCTAGAATTGTAATTTTTTTAAATTAAATTAATATTATAATATGATCGGATTTAAATGAACAGTCAACTGAAAAAGAGATATATTATAAAAAAACAACAATTAAGCGTGGGAATAAAAATTGTCCAAACACCCTTCACGAATCCCGAAACATTAGCATCGTGTTACTGAAGTGATTCTGCATGCCCTTCTCAAATTGTAATTGCTAAACAAATTGACCCCGCTTCTATATGAATGTTATAATTTGTTCTCAAGTGCCCGGGGAATCATACATTTAAAGTACATTGCTTACCTTTTTACTTAACGCGAGAATAGTACTTTCTTATTTACTGTTGTTTAGAAATGCAAATTAGATTAAAAAAAAACTATAAGATTTAATCATTTATAATTATCACACTATTCTCATTACTGGTCTACAATATTCTTCAGGTTTTATCAAAAAATTGTAATAATAATTTATAATTTTTTTAATGAATTTAGTAGAAGGAAAGATATAAAATTTGTGTAATTCAGAAAAATAAAAGAGTAAAAGTGAATGTATCAAATATTATTGTATTATCTGGATGACAACTTATTTAGCAAATGATAGCGTAACAATTAACAGTTTTTGAATAATTGTTTCGCCCATTAAACGTTACACATAATGGAACAAAGTGACTGCTCAATTTACAACTCAGGCTGTAAAGCATAGACATAAACTAGGAACAAAGGCACATCCAAACAATCCCTATAGCACTGAAATAATCCATTACTATTATTACTCATCAACGTTCTCATTTTAGGGTTAACTGGCGACATCTTCTCATCCCCAGATACATCTGAGCCGCGTAATGTGGGTATCAAGTGTCATAGAGAACTAAAAGCGGGGTGTGCGACCCCTGCCCGATTACACTGCACACGAACGCACGAGTGGTTGCTGATTGAATTAAATATTATCACTAGTCGCTTCCGCAGCTTAAGATTTTTTGTAAAAAAAATGTATTTAGATAATGATATTGTAATTTTAATTAATATTAATTATCGTTTATTCAATAGTTCATGTAATTTAGTTTTAAATTATAAAGAATAGTTATTTTGTCTCAAATATTTATTTTAATTAAAGTAATGGGGTTATTTTGGTTGATCAATATTTATATCCGTGACTTTGAATCAACGAAGGTGCTTTTTTTTAAAATTCAAAACTAAAATATATAAAAGAAGTAAAATATATAAAATAATTACAAAAACGAATTTATTAAAAAAAAATTAAAGAGAACCAAAAAGACAAAACTAAGAGAAGTACAAACATAACTTAACCCCATTAAACATTGAGATATACGGTGTAACCTTCAGCAAGGAACCGTCTGAAATACCGATAGGTCAACAACTAGTTATCAATTATAAATGCATGAACATTTAATTGAAATAATACAATCAGCTTCACATTAGTTTATAAATCAGTGCTTTGATTTTTCTGACATATCACGATATTGGCGAGTATATTAATTAACATTTTACCTTTCGTTTTTTATAATCGAAAAATCCAAATGTCAATCTACGGTTTGTTGTATTCATTTCTTATTCGAAGTGACAGTGACACGCTGGCTTAATAACAACTGAATCAAAACTGAGGCGTATTTTGACAACATTATCAAGACTTCGTGTAATATATGACATATAAGTGATTTTGAATAGGTATTTGTTTGGATATATTTTAATTTTTTTGTCATTTAGGGAGTTGTAAATCTATTTTTTTTCTAAACTAAATATTTTGTTGCAATTTTAGTATTATATTAAGGTGCTTTTAACTAGTACCTAGTCAAACCTTTTTTTTTTCAAATTATTAAATTTTGTTTCGGTGCATGCCACCGGGATTTATAATTCCATATAATTATACAATCTACAGTAACTGAAGCAAATTATAAGAATAAAAACTACGTACCTGCTATTAATACATACCTGTTATAAAACTCGCTTAGCATATTAAACTAAATAACAAATTTATCTTTGGCCAAAGATAACCGCAAGCATTTTTCGCAAGGCTATAGAGAATATTGTTCTAAAAGAGTAAATTATTAAAATATTTGTATTAATAAAACTTACATTGTGACGCGGTGACCACGAGTTGCACATCAATGATGCATCCTCCAGTATTCGACTCTGCAAAAGAAAAATCTCAGCTATCTTAGAGGACAAAGTTCATTCATGCAAATACAATTTTTATTCAAAATATCTGAATTTAGTTAAAAGTATCAAATACTATTATATATAATTAAAATATTATATTAAGTTATTCTATAAACAAAAAATTATAACTTATTTTCATTGAACTGACAACTTTTGAGGAATCTTTTAAATTTGGACTAAGTAGTTGATTTATACAACTTCGTCTAATTTTATGTTAGCACAATTGTCACGAAACGAAATTTAATTAATTTCATTAAAAAAATACTTTCAAATTGTTAGTAATGAAATTACAAACATCAGGTCTAACAGAATAAAAATCCAGCATAAATCTTGATTCACTATAGTAAATTGAAATTTTTTGTTGTTAAGTTAAAATCACTCGATTCTTAGTTCTAATTCGTTTTAGAATAATGAAGTATCCTTAACTTCTAAGAAATAAATAAGAGTTAATAAATCACAATTTGTTCAATAGCTTATTAAGGATAACTTATTTTTTAAAGTAATCATTTTAAAAATAAAAGTAAATACTTTTTGCTAAACTGTTAAGCTTATTATATGAACATAAATATGCGATTTATATCAGTGGGTTCCTTTGTTGTATCGAACTTTCGTAAGAAATTTCAAATCATATTTTCACGAGATATTTTTTTGAGATAATAAAAACTTTAGCAATAAACAAATATACCAGATAGTTAACTATGGTGAGTACTCGTTAAATCCTATTAAAGAATTCTATTTGTGGGAAATGCTGGTTTATTAAAATAATTGCACTGGAACACGTGGTGATTTAACTTACTTTAGTCGCTTTAAATCATCACTATTTTCCAGACGGGTAATTGTTCCAATTAATTGCAGTTGGAAATGAATCATTTCAATGAAAAACATATAGGTACAAATTTTATTATTGATTACACTGCTTCTATCTCAATTTATGTATTATTTCCGAGGATTCGTCTTGTTTATCAGTTGGTAAATTTTGTTCATGTGTGTTAATAATTTTCCAGTATACACTGAAATATATGAAAAACGACGAGAGTCGTTGAAACACATATCACTTTATATTATAAGCATCCTATTCATAAATAAAAAAAACACAAATGTATGAATGCAATATTTTAAGCAGTTTTGAAGATTTCGAAGATTCTATATATACATAGTACAAATACACACTGTCTAAAAATTTATTCGTATGGACATGAAAACAACGACGAGTACTTATTATTATAAACAAAATATATTATTAATATTAGTTAAATAAAGTTTAATATAACTTTAATATATTAATATCATTATTTAAATCAACGCACTCAATCATAGCGCGTTGCTTATTTAATATTAATATATCTTATAAAGTAAATGAGTGATATTTAAATTTTGTACCCGATAAACTTGAAACACGGCAGAGTCCAGTACCCTGTGACATCTTCCACGACTCTGTTCCTAGCAGCGTAAATAATTAATTCTTAGCCCTTTGCCGCGCCTGTTAAATGGCGTGACTAAATAAGGTAGGGTTCACCCTAGTTGCCTCCCCTCCACCTGATTTTTAAAATTCTGTACGTTGGTTAAAAATATTGCTGATATTTAACTATAAATATTTTGATTACAACTAGTTAAAGTTATAAACCGCTTTGTCACAAATTATGGTCAGTATTTTTTGAAATAACTTCTGAATTAAAAGTAATTCCTTTATTTCAATTATCTACTTTTCTGTATGTAATGCACCGTAATTATTTCATTAAATATTTTGTCTGTATATATAATGGTGTTACTTGACGTAAAACTATCAGGACGTATTCTTTAGTTTCACTACCCTCCTTCAGCTTTACAGTGTAATTACTTGTTATTGGCGACAGACAATTTAATTCACATGCAGGAGTATTTTGAACACCTGAACAATTTCACACGAAGCAGAAAGTTTAAAACTTTTCAAAAATATATGTACAAAACACTCCCACTAATTCCCACAATTACATTTACATAATCATGTCATGCGCCTAAGAGCTGCGAACAATCTTACGTAAATCATAAGAATGAGCCTTAAATTTAACGTACAAGTTTAAGGCTATGATAAAATGAGAGGTAAATTCGGCAATTACAAAAGAGCGAACGAGACAACTAAATAGAGATTATGGTAATGACGATAAAAATACCCAATGAGGGTGGCGGTACTTAGAAGCAATTTAAAGATATTGTATTTAATGTTCGGAGAGAGTTGTTTAGGGGCGTCATCGGAGCTTAGAGAGATTGGAGGGGGCTTGTAAAAGACTCGGATGCGAGCTGGATTTTGTGAATTGATAATTACGTGCACTCTATCGGTCGTTTTAAAACGCGTTTTTGGGAGAGGGTCTGATAAATGTATACATCTAAAGTTATAAGTACCTACCCGTCACAAAATACTTAACGTTATAATATCGGTAAATAACATAAAATCACTGTAAAAAAATATATTAGGTATTATTAAAGTTAAGTTAAACATAATATCCGGATGGAAAATAAACAAAGCATGAATCAATCTCCATTAGAGATAATCAGAATTACAATCACTAAAAATAACTAAGTTTTATTGTGTAACTTTAAACCGGCTCTCGCAGAATACCTACCACATAAAAAACAACAAAGGTGAAATTATCATAATTCCGTATCTTCTTTTATTGAAAACTTAACTGAGAACGGCTTAACATAAAGGGGAAATCCTATTAAATGGTCAAGGCATGCTTTGAAAATACTTAAATGAAGTAGAAATACAAACAAGAAGAATAACAAATAGAAGAACGACATGCATTACATTTGTAAGGAAGAGGAAGTTAATTACGAGCTGGTATTTATGTCGTTGTAATTTTAAAATGGTTATCAATGTATTTCATTCATGTGACTACAAAGTATATCCGAGTGTTAATGTTCGGAAATTGCTGAAATCATTAGTTATGCATTCATACGAAGAAGGCTTTATTTAAAGCGGTGTAATTACGTTTGTGATAGCCACAAATAAGGCTATGTCTTTATGTGAATTTAATATAATATGTGTTCTTGATGTGTTACCCATTATAGATTATACCTATTTTCTCTAACTAATTCTCTTTTGTATTTAAACTTTGTTTTATTTTAATTAAGACACTTAAATATTTCTAGTCTAAAATCTATTTCTTTGCTATATACGAGAATTAAAGTAACTAGTAAAATAATTTTTAATTCTATAAATTTAAATAAATTTCTATGTACCTAATATATTTTAGTAATCATCGTCTTAATGTTATTATTTTATTATAGAATGTTTAAAATGAGTGGTATGATAGCAATTAATTATTAATGTATAAAATGACTGTCTCAGTAAAGCTTCTAGAAGATCCCGACGGCGAATAACACTCTGCATTAGCGGTTGGCTCTAACAATAACCGTTAAGAGTTAATTGTTATTGCCAATGGGTTTGTTACTTAGGAAAGCGAGATTTTAACATTACCGCCAGGTGGTGCAACTTCCCCATTCCTTGAATTAAGAATATTACCGAAAGAAACTCATTACTGTAGGTACTTCAAACACTAAAGCCATTTTCACTCCTGATTATTTATAAATTAATTCAGAATCGTGTCGTATTTTAGGTTAAGAACTTGAATAGGTCTTACTTAGTCTTTTGCTGTAACATAGTTTAAACCTTTTGATACAATGAAAACTACAAAAGACTTTTAAATATGACTAATATTTTTGAGAAAATAACACTTCTATAAAGATTTTGTCATCTAACCAAATACAACGAAATTTCTCATTATTTTTTGAATATATCTTTTATGTTATAAATGTTTATTACTATAAATATAACTTAATCATCATCATCATTCGAACTGATCTCCCGGTAACAGTAGATCTTAACAGTAAATCGTGTGTTCTGAATATATTTGTATACAACAAAATCCATTCGGTTAAAGGTTTTTAGAGTATCCTAAATACGAGCCACCTCCTAACTTGGAAGCTTATGGAAGAGTAGATTGTGCAAAACGCGCACCACGAAATTCAGCGCAACTGGGCGGGCCTGATCAATATAGGGCGGAGTCAGATATTTGACGTTGCGTAGCGTTCTGCGCTTTACGCTTGTCTACTTGATTGACACAGACGGACTGACAGCCGGACTCAGAGCGTTTTGACGGCTTTTTATTGTGTCCTCTGAGGGGTGACAGGGGGTTACCGGTCGATCGGAAAGGTGATTAATTTTATGTTATTATTGGCTCCAGACCGCTGGAAATTTTTAGTATACGTATCCGAACTGTAATTTATTTTATTGGTAACTAAAATATTCTGATTCTGATGAAGCATGATTATAAACAGCGGTTGTTACCTTATGAATGATAATTATGAATTGCTGAAAAACTGATAAACTATATAAACTGTTATGTACCTACATACTTAATATTGTTTTGCAGTATAACAGAATAAACGTATTGAACATAACTCATACCTATATTTAACATCAAAGTAATAGTTTTCTTCATTTTTGTATGAATCATACCATTTCTCGTTTAAAGTCTATGACGTTTGCTTGTCACTATAGGAAGGCACACAATACAAAATCTATTAATACAATTGATATTAACTATGAATAAATAGTATATATATTATATACAAACCCATCGCATCCGTACCGGAGTTCGATAGCTTTTATATATTTAAGTACCTATTCTGGTATCTATCATACGTAACCATCACAGAAACATAACGTATTCTATAAAAAGATAAAATAAAGTTTTGAATATAAATCACTTCACAAAATATTCAAGAGTTTGAACAGGTTGGCATATAATTTCTTCTAATATGACAAGTATCAGTCTTGTTAAAAACCAAGATATAATTGCAATAGTAATCAAAATCTTTCGTTTCTTAGAGAATATTAAATTTGAGGCAAAACTATTTGATATGTATCAGGTTTTGAAATTAATTAAGTAATAGGTAGGTACATATGTACGTTCTGAACTCCGTATAGGATATTCAAACTCGAATTGCCATAATCTGTGAACCTCCAAAGTAGTCGTGACATATACAGTCGGCTTATTGATTTTTCACCCTACAAGACAAACCACTGACGTGGCTTAAAATAATATGAATGGCTTCTATTATGCTGAAGTTTCAGCTGAAAATATAGTTTACTTTTATAAACGAATGTTTAACAAAAAATATAACTCTTTAATAATGTCTTAATTTTATTTTCTATATTTTTTTTATATAATTATTCTATTATAATTAAATAACCTATACCAACTATTTATCGAGTACCTATAACAAATGTTTGATCCCGACCTTGAAAATAACTTTATTCATTTATTTAAATCTATATTGCACATAATATTGATAAACAACCAAACTTAAGGCGTGTAAGAGCGTGTTCGTAGTCGTGCAATTTTCAGAATGAATTTTTAAGATACAAAGTGAAATAATTTCTTATATCCATATACATACATATAATACATATTATATTTAAAATAAATGAAAAAACAGTTTTGAACTCTAATCTAACCAGTTAGTTACTTGATCACCATAGCCGTTTAAATCCAAAATCCTTTCAGTAACTTTAAATAAGACGAGTGATGAACTTACAATTCAAACAAGCGTTGGCATTTACCACGAAAGTTATTTTTTAACATAAATTCCATATTGAATTTTGATACATAAAATATTGTGTAGGTACGATAAATGAAAATTTAACATAAATTATGGTCAAAAACATGTGTTGATATGAGTACGGGCTATTCATTGACCAAATAACACCTGGTTTCACGTTACATAATTATGAAGTTATTATACATAATGTTATTTCAATGTATCCTTCATTGAATCCTCTGTTGGCGAACAGATTTGACAAATGCTATACGTCTTTGAAGTCATAGATATGTATAAAAAATACATTTTATTATTATATATCCGTATAATTATTAGCAACATTAAATATCTGTCATATATTAATATACATGTAATAATTTCTATGTTTATAATTTAGGATAATACGTCAAAAAGTAACAATCGAATGTGACACAGGAAAGTAAAAATCATAACAGATGCACCACTATAATATTGAATTCATAAAAAACATAAGGGGTTGATGTAATGACGCTGATAATTATCAAACTACCCGCAATACACTTGACATGTTTGTGAATGAGCGCCGGAAACCAGGGTGAATCCGTGGTCACGTGACCGGCGCCATCTTGTTTAAGTACACACTTCCGCTACGGTGCACGTAAAGTGCAGCGGTCGTCAACGGTCGGCAAATTGTATTAAAGTTTTATTGCGAGGTGCAGACCACATCCGTACTGCTAGCAAATTTCAAAGACTGGAGGCTATTCCGCTGCACACTGAAATACCTCGGTTTATTACAGATCCAAGTTACACGGATACTATATTATTCAAAACAAATAAAATATTTATATTCCATAAAACTTTAGATACCCACCAATAAAATTATAAAACAAGATAATTGAATCTTTCAATAATACAAAGAATATTGTAGCTAATACAAAAATATCTGTCGGTTATTGAACGACAAAATATAGAATGAACGTGATCAAAGTGAACAAAGCTTCTGCTAATTTGTCTTTTGATAAGGAAGGTACTCTACTCGCATATGAATCCGTATCACAAACACGGATAAAACAGGATTTATATAACAAATCTTTAAACCAAATCGATCCCCGACATTTATGAAAAGGCTGCTTGAAAAGAGAGAAAAAGAAAATCCGTATAAGCCCTTGAACGAGGGAAAACCCAGAACTTTGTGTCAAAAAAAATATTTTCTTAGATGATGCTACAGTTTGGTCGAATTTACGTTTCCATTTTCCTACGCTGTTAGTTCGCCATTCTTAACCTTAAGATGATGGATTAAGGTTGCTTTATAACTTGGGATGTAACAATAAAAGCCTCTAAAGCTGATATGGGGTAAATCAGTGAGGTTCCTGTAACCGACTATCAATATTGGCTGTAAAGTGACATTTAGGGTAGCAGAGGCCGTCTTAAATCGATAAATTGTGTTCAGTCTTGAGGAACTTTTGACAAGTTTATAGGCCTTATTGACACATTGTCGCTGAACTTCAGCCTGTCGTGATCGCGGTCGAGTCGCGTGGTTAGTCATGACATATACTCGTATAACATCAATATGTTATTATTTAGTAAAGAACAATTATAAAAAATGTTGACAATCTCTACAAGTGGAATCGGTGAAAATCGCGTGATGGTGACCGGAAACAACGCTGTCCCCAAATCGTTCCCAAGTAGCGAGTACTGTGGTGCACGTGTTACTAATTACAACTACCCTATGATTTTTCATATCACCTTCAATAAAAATTATAAATGTCAAAATATAATGTATTATTTGATTATATTTATTTTTTTTTATAAAATATCAGAAATACGTGAATATTGGGTATAAAATAAAGGTAGGTGTAGTTTGTTGAAATTAATGTAAACAGATTATCGGACTGAATGCGGTCTAACAATTTTACACCTACAGTGTTAAATTGGAATACCGCAAATATAAGACTTTATCAGATAGCTTTAATGAAGTTTGTTTCCCGCAGCGCTAAAATATTACACCAAATCAAATAAACCACTCGTAAAAATCAAGTTAAATGTGTTTATAAACTTTTTTATTAATTGCGTATTTTTTGGTTTTATTCATACATACCGATACCTATATATTAATTCACACAACGGCAATGATTGGATCATATACAATTAAAATAAATAGCATTAAAAAACCTATAAAAACCTATTCACGTAAAAGACATTTAAAAAATGTTAATAAATTTTTACAAAGTAAACGATCATCAACACAAACACAATAGCATCGTAACATATGATTTATAACTTATGATTTACTAATCAAACCTCAGATTAACAATTTACTAGTTATTATTTAATATAATCATCTCGAAACACGAGACAAAAATAAGTAAGAAAAATAAACAAAATAATATTTTAAAACCTTTATTAATTTTCTTGTTATCTGAAATATCTTTTAAAATATATGGTAATAAGCAAACGTTGAATGAATTGACTGCAAATAATTGCAAAAGGGTTGCCGATCTAAGTGAAGCAGTCTTCCTTCCCTCAAAGAACATAACCCGAGGGGCTATGGGAGGCTCTGCCGCCTTACTGTAAACCAGTAAACGAAAAGGGTGATAATATGAAACATATTTCCTCCTCTCCGTCTTGTATCTACATAAAATCAAATCATAGTGGGAAATCCAAAAACGTTCGAAAGGAAACAATTTATTATTTCATAACTTAATCCAAAGAAAATTCCATATTTCCACAAACTTATAAGCTTTAAAAAGGAGAAAATATGAATAACACATGCTTTGTTTTATGATATAAATAATTTCCGCTTACTCATATCATGTATGACACAGTCAGCTTGGAAATCGTCACATGTTATTTCGTGAAACAACTATAATAAGCCGAAATTACCCGACCACTAAATTCAGGGTTAGTTAGCAATCAATACGGGGTTGACCGGGTCGTAATAAATTTTACAAACCAAAGTTTCCACCTCTGGTAATAATTAAATCCATATATATATATATTTTATATGATTTTGTAGACTTCAAACCGAGCTTTTCTAGAGCATTTGAAACATACCATAGACCTTTATCAGTTTAAATGAATAAAAAGCAGTTTAATCGTTTCTTCGTCATTGCCACTCACTAGTTTATATAAAAGCCGTAATTAATAATAGTAAAATGTACTTTTTATTCTGTTTTAGTAATTAGTATCAGTATGTATTCGTTGTAATTTTAATAGTTTATAAGATCTATGAAAACGAATCGAAATGAAAGTTGGTAAGGCTTGTAAAGTAACGACTCTTCTCGTAGGGTGTATCATAAAAATAATAATACGCATAAAATCCCTCGTAAAACATAGATATGATAATATTCATCTGAACTGCCCTCGTGATTCCGATACACGTTGAATTATTCCTTCACATTTACAGTTTTCACTTTCAGCTTTATATTTTCTTGTGACGTATATAATATAAACTTTATTCTGTCACTAGAATTAAATTGAATAATGAATAAATCATGTGACTCTACTAGAATTATATGTTCAATAATTTCGACGGCGTTCTCCCGCGGGAAGGAATGCACGTTGGTATAGTGTTAAAGTAGGTACGTAAAACCTTATTATAACAAGTAACAATAGAAGTAGGAGCTATATTCATGGCAGAGTGCATATCCCTCCCGTGGGCACCAAGTTAATTCCAAGTTTACGAAGCACCGTCGACGTGCTCTCAGTTATTAAAATACCAACATCTTAGAGCTTAATAGGTTTTGGGAACTACTCTGTTGAGGAAAATTTGAAATGTTACCTTCAGTTTGTTCTCAGCCGGTTGCAATGTTATACTGTTCTGATTATTAATGTATTTAATATCTATTACAATTTAACAATGCTATAATGGCTTATTTTACAATTGAATCAAGGTATATTTATAACGAATTTCTCTAATTATAACGTTTTATTAATACTAAATATGTTAGAGAATTGAAATTATATACCAATTTCAACATGACACAAATCTGTTTATCGTTATTCAATACAACGAAGTAAGTATTATTTAATGATAAATTAGATTTTAAAAATTTACAATAATATTGAAAACGTCTTTGACTTGAATCTCTGACATCACCATTGTTATACTTTCCTAAAAGTAACCTTAAAGAATTTCAATACAATCTTTTAACGTAGTCGATACAATAAATTTAAAAATAAAAAATAAATTAAAGCCTATCAGAGCCCAATGCTGAGCACAGGCCTCTTCTTACATGGAGAAGGTTTGAACATTAATCACCACGCTTGCTCAAGACGGGTTGTTGATTTCAAACTTATAATTGTGAAATTATAAGTCCAGGTTTCCTCACGATGTTTTCCTTCACCCTCTATCAGTGATGTCTAAATACTCATAGAAAGTAGGTACATATGATTCGGAAAAATCACATTGGTTCTTGCCAGGATCGAACCCACGCCCTCATGCATGAGAGTCGGGCCTTTTAACCACTAGGCCACCACTGATCAGTCGATAGAATAACAATTCAAATTTAACAAATATTTTCAATCAATAGGTACCTGGCTTCTAAAATTTTCAGACCATAAATGGATTCGGCGAACTAAGCTCTAGTCAAATTTAAAAATAATTCTATCGTATAGCTTAATGGAAAACGCATTACAAATGCTTCAAATCCGGTACAATAGCGAGAGAGCATCACTGAGCCCAGCCAATAGTCGGATATTAGTCGAACACGCCAGTTTCACTGGGAATCGGTAATGAAGTAGCAGCTTTATATCTACTAGGGTTTTTAGCAAAATACATTTAAAACTATTTTCCTCCCGCTCCCATATATAGAAACATGGCTAATTAACAACATTGTTATTCAGTGGCATTAATTTAAATGATCTTATCGGATACGGTAAATGGATGAACAAAAAAATAGAAAACATTTTATACGGGACATTAGTTGAAAAATAGCTTAGTCGTTAACAGTAGAGTAATTGTAAGGATCCCTAATTAAATATTGATAAAGGTTGAAAATTTTAAACCAACTGCTAGTTTGTTTCCATTGAAGCGCTTCATGTTCATTGAATAACTGCAATGATTACTATTAAAGCAAAATTAAAAAAACAATTACTTATTGTGTAGAAAATAACTTACTATGAACACAAAAGTAGGGACTGTTGTCCACTATTTTGATGAAGAATGTTAAATGTACGCTCGTTATCGTTTAATAGTAAACACTGAAGCAGTAACTGTAAAGAAACTAAAAAGTAAAAAAAATTCACGCAAATGAAAAAGGAGAATCCAAATCACAATATCATTATAGTACCAAAATACACCGACTCCATTGAAAATACTTTGAGGATTCCGAACCAACTTCATCCACGCCACTGTTATATATTTTTTTTTTGCTCTATCTTCGGAGCGGCACAGAAAAGTTCAAAAGTTCAGAATTAGTTGAAAGAGCCGTGATACAATAGAGAACGTAACACAAACAGTTTGAGCTCATATTCGTTCCTCTATACCGCCGCCGCACAATACGGCAGCCTGTTTAATATTTAACCCGTAGTTAGCGACACATTCCGAGTTAACTCGTGGTGCAGTTAACTCATAATTGAGTGTGCAATGCTAACCGAATTGTTAGATTGTTGGGTGCCCATCCAGAATCGCGTTCTGTCTAATAAGTTTATAATACCGGATGAAAACATTTCTGTTAGTTTGTTAGTAGGTACGGAACTGACTTTATTTAATATACGTAGGTAAGTCTAAACTATTATAGTAAAATAAATTTACATCATAGCTAGGTATACAAGTTATATAAAAAACTATTTATTGACCTGTCTCCATTAGTTATAATTTACTTCGGACGTTCGCTGTTAGTTATCTTTATTTATATTATATTCCTCGTTTTTTTATGATTTTTCATATATCATTTTTAATTCAACAATTTCCTTTCCGTATAGAAACGTTATACCTATGAAGGATATAATTTTATTCCGGCTTTGTTTGCTTAAAAACATCGTAAAGTCAGTTTTCTTTCAAATATGGAACTAAATAACATGAATAATTTATAGTCCATGTCTTTCTGTAAGAATATTTTTATTATTTCCCCTTTATGTTGTATCACCGTATTGCTTTTACAAAAATAGGGTTCAGAATAGCTTGTAACTTCCGAGAATGGGGTCCGCGATGAAAATAACTAGACCGATGTTTCTTGTAGCCATTTCTATTTTTCTAATATTGAACAGTTTTGTTATAATCTTCATAATTAATAATCTAATAATAACTTGAGTTTTATTAAAAAAATATATATAATAGGTACTTAGATATCAAATTTGAAAGATTTCCGCATGTTAATATAAAAAAAACTTAAATTTTTAATTCACTTTCAGATCAAAGAAGTCATTATATGTAGATATTTTAATATTTGATCGAGTTATCTTAGCCTCAATCGCCGAAGTTTATTAATTTTGCACTCTTATTAAAGTGCATTAACTAATAAGAGTTCTAAAAACAAATTTAAATAAATAATATTCTACATTCTTTAAAAGTAATTTAAAGCTAACGATTTCATGTAATCCTATAAAAAGTGCGATGAAAATTCAGTCTTTTAATGAGAGATAAGATTTCAGGTGTCGGCTTAAAATACGTATCAAAATAAATAACAGCAAAAGACTTTCGAACGGATGCATTTTTGTATATTATTTTATTACTATTATCATTCCTCCTTTTATGAACGTAGACGTTACTATATAAGTCGAATAACAATCGTCCGTGGCCGCTCACCCTCATCGTTGTTTTGTTTGCAGCCGGTCATGAGAGGCATCGCCCGTCCTTGCCTTTCGCAAAGCGGCTAACATAAGCCTGTCTCGTCGCACGGTATGTTTCTCGCCTCCATGAATAAAATAAGATAGCAATGGCAGACTCTACCTGTCTCACTCCACCTAACAAATTATGCCGTTTGCGAAAACGAGAAAGTTATAACCTACGTAGAACAGAAATGCAATAAAACCGTGAGCCTACATGAGTGATTTGTTATATAGACCCGTACAGTTTGTTAGGTATAGTAAGTAGACGTGTTGTTTCATTTGTTTAACAGACGGTTCGCTCACGTGTTAATTCCCGCTTAACTTTGGCTTACAATGATAATTAACTTATGTGATTTTAAATAGTATATTAAGGAAACTCTGAATATATATTATTCACATTATTCAATCATATACATTACAATATCAATGAATATAGTAATGTATATATTTCAGATCGACTGTATGTAGTTTTATTTATCGATATGGGAATGTGAGTGCGGCCTTCGTTCCACGTTCGCCGTACATACATATTAGTTCGGTCACGCCAATGGGCTGTTAAGTATCATTTACTATGACCGATCCAGTTGCTTTTTACTTAAATAATATTGTAAGTCTACCGGAGTTTATTGACTTGGGAGTAATCGACTTCACCTCTATTGAATTCTTTGTATGAAAACGAGTGTAAGTAATGATCGTGAACACTACCAAAGCCTCTATTAGGATGTTGTTTTTTGTTACAACTGTTTGTTCACTCGACTCGAAATCAATTATTATTGATGACGGCAAACGTCATTAGATAAATAAGTAAGAAATTTTAACAGGATAAAATGTACCTACACCCCCGAATAAAATTCGATTATTTATATGAATTTCATTTTAAAACTTATCGAATCGTTATTATAACACTTTATTCAGCCTTAAAAATATCGTTATGGTCATCATATGTGTATACTAAGATCGCATCTCGACTGACGTAATAATTCGAAAGAGACTCGAATTAAATATAACGTAAACATTGTATCATTTCAATGAAATATCACTATGAATGCCATCTAGTTACTTAATTCAATATAAAATAATTGAATTCATTTTACAAAGAATAAATAAATATTATTTTCTTAAAAGAAACGTCTCACGTTCACAAACGTCTCGCGATTCTAGAGAATCCTTTTAATAAAACTCCTTACTCTGAAACTACTTACTCTGCAAACCAGAGACATTTAGACGCTATCGTGCTTCACTTGAAGCGAGAAATTAAATATTATAAAGATATATATTATAATTATATTGCGTCGTGAAAAATATGAATGAACAATAAAATAAAGCTGTTATATAAATGACGATGGCATTAAAAACCGTTTTTATGCACTAATAAGACAACGAGTCCGTAAACGCGTCGTCATAAAGAAAGAAAGACCTCTGTAATGTACAATGAGGTATTAAAAGACATATCAACAGCGACACGAACCGGTAAAGTGGATTTATTAATAATTTGAAATCATCAAACGTTTTAAACTCATCATACGTGGAATATGTGTGTTTTATATTTACAAATAAACATTAAATTGAATCGTCGGTTTTCATATTAATACATTTGTTGTGTATGTGTGTGTGCGTTGATATGCATATGTATATATATATGTGTATAGATTGAATTATATTCAATAGGCACTCTACTTATTATAATCTACGTGAGATTTTAGGAATGATATATGTAGGTATATTTAAATGAAACTAATATTGTTCGGATTTACTAAGCGATTTTATTTTTGTTTACAAACTACATACTTTCGACATTTCAGCTACTTTACAGCAACCGCGGTCACGGTTGCTGTAAAAAAAATCGCGTAGTGAATCAGAAAAATAATAGTTTCATTTAAATGTATAAGACTCGCGAAAATCTTAGATCTCATTATGTAGGTGTATACCTAAAAATTGAGATAAAATTCAGGAATTATATTTAAACGAGGGAACGCGTCAAGGTAATGTGTTTTCGATGTTTTATCTGTCTGTTTGTTACGGCTGATCACACAAATAGCTGCCTCGATTATGGAAGCACTTTCTCTGAAATGCTTTAGAAAATGTACCTGTGTTTAAAAATTGATTTATTTAATATAAGCAGTGATTTTAATAAAATGCTAAGAGTTAATATGAATCAGTGACGTCTGTTATATTCAATATAGACGAGTTGAAAGTAAAAGCAAGTTATTTTAATATATTATATATGAAAGACTATTTCTTCCACTGACAGATATAAAAAAAATAACAAATTTAAAATAACTCGCAAGGAACTAAAACTATTAATGTTATACAATAGATATAAATGAATAATTTATGTAAAAGAAATATATCGTAAATAATATATTTTATATGAGAGACATTCATCTCACAATGTTGCACGAACAAAATTTAGTTTGAATTCGGAATGATGAATTTAAAAATGCGAGATACATTTTCTTTACTTAATTTTCACTTTAGTTATTTTCGTATCAAGCTATTATAAACGGAATAAAATAGCATGTGTCTATAGAAATTAAATACATTTTTATATTAAATTATTTTAATATAATAGGTACGTGATATAAAATATAGCGAGTTGTTTTACGAGAAATTCTTGTTACCAAGGACCGTGATGATTTAGTTGAAATAATGATTTACAAAAAATCTATTATCGTCTTTGACAATTTCAGTATTGAGTTTTATATGCCATTATTATAATTAACGTAAAATAATATATAAAGAAAAATATGTAAATGTATTGATACCTTCATAAACTTTAAATCAAAGAATTTAAGTTGTACGACATCTAATTAGATAATTGAGTTGGAAACTTTGAAGTAATAGGTACCTACTCTAGTTTGATATGAAGATGTATGAAGTTCACTGACACTTAGATCTTATAAGATAAATGAGAACTAATATTCGTTTACTAACAAATGATACTACAGTCAATGATGTTTAGAGATCTTAAAGAAGAACCGAATATTTTTAGTTTCCTACAAAATTTTCTTCTTTTAGCTAAACGGTTTTTTTCTCATAAGGTCGTAATCTTCAGCAGGCAGAGAGGAGTTCTGCAACAAAAGCTGTGAAATTAAAAAAAAACGTTAGGTACCAAGCTCTCGACATCTCGTGTATGTTTTAATAACCTTTTTTTACTATTGATTTATTTATTAATCGTGTTAAATTAAAAAGATTTTGAATTATAAATGTTAATGTTTTTATTAAATTATTTATTTACTTTCGTAACATTTAATGTTAATTTTTTTTTTTCAAAATAGTAACGTTCGTGTTTATAAATAGTTTTCTTATACTGTTTGCTGTTACTATTCCGATATTTTTTTTCTATTAAAGCCCTATATTTCTGCTTTTTCGTCCCGATGACTTAAATTATATACTTTTATGTGAATTACAAATAAAAGTCGTCCGTAGAACTGCTACATTGCTACGCTGCTACGAATCGTAGCCGCCGGCTACGCGGATAGCGCTTAATCAAATTGATTGTAGAGTTGGTTGTAAACGATGCAAACAGCTGGTCAAAAACTAATAATGGTAATATTATTTTCTTTTACAAAAAAAAAGATAAATAAAGTGATTATTAGGTCCCTTTGACTAAGTAAGACTTTTCCTTTACATAATATCTGTGCGTTATTCTTTGTTTATTGTTATAAATAAAAACAAGAAAGATTTCATTATATTAGACACTTTTTAAATTAACTTTGTAATCACCGAAGAATCTCTTTAAGAACGGTGGAGCTCTTCCGCCGCCGGCACATTTTCTAATCATAGTCTATGCAGTGACCGTGATAGCGATTACTGTTTAAATGTGTTTGTAAACATATTTATTTTCTTCTTGAATACTTTAATTAATTTCAACGTACTATGATCTATCCGTTATTTGTCCACTACATTCTTTTCAGAGGGTCTGTTGACACCGAGAGCTTGGTATTTAGGAGAAATTCGCTGAGACAGACACATTGTTAATGGAGCTCCATGTGAAGTCGCGATCGCAAGCTAGCAATACATAGAACATAAACGCTTAGCATACAAATATTATCCTGAAAAAAACCTAGTTTATTATTAGTGTGTGTAGAATGTGTGACGGAGTGCTTTCAGAGCGTGGGTTGATGGAGGAATGGTAGTGGCGGGATGTTTTTGGTATGAACGTTGTTATTGTAATATGATAGTAAGATACTCACGGAAGGATTCGGCACGCAGCGTCGTGGGTCTGAACTGCGATACGTGGGGCTGTACCGACCCGGAAAGCAGCCGGGGGGTGCCATGAGTGCCCCGCCAGACTTCATCTTGTCCGGCGAGTACATGGCACATGACCCCCAAGGGTCGTCCTCCAACTTCAACACCTTGGAGGGTGAGTGATACTGCCTGTCGAAAATTTTGGCGACTTTATCGTACTTCGGGGGTGAAAAGGCGACGCGTCGCCGCGACCGTTCCTCGCGCCGGGTGATAACCGACTGATCCGGTTGACTCGTGACGTCACCGGCCACGCCCTCTCCCCACCACCAACCCCTGCTTCTCTGCCACTGCACCCCCCTTCCTCCACCCCCGTCTCTCTCTCTCTCTTCCCTACTCTGAACACCCCCTATCTCGCACGCATGTTTACGTCGCCGGCGGCGGCTTCACGATTAACTGAATTATTTAATTGGTCCATTCACTTCTGTTGTCTGTTACCTTTTCACGCTTCTAATTCGGAAAGGTTGACGGATCGCCGGTGACGCAATTGGCACAATCCTAATTAACCCTTAATCTACCTGTATTGAATTTCAGAACAATTACGTAAACGTCATTTCGCTCCGTTCTTTTCGTGCGGTTAGATATCTAGAAGGATTTATTTCTATATTTTTAACAACAGTTATATCAGTTATCATCGAATAAGATTTCAATTAAAACAAAAAACAAAAAACTGAGAGAAGATGTTATTCACAATAGCAACTGTCTCCCAACTATGACTTTAATAAATTAAATAATAATTAGATAGGAACACTATCAAATATCACAAACAATTGAACGTGACCCAAGACGGTTGTCACATAGCCATCAATATTTTATTAAGTACACGTCACTTAAACAGCTCTATGTTGATATATCAATTATCCGTTCAAATTTTGTAAACAGCTATGTATTGTAGGTATATATAATACATTTTTAATTCAATTTTTTTTTATCGTTTCATACGATTTGACGTTCGAATGAAGTAATCAATCCGTTAGTGACCGCGCACATAGATAGCGGTCAGAGTTCTGCGTTCTAGTGACCGCTGGCCGTCCAAGAGTTTCAACCTACACAAGCTGCTTGCAAATTTTATGCACATGCAACATGTCACTAGAGAGTTCGTTATTCGATAAAGAATTATTGTTCCTATGGAGCTCAGCAGCTTTTAATAATAAAAGGAAGTATTGGTTCCTCCCAAAAAAACAACGCGAGAAGAACAAGACGTATTCTTTTTCAGGATTTAGTTAAAGATAAATAACGATTCTATATTTATTATCGAATGTGGTTTAATAGTTTTAATGAATTGTATAACATCATAAAATCTGGTATCGAAAAACAACATACTGACTGGAAGAAGTGTGTTTCATCAAAAGAAAGGCTGATTATATTTTTAAGGTATGTATTTATTTATTAAAGATAAGAAAATACATAACAGTTCCAGCGTTCAATGTCTTAGCGAGAAACGAACTCTTGGAACGCGACGTTCCGCTTTGACCGCTGCGATAATACTGCCCTCTGTGTTGGTTATTGTTAGTGATTCGGTATTTTTTAATGAACGCTGAACGCGGAACTCTGAACTCCTAAGCGCTCTCTGTATGTCCGGGCTCTTAGTGATCGTACATTAACACACTAGCCAAGTGTTAGTACTGACAATGTAATGAATGCGAGGATATATTGGAATGATATGAATAACGTTGATGTACTCTTCATCATTGTCGCCTGTGACATATGTATGTAGTACTATCATTTCAATGAAACTATCCAAAGATACCCACTCATTATATTTATTACTTTTATATTTAAAATACGGTCAAAGCTTCCGAGTTAACATTATCGTAGGTATGATACAAACTGTTAAATTATCCTTAACGACAGAACTCAAATACTAAGACTATCAAAAATATAAAAGATCTAGTGACTCATACAAGTGAAGACTAGTAAATGTTGACTCGGACAAGTAAATAAATTGTAAGGGAATGGAATACAAGCAGTAGGTATATGTTCTAATCAATCCCGTTTCTCTTGTCATATAAGTGACGCAAACGTTTTTAAATTCTTTCCAAATACCAATAAATAAATAAACAAACCAATAAAATTTAATAGAAAATATTAACATGAAAGCATAGTGTTTAATAATGATAACAGAAGGTATCTTAAACAAGACAAGGGATATGTTTTTGTAAATGAAATACATCATATTTCTCATTTCATTATTATTCATGCACACAATTAGTAATCGGAACAAAAAACTAAAAGGGTTTTAAAGTGATTCCGTCGGGAGAGCTAACAGTGATGATGCGATGCGTAATTAGCGAAGATCATAACCCTGCAAACTGGGTACATGTCAAAACAACGCAACCCTCCGTAATTACCCGCCCCGCCGCCAGATGGCGGGAGTTTAATTTTTCGATTTCGGACTGGCGTACATTATGCATGACGCTTTTATCGCTCGCTGTGGTTCCTTCGGGACTTCATAATATTCGTGTCAAACTAAGGGTTTCAGCGTGTATACGTACCATACTTGTATACAAATAGTATTGTTCGTTTCTAAAATAACAATCAAAACGGCATCAGACAGAAAGTAATATAAAACATGCAAGCGATATTATTACTATTAAATATCATTTTTTAATTTTTATTGATTCATCTTTGTCTTAAATGTAACTTTAAGTTTTAAGCAGAAGGATAATTTTCTATCTTTAAATTTTAGAGAGTACTTTGAAATCGCTTTCAGTTCGTATTAAAAACCAAACTACAATCGCATACCCTTTTTAGGGTCTCACATATCGGCGCGAAACCACTAGGTACTAGAAGTAGACTGTGGGATGCATTGATGTTTCATAAAAACACGTCACTGTCACATCGATAACCACACTGATAGAAAAAAAAATATAGACAACAAATAATTTATATAAATTATGATTTAAATATAACTTCCTATCTGAATATGAACATTCCTTAAATGGTACAATTATATTTTTTTACTCTGATATTTTTATTTTAATACGATTCAATGAAATTCAAGTAAATAAAGAAAGCTAATTTATATAATATATTATTATTTTTAAATAACGTAGTAGGTTCTAATGTGGCTTTACATAAAAAAATTACAAGTCTTTTGCTCACGATTCTCCTTCGCTCTGACTACATTGTATTGTCTGTATGATGTATGGTACGTCAGGTGATACATCATTGTTTTAAGAGATATATTTGAGAAGTGTTGCCTTGATTGATCAATGGAATATATCCATTCTAAACACTTATAACAGTAAATCAAATTATATTAATCGGTATATTGCTGTTGGTTTATAATTTTATGATTTTAATAAAAAAAAATACCGTAATTATAAATAAAAATGCAATTTTTTCCGTTCGTATATTACTTTTAATTGGTTATAATTTTGTTTCGTTTCGTTTGTTTAGTCCGTTTTATTTGTGACTGTAATGAGTCTAATATAAAATTTTGCCTCTGTAATAATCATAAATTTCGACACATTATTATTAAAACAATATGATGGTTTTCAGCAGAAACATGTTGGTAGGTACATTTAAAACTTTATACACCTTTACAAGTCAGTTACATTGATGAAGATACATAAACGTAACCAAACGTAGGTAAACATATATAACAAAAAGTAGTCGGACGTTTACATAGGGTGAAGCTTCCTGATTCCGGATGTGGCCTCCCCACGCCGGAATCAGAAGAGCTTTTACGACTGACGGTGTACTGTTTGAAAAAAAGTCATAGATTTGCAAGTTCTAAATAAAAAAATAAATAAAAATACGAGTATTAAAATGATACCGGTCGAAATGGATGTATACGTAATGTAATAGCTCTAGTCTCTCATACGTAATTGAGAGATTGTCTACTTACTTCCCTAAATGAAGAACAAGTCAAATATTCATACATCTTTACCACACCTATCTCTCTCTATATCATTATTTTGAATATCCATCCTACGATTCAAATTGTATAACAGATTTTTATATTTTTAGCAGAGGCACTCTTTTTATTCCATTGAAAAAAACTTCCATAAATTTTCGATATGAAATTTCAGAAGGAAGATATTGGAATCAGGTATTACAAATGAAGTGATTTACAAAAGATAAACCATCTTTAATGACCGTCCTACCAAGTAAAAACTTCGTCGAGATTTTTTTTTAATCTTACATATTGATAGTTTAAATATAAATTTATTTATCATTATTCATATGACGCTTTATTTTATGTTATAGTTAATATTAAAATATATAATATTTGAACAAGTAATTATTAATTTTATGCCTGTAATTTTATCCGAGTATCTGTTTTACTTTTTATTAAAGTATTTATGATTTTTACCAAAGCAATCAACATTACTCATTCATTCATTTACCTTAAGTTAAAGTTGTATAATTTTATGTCTTCGGCATTTATTTTTCTAGTATTTGGTATTTTAATATTGTTTTACGTAAGTGAGTACGTTTTGTTATCCGTACGGAGCTCATGAAAACGGGAAAATATGTTATTCGCGTTCCCTCAATTAAAACCTTAATTAACGTTGTATTAAAAGCGAGACCTAATCTCATATATATCTCACTTTTGTATTTGTCAGTAAAGTGATTTTCTGTGTTGCGCGAAATTGAACATCCACACTGGAAATTATATGTCTATGTATACAGGCGATACATGTCAAATTTTCGTTAAAATATTTAAAGATTTTATATTTATTCATCTATATACCTACATAATATGTTAAAATAACAATTAGATGATAAATAAAATGTTATAAAACTAAAACATGTATTAAGATCTGGATACGTAAAAAAGATTTATGTAAAAATAACAACAATATAATAGTGTCGTCGTCGTCATCGGCCTATCAGAGCCCACTGCTGAGCAAAGACCTCTTCTTACATGGAGAAGTTTAGAGCATCGATCACCACGCTTGCTCAAGACGGGATGGTGATTTCAAATAATGTAATAGTGTAAGATTTAAATATTTTTATTAATCGAGTAAAGCACGTTATAACAAACAAACGACCTGATAAACCTTATGGTGGCTTTGTTTATATAATCACAAAGTAACTGAAACTGATAAATTGATTGTTCAAATTAAGCCTGTGAGTGTTTAAATAAAGATGTGTCTGACATCTAACATGTAACAAGTATGGCAATTAAATCTTCTAATAAAATACAACATTTGTAATAATATCTCAAATAATTATTAAGTTTATAATGAAATCGGATTATTGTCACATAAAACTAAACACATAGTTTTACAGCCCTGAAGCAGCCTCAATTACTTTTTAAATAATACAATAAGAATCTTTAAATGCTTAACAAACGATATTTATAGACCCATTATATTTATATGAAGTTATTTATTAAAAAACAATAAGTTAAGAGGTGATAATCTAAAATGTTTAAGTAAACGGTTATACAAGGAGCCGGACGTGCGATCAGAGATACCGTCCGGCACGTGCCGACCGTGTACCGGACGCACAAACAACCGTGAATTGACCACGAATTATACCTGCCGTTATGAAAATACATTAACATTTTCGTAAATTATTTCATAGGGCAATTCATACCAGACGAACCGTTAAGCCCGATTAACGTTTATTTTAACATAAATATTATTTTATTTCGCTTTTCTTTTGAAGCGCAAACCAATTCGCTGGAATCCGTCAACAATAGACATATTTAAATAATGATCATATCTTATACATGGATTTTATGCTTTTATAGCTTGAAATAATTGACTATATTGTTTGGTCTCTGTGTCTGGATGTTCCGTACTAAACATAAATCTGACATCAAAAGTTATACCTTCTCAACATAAATGAAATTTGATATAGTTTTTTTTAGGTTGTGATTAATGTTTTAACCGAAGCTCATCAGAAACCTAGTAGATACAAGATACCTAGTAGATACATTCCATTTATTTTCACTCTTGTTATATATATCTTTTGATAATTTTATTATTAAATTATAAACAAAATACTTCCATTTCATATTTCTACTTGGTCTGAATCTTACAACGCTTCACTATTTTCAAGTATGTTCAAACCAAGTTAATAATAGGAACAAACAGAGAAAGTACCAAACTGTTTTGTCTCAGTCTATTTTTAAAGGAGACACTTTTGGCAATATATGTATTTAGATTGTCCATTTTGCTAAAAGCAATCTTCTAAAAATACTGTACAATGTTTTCGACAGAACCTACTTTTTATTAGGCATTGAATTCAAAGATTGAAGTAAATTTTTCTTATAAATAAGTGTTTAAGTTATGTTGTTTTTAATAGTTTTCCTCTACAAGTTAAGCGAGCGTGTCTCAATTTGTATGATTACTAGACACGTGACCGGCGCGTGCGAGGGTTACAATCATTTTAGTACCCGATTGGGACACTTGTAACGAATTTATTCACTTACTGTGAAGATATTTGGGGGTAACATGAAACGACGGAAATATTACTATAAACTTATAATAATTATAAAACTTCTTAACTGAATCAACGTGTAAAGTTAAAATTAGCTCAGTGGTCGCACTCTTTATTAGATTTTTTAATCATAATTATCAATGTTTTAAAGGTAAAGACAGACTTGATGTTTTGCATGTACTACTTATAAATAATATGAAGAAGAAATAAAGAATTAAAAGCTCTATTTATTCTTTTAAATCTGAATTAGTATTTTACTTAATAAACATTAGAAATGTACAGTTTATTACAATTTTTTCAAGCTACTCTATCCATTTTGTCTGAAAATGAGATGAAGATCTTTTTCAGATTCCCTTGTTATTGACAAGTCTATTAGCAATGATTTTTTAAGATTTAGGTTTCTGACGAAACGGCTTGGCGTCTCACACTGTGATCACAGACACGTATATTTCTGTTCAATATAAATGAGGTCTAAACATTAGTCGGTTGCCACAGAAATTCATTTATCTTCATCTTTATAGAAAAGTTTTGTCAATAGTCTTGGAAAATTATGGTGGTACTTATAATGTATGCTATAAGCCGCTACTTTTTGCAATGTACAGGATTTGATGTATGTTCATAACCGGCCAAACTTGAATGAGTATCGATTCTTAACGTTTCAAATATATTAGCGAAAATATATCAGCGAAAATAATTCTTTTCTATTCCAATACAATCTTTTTGTATTGTTTTCGTGCATTTATTTATTTGACTTTTTTATGTAGCGTAGGTTAGTTATGTCAGCGGAAAACTTTAAGTTGTCTAATCTATTTTATACCCCCTTGATGTCATACGACAGACTGTTTCTCAAATGTTTGTCAATTTGGTTGATACTTGTCTCGTTGAAATTAAACATAGAAAAATATATCATATTTCTAATCCGTATCTGCATCTGCAATTCATATTTGTGAATATCCTGAAAATGAGATATTGAAAATTTTTAATTTTGTTAATTTTTTTTAATGTACTTCAAAACAGTAAATAAAAGAGCAATATAATTTATAGGCCCAAAATCGATTGATGGTTTAAAGGTAAATGGCTAGTAGAGTACATCAAATAAAACGTGAAATGAATGTCAGTTGGTCTCAGGAGATAGCACGCGTGTTGCCGCGCGTGTCTGACCTACTGCAAATAGATTAGTTTAGCCATGTACTAATATTACACATCCAATACAAGACAACAACTATATAAAATAAACACATAGTATTTTACAAAAAATAAAACTATAAATTATTATTTTAAATATGCACAATATATTACTGTTCAGGTAAAAAGAGGGTGTTGATTAAGTATATATCACATTAATATTATTAATATAATAAGCAATTATAATGTACACGTTATAAAATTCATTATAAGGAATTAAAATGAACAATTATAGACTTGACAATATACGTCTGTCTCAATTGAGGGTCATATTCAATGGCACGTGTAAGCCGCGAACGTAACAATATATACATGTCTCCCATTTAACTTTGAACTCCGATTCTTCATCAAACTTCATATTTGATCACACCGAAGCAATGCCAAGTGACGTTGGCTGTAATTATGTTAAGTATTTTTGGTTATACAAGTACGATATTTTTATGGATTGTTACGAAAGTATCAACGTGAAAATATTAAAAATTACGATTCTAGCGATAAAAATATTAGTATGTGTATAATTTTGTTTTGAAACTGCAAGTAAACGAATATTAGTTCAATATTACGATACTATAAGATTTTTATTCATGTCTAAGAACTGTTATTACTCTTTGTAAATGTTTTGAATTGAAACGAACTTCTTTAACTTGTAAAAGCTCTTTCATTTCGTTGAAATTACTACAAATAAAGAAGTAAAAATAGAAAAGTTCCCTAAACGCATTATTTACAAGTTTATTTATTAATATATTTAACTTAAAAATATGAAAGAAATTTGCATTTATAGACGAAATATCTTATTTTCCATTCTTTAACAACAGTTCTTCTCGCTTCATTCACATGACAATTCTTACGATACTACAATTTTTTTTATTAAAACATAAATATCTGTATTAAGATAATTTTTGCAAAAGAAAAAGCTAAGATAAGAACGTTGACCCTTCTGGATCAATATGGCACTGTATGGAAATCTTAATTTTTTTTTTTATTAAAATGAAATCGTCTGCCTTTTTAATGTAATAATAGACTTAAGTTCATGTATCACCCAAGGCTATAAAATTACAATGCCTGTTTTTGTCTTACAGCGGTGGTTAAAAAAACTTTTAAAATGTTTAATATCTAACTGTAATTCTATTATAATTGTCAATTAAGTGAAGAAAATAGCCCGTCCTTAGCAATCATTTTAATATCAAAGATATCAGACTCGTGCGCATTAAAATTCAAATCGAATGGAGTCCAAAGGGAATACCATATAAGAAGACAGTTTAACCGAATTGTTATCCGTTGGGTTTAATTATTTCTTTGTAAAGAAAAAAGCTTGAGAATAATTCATGAGGAAAAAACCTGCGGGAAATTTTTAAAGAACTGTATAGATTAGCTTTAAGCACCAGAATATCTATTATAATGTAGAAGTTACTTACTGAGGTAGGTATGTAGATTGTTCAGATTGTCACGGCATCGTTTTTGAAAGTTTTTGTTGAGAATCTCTAAATTTAATATATTCTAATATATTGCAAGCAATAACATAGTATTGTTAAGTGATAACAAAAATAAAGTAACTAAGTAAAAGACAGCACCATCGACGGTCAATTTATAAATACCGTAAAGGATAATTAAAATTTTGTTACGGAAAAGGTGCGCATTTTATTGTTGCAATTATATAATATCCATCGTATAAAGTTGTACAAATTTCCCCTCCTCGGTCTCAGTGATTTCTTCTTAATATTTTATTTACGAGATTAAGCCGGTCTCGCAGCCAGCGCGTCGTTAGAGCCTCTTTTGTCCATTACGTCACTTTATGATACTATTTCGCACGGCAACTTTCACAAGCGAATAAAACTCTTGTCAGTCCCACGTTGGTCCGCGAGAAGTTGTGAAAATGTTTTTTTTTTATCAAATGAGGGTCCGACAAGTTTCAACAATAAATAAGACGTAATGTGAAAATTATGTCGGGGGACTGTCATCAACAACACCTCAATTTACGAATAACTGTTTTAAAGATTCAATTATAATTTGTTTTATAATAATACATTTTCTATTAAATTGTATGATTCAATACTTTTTGTTTAGTAAATATGAAACTCTTTGTAGTGTATGATCTTAAATGAACAAGCATAAATAATGGAATATTGTTTATTTTTCTAAAACCCTCATTAAAGTTTTATCCTGTTTCTAGTTCTAAGTTTTATATATTGCGGCTTACATCGGACTTCTGACAAATGGCGTAGAAATGTGGCATGCCAGCAGCTTCGAAATTTTTTACAAGGCACAAGTGAAAAGAAGCTAATATTTTTTTTTAATACATTTACATCGGGGTTTTGAATTGACCTTATATAAAAGCAAAACCTTAAACACAAGCGGACACTTCTATTAAAGTTTTGGAATTAAATTATTTTAATACAAATAATTTAATTAAAGAAACGAAAAAGATACATACTATTGTCTAGGAATATTAAAAATGTTTTAGGTCACTGTAATATATAATTCATAGAAATCAATAACTTCAAAGAAAAAAAAGATAACAAGTTAAGTAACATAATTTTTTTTGTACTTAAATTCAAAATAAAATAGAGGTATATTATCGCCTGACTAGAAAGCAACTAAAACGAGCCATTGGGATTTCAAACTTTTTTAAATGGACGTGAACTTGTTCTGCTACAAAGAGGTGAACAATGTAAGTCTTATATAAATCATAAATGTAAAGTGAAACAATCTCTAGCGAAAGAAATAAAATTTTAGACTAACCACGCCTTATAATTATAGCCAACGTTTAACATACAATAAGTGAAGTAAATCAGGTGCAATAAAATTTGGTACCTCGTCTTCCATCCAGCAAAGAGCATCGTTTTCCAGATAACAACGTTAGAAATCTTCTAGATCATTAGATCATATACCTGATGAGGATGGAAGGATTTTAGAAAAAATATACGAAAACATAGGAGTCTACTATTTAAACGACATAATTAGTAAGAAATGAGCTAAAAATACCACAACTTAATTATTACAAAAATTGGAAATATTTCGAAGAATCAAGATAATGTGCACATAAATATCGTCTGAAAACTTGAATTCCTACACGGTGTTCTTAAAAATTGGAGAGACTTTAAAATAGACCATAAAAATAACAAAGCGTTTCGATTTTAAACTACATGAACATTTAGTTTTGCTAATAGAAATAAATACACTTAATAATTTTACATCTCTTGAAACGTCTGGAAACTTAAAGAATTCGAACTTTATCTTCAGATATAAAGGTTACTTAAAATTTAATAACATTTCGAGCTGGAGCACGAGATATTGTCAATCCCTGTTGTGACTTGTAAGGAACCAATTGAAGTTTGGACGGAGTAGGTAAACATGTGGTCATAGTCTCGAAAAGTTCGTTTCAACTGTGTTAATATGTTTTGAATAATATCGAATGCACTAATTGACATCGTTCAGATTAATGAAACTTTTTTGAAGTTATAAATTATAGAAGATAATGTACTAATATATGTGTTTGAAGGAAATGTCACAGTGATCTTTTAAATAAAAACATTTTGACAAAGTTAAGATTTTGCCGAAGAAACTTATGATTACATCAGATTTAATTGGATTTTATCTGATACTGAAATATGTACTTTATCTAATTATGTGTTATGTAACTCCGTAATAAATTACATTCGAATAAGAAATACTATTAAATTAGTTCAGCAATTTAAATGTAAGAGAATTTAAAATAAATATATATATTTTTATATACAATTTTCATATGTAGGTATACCTACTACGAGAATGGGGGTTATAAAATCCGTAGTATTTCTGTGATGACACACTCTAACATTTTCACCAAAAAAGTCCTTGCTTGAGTTACGGAAAAGTTGACAGAATGTATCAAAAAATAATTGTTCATAGACATTAATGACTATACGCTTCTCTCTTGATATATCTGGAAATAATTTTCCCTTTTGCAGCAATCATTTTCCAAAAAGCGGGGCTTTAAAGTTGAAGAAATTTGTTAATATGATTTAGAATACTACACAGTAAAATTTTGTGTCTAATTATTTAGGGAAACATTTAACACGAAAACTAAAAGACCAGCGATAATAGACGATCAAAAAGTAATAAACATCAACAATACAAATTACAATTATGAGCAAAAAATACTCCCTATAATGCAGGGTTCGCCAAATGGAATTAAAATAACAATAAAATTAGATTTGAACACCGACAACATTCCGCCCATGTGCTTAGTAAGGGTCCCGACGCGATAAATGGACCAGCAAACCATACACACTACATCAGACAAGCTCCGAGTACGAGAAGAATGAGGCTAGAGTAAAAAGGCCCTTATACAGTAGTATTAAAGTTAAGAATTACAGATCAATTATCACCCTGGAGTTCATACAAATAGTCTGACAAGGCATTTGATACGCAACTACATTCAGCTCGAAAATATTATGTATACGAATATAAGTTTTATTACTACAAGCACTAGGCATATTCTATAGATACTGTAAGAGAAAAATTGGGGTGTATAATCGAATGTTATAATACATCTCGTTACCATTGGGATCATGGACTATTTGAAGGGATAATGTCGAATGTTTGTATAAAATAAATGATTTTTTTACTTTGCCTAAGTAAAGTAATAACAAGTTCATAATATTAACTTTACGTTAGTCAACAGCAATCGTGTTAGTCAGAAAATTTATTATTGCGGCTATAACTGTAATTGTCCGTATTGCTTTAAAAATATATTTTAACCTGATTTTAGTTTTTCTTTACTGAAATTCTGATATTTCCAAATCTTTTATCTTTAAAAAGCTCAGGTCAATAGTAAAACAAGATTGCGTGGCTAAATCCTTTTCTCCGATATATTTGCACAAATAGTATTATGTCACACTTCATTATTAACACACCGAGACTTATATCGTAAGCCAATACAGAAAGTTATCTAACTTCACCTGACAAAAGGCTA
The DNA here is from genome assembly GCA_010014825.2 of Danaus melanippus. Classification (NCBI taxonomy): domain Eukaryota; kingdom Metazoa; phylum Arthropoda; class Insecta; order Lepidoptera; family Nymphalidae; genus Danaus; species Danaus melanippus. The sequence goes on along the minus strand of JAAAKD020000207.1, from coordinate 8,992,168 downwards.
CCAACACCCGAGTGCAAAGCCGAGATCAAAGGGAGGTAGTCCAAATCCGACTAAGTACATTATTTTACCCGTAAAATGCTTGCATCTGTTGGTTTTTTGCTATTAGATACAAATAAGCATTGATCTCGATGGTCACCCTCTTTTTAGACTTAGGAAGAGTCATGCCATATTGGACTTTGCTTGAACTACCTATGACACATTTTTAGATGACTTCTAATGATTATTTAATTTATTCAATACTTAACCTTACTCTTGTACATCCAAGAATACTTTTTGCCTATCAACTACTATCGGCTTCTGTCAATGGGTCAAGTCTTCCCTAATTCAATTTCCACTTGTGCCCCTGATCTTATTATTTTTACTGCAGCGGGTGACGTTTGCTCGAATAAATGCATTTTAAACCATTATCTCTTTAAGACCCAATAGATTTTTTTATAATATTTAATTCACAAATATGCATACCACCTGTTTGAAGTTTAATGTTTTCACTGTATTTTTCAGGATTACCTCTTTTCTATATATATTTCTTGTGGATGATAAAATTATTCTTGTTTCTAAATGATAAAGTTTATTTAAAAAAAATTCTTTACAGCTAAAGACAAACTGTTTTTCATCTATCACTCTTTATTTATTTACATTTACGTAATTTCAGATATTGATAAAAATTTTATCATTATAAATATATTTTTAAAAACACCTGGAACAGTTATGCAATTAAATAAATATTTGGTTAATTCACATTATTACTCATTTAAGTCCGTTATTTTTTTTTTCTTTTCAAGATGTTCTACTCTCGAATCGATTTTCTTTTTAATTATTAATATATTAGTTGTGATTCAAAATGTATATATATATATATGTATATATATATGAACATGTACTGAGACACAACACTTTTTTGTTTCATTTTTTGTAGCTTTGGACTTTTTCTCAGGTCAGAAAAAAGTAATAATGATACTTTAAATTATATTATCGTTTATTTTTATCATTAGAGGTGATTGAGTTAATTTATCAGATAATATCACTATATGTAAAATTAAGTTATTGAACGGAAGCCTCAAGATAGAACAAAATTTCTAATCCTAGTAATAAGCCCAGGGCCATTTGGAGCCCAAATATAAAAACAATATTTGCACAAGCCAATAGAGGAGGCAATAAAAAATTAATTACATTTTTAATCTACAAAAGCGTGCTCAGAAGGTACTGACGCAAAATAAAATTCACTAGAAGCGGAATTTAATAATAAAATTCAATGTTTATTTATTTTTCATCTGACTATTTACTCGAAAGTAAGTTATCTTGGAATTCCGAAACGTATTGGAATTTAACATTACTATAATCAGAAAGAAATATTTAATGCAAATAAATTATTACTTGCATTACGTAGTTAACATTACAAACCATATACCTATGAATTTGTTTAGTATTAAATTCATTTTGTTAAACCACATCTAGATAAAATTGTATAGTTCACTCAAATCAGCCCTCAGCGGCCCCGAGGCGTATACAGTGGGCCCTAATGTGATTTTATAGAGACCATAGGATGCCGATTAGATGGTGCTAGAGAGGGGAATCTTAGGGTTCCCGTACATACGATACAGTTGTCTTAGTATAATTCATTTATTCTAAAACTTTTCTTGAATACATTTCTTCCAAAAATTATCAGCAGAATCAGCTCATGCTGTCATAATTTGTCAAGTTATAAACGGTGGCTCTACTCCAGTAGAAAGTGTAACGTCTCCCTTTTCAAATCTACTCCTGATCCCATCAAAGACTAGCCTAAGTGCTCGGATTTAGTTTTGCACCGTAGAGTAATGATAAGAATACGATGCTATACGATTTGTTTTTTTTTAAACCACTATCTACTAATAAATTAGTTTTTAATTACAATTTTTATATCCAGATGTTACACATATTAAGGATACACACGAATCTAGATTTTTGTTTCGGGAATGGTCCCTCTATGTTGTATTTTGAATCTATGTTGTTTATTGATAGCTGTATTTATAGACGCCTGTAATCTCAAGTTTCCAGCGTATCCATTACAACCTTGGTAACGAAAATACTGAAAAGCTTACCGCACGCAATACTTAATATATTGTAATATTATAAATTACTGTAACAAAAAATATTTAAAAAACTAATGTAACATGTAATATGTACCAGAATTTAAGAGAAAGCATATGGAATTTCAAAAAAAACCTTTTAATAAGCTTACCAAAGTGATATGCATAATCTTATTCATAAATACTATTACTATCGAATGAACCTAGTCGTATCCACCAGCGAATTTTATAATTATAGACTGTCATATAAAAAGGAAAATGTATTCCATAAAAAAACATGGAACTGTGGAAAGGTAGATCCTATGGAATTCAAAAAATAAATCTTTGTTCAATTATAGGGAAATAAAATTGTTTTTAAATAATCCAAATAATATCAGTTTCAATAAAATCTTTTACATTTTATAATTCTCATTAAAAATATAACGCCATTATTCATATGGACGTACCTTACATGTAATTCCATATTATGAACAATACAATAGCATTTATTTTTGTCTTTTTGTTTTTTTTTTACAGATAAGCACACTACCATAAACAAAAGCATGTCGTATGAAACATTTTATTTATAAGAAAACAGCTTAATTTTTTTTTCAAACTGTAACAATATGCTGCTTTTAATATGCAACCTTACATGGATTAAAACTATTTTGTAGGTCTAATTAATCCACTTAAACCAATAAAAAAAGCATCTCTTCAGAATGTTATTTTCTTGTATAAGGAAGGTTTAAAATACTTGACACGCTTAGAGACTTAGACGAAGTCATTATCAAGAGCATGCAAGTTGTAAGTTATATAATTATTAATGTACAAAGATGAAACATTGTCACAGCCAACCCGGTTAACTTGCCCCCTCACATAATCACAATAACAGTAACCGTGCGATTACCTACAGCATGATTGTGTAACTTTATATACTTAACGGTTACTCTATACATGATGTTGAATTTTAAAATGTTCTTAATTTCCTAATCTCAATGTGAGTGAATAAGATAATTATTTTTTTATTTCTAGAAGTGTTATTTGGGATGAATGACATTATATTTAATCTAAAATATAAATTAATTTAAAAAACGGAAATCATAAGTTGCAGTCCATGTATAATGTGATTGAAAATTGAAACAAAACAGTCACAAGTCACAAGTGAGTAGACGAATATGCTTTCATATATATTATATGATTTAGAATCAATAATGTTAAATAACAACTGTATATCTTAAAAAAAAATAAATATGTTTTTTACTCCAATCAACCTGTAGATAAGGTTTTCGCATAACCCTTTCCCAAAAGTAATTATCATCGGGACTAAACTGCAATCAAAAACGTACCAAAAACTGTTTCAACGCGATACTTGTTAATATTAGAGTAGCTATCGAATTAGATCGTACGCTGTTAATCACCCACCTCACTCCCTCAAGATAATTAACTCGCAAAACAACAGCATTAACCGAAAAACGTAATCTAATTTTAATTTTAATAATGGTAACCCTTTCGGGAGAACAACTTTTGAATTTCCGTTTTTAGCGGTTGCCTTTATTAGCGTTTGTTAAGGAACGTCTGTGTAGATTACAGCTTCTGACAAATCATCCTAAGTAAAACCTAAGTGAAAAAGGTCTTCCCAAAAACATCGAATAATTTTAATAACAACATATATCATGATAAATAACTATTTCGGGACAAAATTGTATTAGAAACATTGTCTTTATTAAAGTTAAACGTATGACTGTCATTATTCGAATATAATTAAAAATAATGTTCAAAAATCTTTATTAAAAGGTTCTAATGTTTTTGTGTCAAAAGCCATAACATAACATTTAATTTATTATATATATAACCGGTAAAACTGACAATAAAATTACAAAAAATTACCTTAACCAACTTTAGTCACTTTTCCAGAGATAAAATGCTGGAATAACGTTTCTTCAATAATGATGTATCTATTCCCTTATATCAATCAGATTTATAGTCTTATAATTATTACTTTCACATAATTTGCTATTTCTCATAAAAAAAAATTTATAACTTTAAAAAAAAAATAAAAGTGAGTTTTTTAAATAAAACTTTTCTTAAGTTCCTAATGTTCAAAACTAATCGGGACTTTATAACGCAAAAGTTGGAAAAGTGACAGTAATTTTGATATCATACTTTACCTTAAAAGCTCCATTGAGTAACTTCTTGTTAATAGCTATAATATTTTTGAAAAGGGTCAAAAGAACAATTCATCTTCTCTACCTCCAGACGAAACTCTGTTGCGCAACTCAACTCTCATTGCCACTGTAATTTGTTAAAGTTAACGCATGAAGCGACAACCGTAGGGTAAAAACAAACCAGTCGATTAAGAACTGCATTAGTCTACAAATATACTCCTTCAACACCCTTCGATCTACACGATTTGAGGGGAAGGAAAGTTCAATTTACATTTGTTAAATAGAAATGATGATTAGAATCATTTATCATTTTAATACGCTCTCTACCCTTGTTAATAGGCTGTCGAGGGAATTAATAGACCTAACATTATTTTCATTGTTAAATTTGCGGGTTTGGATATGTAGGCGTATGAATAAGTATTTGAATTTAATGCTTTATAATACTGTTCACTTTATTCCTGAAAGCTTCCTTAGCAAAGCGATGAAGTATGGTATAAAAAAATCTTTAATAATAGTCATCGACTTGTGATTTAGAATAAGTTTAATAATTAAAATATATTTTTTGGATGGAAAACAATAGTTTTTAGGTGTCCTAGGTAGTAGAATTTTGTTTAATAAATATAAAGGTCTATTTGAAAATAAGACGGCTTGGAAATGCACTAACATAAGTGTAATAGACTTAGATTTCTTACAGAAAATTAAATTATTAACCAGTTTTTACTGTATAAGTGAATTGAACTGTATTTAGAGATCGACGGCCTCGTTTATATTTTATAACTGTAGCCAACACGTCCAGTTCCGTTTCATGAATTTTATCGATATGCTCTGACGTAACGACCTCTGTTAGTTAACCAGAACATCCGGCAAATTTGGATAGAAAAGGTACAACAGTATTCATCAAACAACTTCAGAACTATTAAAAATTATAGCTGACAGTGCCTGTATCAATTTAACAGCTTTAATTTTATTCAGTTTTTGTATTTTAGCCAATAAAGATTTATTTTTCTTGAAATACGATAAAAGAAGTTTTAAATTTGTCTATGAAAATAAAAGCATCATTCTAATTATTTTCATATATTTGAAAATTACTATTGAAATTAGGTATCAACAAGTAGCATATAAGTTTTATTCTCAACGAGATACGAACTCAATCATCCGAGTAACACGGTCATATCGTGTATTGTGTAATATAAAACAAAAATAATGAGAACATCTTGGAAAGCAGATAAAAAACATTTTTTGGATATTTTTGTAACATTTTCGTCAGTACTTCAGACGAATTTTAAAAGATAAAAAATATGAAAATGCGGCGTCTGTCACGTTCATGATCTTGTATATAATACTCCTAAACACATATTTCGCATAGTGCATGAAACATGCAAAGCAGTCGCCGTACTCTTTGTATTTTATACGACATTTTGTCATCTGGCCATCCCATTCGCAAACGTGGTTGGATTGCGTAAACTTCGAAGAATGCCAAATAACTTACAATGTTTTCGTCTACTTATACATTTCGAGGAAAGCGATTCGAATACTTGAACGCTTTTGCATATAAAACTTTTATAACATTGAAAATATTTTTTTTTTTAATGATATGTTAAAAAATTATTAGAAAGAAGAAACACTTGTCACGATTCCAAAAAACTATCAAACGCAATATATTAAAAAGGATAAATTTATTTTGCACATTTTAATAATTTATTATTTAAATCAAACTTTAAAAAGAGGTTACCAGTTTTTAGTTAACTTAAATAGAATTTTAATTGTCACTTAACCGAACAAACATTTAAAATTATACTAAACATACGTTCTTAAAAATAAATAAAATATGATAGGTTAAAATTTAACAAGGTAAATTATAATGTCATTTGTTTGCTTAATTTAATACATCTGTAAATAAATTTGTAATTTTATGTTTTCAAAATATTATTTATTATAAGTATATATGAAAAAAAAAATCGAATAATAATACGGTCTAAACATTTTATTAATACCAAATAAAAAGATACTAAAAATAATATGGATCATTACAGTAACATTTCTATCAATAATAAATTTTTAATTATAATACCGAACAAATTTCCTCAAAATTTAAAGTAGGCCCTTCAAACTCAATTTGTTCAAATTGCGTATGGTCTCTAAATAACAAAGTAATCCATCTAGACAGCGTGTATTATTTTATTGTAAAGTTAGACATTTAGTATAATAATTTGATGTTGATGAAATTTTACATAGAAAATGGTTTGTTATTATGCCTGATATTCAGTATAAAAGTAAAAGTATGACAGGAAATGTAGTAGATACTGATAGGTAATTATATTCTTTTTTAGACCATCTCCTCTGGATCTGAATTTATTATACATTAAAGGTAGGTATATATTTTCGGTTGTATATTTGGTATATCACAAAAATACCTGTTACTTGTATGATAGAAAACGTTTTCAGTATCTTACTTCTATACTCTCTACATATTTATATTTTGCATTCTTTCGCCATCTCATTTCAGCGAGGAGCCGTATGATCGCGCTCGGGTTTCTTCGCTTTTAAATTAAATAAATAATGCATACAATTTGTGCGCAATAAACTTTGAAGGTGTAGGTAGGTAGTCTTTGAGCTGAATTTCGCACGCCCGCCCCTGTGGGAACAATAACGGTTTGTGATAGCTCTAAAATGTTGCTGTATCAACTAACATCAACTGTAAAGAAAAGTACTTAAATAATGTTTAAAAAAAACTAACACAATACAATACATAATGAATAAAACAAGACAAATTAATATTATTATATTTATTTTTATATTTTTCTTAACAAAATTCCTTTTCCTATTATAGATAGAACCATCAGGTATCACATAAGATGTATTTTATTTATAGTGTAAAACACTTTTTTATAATTACTTAGTCTTGTATGTCTACGTCTACTACCTACCTACGTCTACTGGTTTTATGGAGGTAAAATATTAAAATGTTAGAAAAAAGTTATATTTTAGCACTGCGCCGATGTACTAAAGGCACGTTCACATCAGTGTAGACTGAAACATTGTCATATTTCCAAACACGAGCCCGAGTTTGAACAGTACTGACCTGCCCCTGTGTGACCACTTCCTTTGTATAGTGTTTACAATGTATAAATACTAAATAAGTTGAACGTATAAACTGACTCACTAGAAAAAATAGGTTAAAATTATATAGCTTTAAATTATATAATAACGGATGGTTTCGTCAAGTGTAATCAAAGGATTTACTTATTTAAGAACAAATTGATTATCTGTTAATTTCAACGTAAATTGGCGCTAAAGAAGTTTCGTATCAACAAATTTGACGACAGGCGTATAACTTAAAATGACAATAAATAATTTCTTTTTTTTACGTCATTTGTCATAATATGATCAATGCTTCTTTTTAAAGCAACCTCACTCATGACTATAAGTCATGGCATTGGACGCACGCAATGAAACAGATGCAAGAAGGTACAAAATTTAAGGAAAAATTATAGCCTAGAAAAATAATTTTATAAACCTAAAGGTACTATTTTAAGATCATAAATGTTTTATTAGTATCTAATGTAGAGTTAATTTGTTTCTCAATATATAAATGACTGCATTGTTTCTGTACAATTACAAGCAATAAACAACTTAACATATATCAACGTAACAACAACATCGTTTGTTTAAGTTTAAAGTGTAATATGTACAAAGTAAATAAAATACTTTTATTTTTATGTACCTAGCTAACTTGTAAGTGGAAAGATACACGTGGCGCCATCTCTTCGAGTTCAATAAAAACTAAAACAGAAAAAGTGCAAAAGAGAATAATGTTTTTTTTATTTATTATATAACTTTTTATGTACACTTTCATTTGATATGATTCTCGTACAATATTTTTAAAACCAATAGATACATTGAATTTTGCTTTCTGACAACACTCAACTGTCATTTTAACAAGACTGCTATATAAATTACAATTGATAACTGGAACATTTCTAAAGTAGAAGTTATATAGAACGCTTCACAATATTTTACTGTTAACACAAACTCAGATTCGGATATGATTATTAAATTGTTTTGTGTAGTCTTCGTTTTAACATGTTCAACTTTCGTCTCGGTAAGTATTACTATGACGACGTAAACCAGATCTAAACATGTTTCCTTAATTCATCCATTTTGTTTACATATTAAACTTTTTTGTTACACCCTTAGTATAATAAAATATTTTTTAATATTTGCCATGTACATATAGATAAAGAATATGATAAATAATAATTTTCAGGGTACAATTATTGTAAAGTTTTTCACGTTAAAAATTCCTTTTTTAATTACAGGCTTCTTATGAAGATAAAAGATGCAAATGTGTGTGCCCCAGTCCAGCCGCTGTTCTCAACAACACAGTGGGCTCAGACCGGAAGTTATACATTGGCAATGTCCCACCCAATAAATGGTTAGCAAAGTGTATTAGATTGCACTTTGATGCGGAGTAACTGCAACAGTTCAATCATTTAATAATGGACAATTCACCACAAATCATTCATTTAAACTTGTTACTTAGCATCCTTTTCTGTAGAATATATCTAAAAGATTTTTATTAATAGCAATTCCTTTTACCACTAAATATAGACATTTTTAATAAATCTCTGTTATTAAACTTTTATGAATAGAATTGCCATTCAGAAAAACTGTAGATATAAAATTTAGACCAACCATTTTTGAGGTAAATTGCTATTATTTTTATAAACTTCATGATTCATTTCTACATATCTAAAACAAATTATATAAGTTATAAACATCCAATATTTAAAATTCAAAAGAGTGCCACATTTTATTACAGTAACTGTGATGGCGTTATTCTTCCACGAGTAGGTGAATTAATCAAAGGCCGTGAGCAAGAATTTTGTCCCCGCTGTGAATGCAAATATGAAAACAGGAACACCACAATTATAAAGGTAAAATTTAGAGTTTATACTGACAATGATGTCTAAGTTGGTTTATGCATACTATTTAAAATGATAAATATAAAGTCGATATTTGTTTTACTAGTAGTATTTTAAGTAAATTTTAAAAGTTATTTTCAACTTTAATTTTTATTGTTTTGCTCTTGTTTACATGATTGAAAGGATAGTAAAAATGTCCTCAAATATTAAGGGGTCTTTAAAAATTTGCATTTCTTTTAATATTATTTATTTTATATTATTAATTTCATTTAGTGTTGGATAACTAAAAGTTAATCTTGTTTCTTATTAGGTCAGATATCTTTTGCTGGCGATCCGCCCTGGGATCTCGTGGCGTCGGTTCGCGCCGAGGTGTTCTCCTACGTCTCGGGCAGGAGGGCTCTCGGCGAGAACCCTTCGTCGGAGGAGATCCGAGCGGTTCGCCGGCAGGGGGAGGAGCGCCTTATGCGGGAGTGGGGGGAGGACCTGGCGGAGCAGCCGTACGGTAAACGTACAACGG
>JAAAKD020000207.1:8970745-8982416 GCA_010014825.2 Danaus melanippus | reverse complement strand
GAGATGGGCTGCGCAGCGCCAAGATCTTATGGCGGTTCTCGGCGGAGTGGACTTGTCGCTTTCGAGTATCGCGGAGAAGATGCTCGAGAGTGACAGGTCCTGGCTGGCGGTGTCCTCCTTCTGTGAGGGAGTAAGTCCGGTCTTTGCCAGGACCGGCCAGTCGCTGGTGTGCCCTGTTGCTGACAGATCCGGGGTACACCGACATAGCGGCCGAGGGCTTTCGCAGTGGTTTTAGTGAGTAGGGGCCGGCCCTGGCCGAGTCTCACACATCCCTTCCGGTCCCACCAAGACCGGTTGGACGGCTCGTAAAAAAAGTTTCCCTGCGACATCAAAAAAAAAAAAAAAAGATATCTTGTTTTTGTAAATAAAATGTTTAAAGTTGTAATAGTAGTTATGATTAGTTAACACATAAATTAACATCTTTGTCAAATTCTTTTAAGGTGGTAGTCATCATTGTAATTTGGGTTATTATGCTTCTTGTGGCATACATGGGATTCCTCATATGTCTGGATCCCCTCATCAACAAACGTGCAAAAGCTTCATACCAAGAGCACACTAATGAAGATGTAAGATTTAAGAATTCTGCTTATTCTAGTGTTTTCAGTAATTAACAAAGTTATTCTTTGAAATTTCACTTTATACATTAACTGAGATTTCCTAAAAAATCCATATTTATATTAAATAAGTGCTTCTTTCAACAGCTTCAAAATCATGTTCATTTAATTAAAATTTGATTTAATAACTTCTTACAAATTATTATTTATACTTATACAAATACAATGGATATTATGCGAAATGAAACAATCTGTTTATGGTATACCTTTTTATTGTCATGGTTATCATATTGTTTTTAATGAGTTTTTTTATTAGCATTGAAATCACTATTTGATTACATCATTTTATAATGTTAACTACTTTTAAGGATGAAAGTACAATCAGTGGGCCATCACATCACATGGGTGCCCGAGGAAATGTTCTGAACCGTGTCACCCATCAGCAAGACAAATGGAAGCGTCAGGTCAGGGAACAGCGCCGTAACATTTATGATAGGCACACTATGCTCAATTAGGAAAGAGCTATGGTACCGAGTTGATTAACCAACCATTTCTTATTTTTTGTTTATTTATGAATGAAATAATTATTTATCATGTAGTCATTATTTATAATATTTATTAATGCAATATTTACCCATTTCAATTTACACCAATTATCATTACTCAACGGATAATTGCAATTGGCACTGTTTTCTAAGTCATTTTTATTTGGGTAAATTCATTTAGGTCGGTCAATCAATGTGGGTCCATTAATGAATAAAACTATGAAAAGTTTTAATGTTCATCAATATTTTATACAAAAATGTTACATGTTCATATTATACACTTTAGCTTATTGAGCATTGCAAAAGCTTAAAATAAATTGCTTTTTAATCACTGGAACTGTTATTGTTCATTGAGATGTAATAAAAGTAAATGTTATATTCCATATATACATGTTCCATATTGAAAAAAACTACAGAGATCTACAAATTAACTTAGTTTATAAAACATTAGGATTCCATATAAAATATTGTCACATAGAAATATTATAGTAACTTATTTTGTAGCAATAGTTTGAGAGCAGTGGCTTATTGTTTATCTGTATAATAATATAAACGAATTAAGTAGAATTTGTAATTCCTTAATATACTAAAATACTTTGTCTACAACATTTTTGCTGAGTATCATGTATGGAAGTTATTTAAATAATAACCAAACAGATCTAAGTGTCATAAATTTCACTGATCTTTTTGATTATTTATTTGTAATTACTTAGATCTATAGCTTTAATATTATATAAAAACAAAGACACCAATAATAACACATCAATAGAAATAAATTAGTCGACCGTTTATCACTAAAAAACTTATTAACCATATTAAAATTTAATCTTATAAGCATTAAATAAATAAATCACCATTAATGAGTCTTTTCTTTAACTTACTCATCAGGATCCACAACCATCATTAATAAATTTTCAGACTGCAAGTACACAAACAAAATGTGGTTTTAGGATCACAATTTTTCTGTATAATAAGTATTTAAATTGGTCTTCAGCATTTTACTCTATAGCTAGAGAAAATGTTACATTTTATGAATGATAAAAGAAAAATATATTCATAACTTTCAACTCACCTCCTCCATATCTTCTTTATTTTGATTATGTTGTGTTTGTTTCCTACTTATTAAAAATTCCAGGAACACCAGAAAAATATAATAGCCCACTAACAGCATCACCATCCAAACTACTAAAATAACCACAACCTATAACAAATACTTTTTTATCTAAATGAACTTTGCATAAAGAGATTACTTAGCTGATAAATTCATAAGGTACTATTATTAAATTAAAATTTGGTGTGTTATTTTTGAAAAGGACACTGGTTAAATAAACATTACCAGTAATATCTGAAATAGCAGATTTTTTGGGATGATTAAAATACTTTTCTCATAAAAGAAATGACTTACATATTTTCCAATTTCTAATTGTAATAATTATGAGACAGTTTTACAAAATCATGATGGTGTCTTTGAAAAAAATTTACATTATGCTTGGGACTGTTAAACACTTTAATATTAATAACATTTTATACCATACAGTTAATTAAATAATTAAGCTATCTCTGAAAGTGAAATAGTAGGAAATTTGAGCTACTTGAAGACTGTACTGTACTATATAGATCCTCATGGTTTAATTGCTAGTTATGCTTATGGTCTAATTCTGATATGATACTGATACCAAAAACATAGAAAGGGAAATAAAGCTGTTTATATGTAAATGCTTTTTATTTTTATCAATTTTGTATATCAAGTATAATGACTTTTGTTTCACTTTCTAAAACTTTATTTTGAACAATTAAAAAACTACTAATAACAGCAAAATTAGTAAAGGAAACATTTCTTCCATTATAGGTGCTTTATAACTATTTTCACTTACCATGATTATTGTAGTGTTTCTTGTCTCATATCGACAGTCACATCTTGGGCAAAACATTTGTGCATTATCTTTTATCTCATCTGTTACCTTTGGTAAGATAACACCATCACAATTACTAGAATGAAAAGAATGTTGATAGCTTTGATTTTAGGTAACTATTGCTTTTAAAAAATTAAAATTATTAAAATTCTAAATTTCTAGTGACATTAATAAATTATGCTTTTCTTATTAATCGGTTTACTTAATTAATAAAGGCTTACCATTTGCTTGGTGGAACATAAGCAATATATAGTGTTCTGTCCGACTTTGAGCTATTATTGAGGCTCACGGAAGCTGGTGTAGGACAAATACAACGACATCTCTTATTCTCGTAAAATTGTGACTGTAATGCAGTAAAACAAAATTTAAACGCACCTTTTTATTTATCTATTAATCTTAATTTTTACTCACCCTGACAGAAACACTCAGAACCAAAAGCACAAATAGGAATTTAAGAGACATGGTGTAAATGTGAGTTTAGCTCACAGTATCTATATTAAATTTTTCTTCCACTTTTTTCAGTACTTCATAAAAAACTGCAATCATAAAAAAACCTCCTTACAAGATACTTGAATGTAAACAAAAACACGTCAATAAATTAAATGACAGATCTCTTTATTGTCTAGCTAGATTTAAATATATATTTTTTACATTCGAAGGTACATACCTATTTAATTTTAAAATATAAGTTGCTCTATTATCGGAATATAATATAACACTATTCTAAAATCCTAGAACCTATATAACCGAACGTAATGGCTCCATAAATAATAAAAAAAAAATATTTTAATCCTAATTTTCGTACATATATTTCCTACTTTAATTATACAAATTCCCTTATAGGTATAACTATAAAGTTATTTATTTTTATATAAATATGTATATACATGTATATTTACAATTAGACTTTCATAAAGTGACCAAAAATTATAAAATTCAAAACTATGTCATTCATATTATTTTGTGAGCAAATAGTATAATTAGGGAGAATTTTTAGAATTAATCTTTTACTGGAATTATTACAATTTACATTGTATCATAGACGAAGTAAGTTTATGGTGCCATTTCTTGTGAAATGTAAGTTTAAGGAAGAAAGTATAGGTGGCGTTAGTTGTTCAAATAATGTGTAATTGGGCCTATATTGCGGTCTTGCATAGTTGTGTGGAACGCTAAATTCTAAACTTGAACCATACTCTGTACTAAAACACCGAAGCGACATGAACAACTTTGATCTAAACTCTTCAACGTATAGCATTTAAAACTATGTTTGATAAGAACAGCGTATAGACAGGTTCTTTAAAACTGTAGTGTTGTGCTAAAGTTAAAATTCTTTAAAAGAAATGAGTTAAATCTTAGGGTAAGTAACAAAGACTATAATACAAAACACTTATTAAAAATTTTCCATATAGACTTCGAAAAATTTTATTTCAGTTACTATAAATATTAGGATTTATTGCCGACTAGACTATTTGTGGTTTAACAATTCTTTTTACTTTATAATTGCGCCTAAAAAGCAATTGTATACTCGATAATATTGTTAAACATATAAATGAAATGATTTAAAAGCATATTTAGAAATTTTCCGTATCAGAACACAAACACATTATACTATACAACTAATACATTACTAAATGCTTTATTTAAAATGTTAAACGTAACAGCAAACTTTATAAAAAAACCATGCAAGTATTAGTAATTATATAATATAAGGTAGGTAATTCTTGTTATTCAAAACTGTTTGGGCTAGTTTATATGAAATGTGTCATTCACTTTTGACATATGTGCAGTAATTTATTATCTGTTACTATTAAAACAGATATAACATTTTAATATATTGTTTAAATCAAATTGCACAAATTATAACATTAAACAAATTTTAAAGTCATAGTATATATTTATTTACGATTTATTAAATTTGGACTACAGTAGTATTCAAAACAAAATGATGTATACAGACATTCTTAACCATGTTAAATATTAAATTAACATTTATTTAACATTAAAAATAAACTTTTTATAAAAGAATTGATAAATAATGGTTTACCTGCTTAGTATCAACATATTTTTTAAAAATATTCAAATGTTTTATTCCTAGGTATATTATTGTAGCAACCCTCAAATGCAGGATCCTAGATACAGATCCCTGAGACTAAAAAGTTAATGCTGTATTGATTTAGTGCTCATATTATGCACTTCACAATTTTGGTGCTCTTGTGAAATATCTTACAGAATTGGTAATTTTTGCAACAAATTTCTTTTTTAAATGTTATTGTGTTATTGTTGTTGTTGTTGTTGTTTACTAAATTGTCATTTTCACTAGTAGAATGGTTTATTTTTAAGTAATAATGGATTACATTAATATTCACACTAGTATTGATTTTTCACCTGCAAACTCTTATCCTTCATTTTAATGTTTATGTAGTTATAAATTTTTTTGATTGAAATGAAATTATTTTCACAATTTCTATCACTCATTCAAGATAAATTTATTGATTTTCTATTGAGTATGGGTATTTTTAAAAGCTTTTTTGTTATTTTAAATACATGGTTAATCTATTGTGCAAATTAAGTTAAAACTAGTCCCATTAATATTAACATACTGTTTAAATGATCCCATATATAAAGGGGTGTGCTGTTGTTACTATGACCATTTTAAAATATAATTAAAGGATTAACAATTGTCAACATCATTTAAAACCCTCACAAATATTTAGTGACAAAAACATTATCCTTAGTAAAAAAATGCAGACAAAACTTTAATCTATTTTTGAAGGTAATTTACCTGCAATTTCATAACTTATTTTTTATAAAAAATAAATTTAATGCATTGTTATGTATCAACATCCAACAGACCCAAAATTTACCTTGTGATTCGTGGTGTGATGAATTCAACTGAAGATTAATTCATCTTACAATCGGCATGATGACATACAATATCATATCAATATAAGTGTTATCCTATCATTAACATTTAATTTTTGCTCTAATGGATCACCAAAACATTAATTGTACAAGGGATTATGTCCAATATCCTCACCTGAATCTATAAAAAGCATATACTAAACTTCGTTATTAAGGTTTAGTAAGAGATTTATTGGAGAAAATTTTAAATTGGTGTGTAATCACAGTAAACGTTGAACATTGAAAAAAGGATATGATTCAACAAAGGTAACTTGTAGTCATCAATCTGAGTGACAATACAGAGTTTGGGCTTTGTGCACATTTATTACAATGAAAATCTTTTTAGATAATTTTACATTTTACTAACTTATCATGGATTGTAGTGACAAGAAGTTATAGAATTTTAAAAAGTGTCCATGTTCTATATGATATATTATGGTAGCCTGTAAGTAATAAAAAGTAAGGCATGATTGTAATTAATATGTGTACTTCTGTGAACTATCAGAAATAATACTGAAAATGCTTAACATAACCATGGGATGAAATTTCAGTTTCTTTGTTTCAATGATCACTAACAACTAAATACAATAACTATTACTGTTATGAAGAAAATCTACAATATCAGACCATATGCTGAAAGGTTACCTGAAAAATATGAAAGAAGCAATAAAATAAACAGTATAAAATAATAATTAAAAAAGAATTGTCTTAATTGCCTGCTTAAACATTTACAATAATCACTGAATGTGAATGTTAAACTAAATTAAAATTGCTTAAAAGACTCTTACGAAAAGAGTTTATAGAAGTAATACTAATATAGAATTTTGAACATTGGGTAGAGGACATTTAATAAGAAGTTATTCCTCATGACAATTAGTATGCCTGAAAATACAGTTGTTTTAAATTTAAAAGACTACTTTATTGATTATATTTGTCATTGATTGCTAAAACATGTGATAATATATATATATATGTTATAACAAGGGATTATTGATAAAATTTTAGACATATTTCATAAATATGAACCCAAAAATTATCGTATGCGCAAGCGACTTCGGTTGCTCCGTTAATAGGATGAGATTAATCGTTGGGAGTTTAGTGGTCTATCTCGAGAGTCTCACTACATCCTCTTTGGTCGGAGGAAAGTAATAAAACGCTTCACCATTAATATAATATAAATTGGCCCCAAAATAATGCAAAGAGACTTATTTCGAAGTATCTTTACAGATATAATGATATAGAATCCTGAAGAGGATGACTAAAGTTTCTTTATCTTGATTGTGACACAGACATTATACAATTGACAATACCATTTGCAACTGGAATGACTTACATCTCGCTATAATGTAACAAGAAAAGGACTCAGTGGCTCATATCATATTTGAGAAGTTTATCTGTTTTATACTTTGCTAGAATCGCCCTTTGAAAGCAATTAGTTCTTTGCAGCTAGTGTGGGAGGATATAATTCTAGCTCGTTAATCGATGTATGGGGTTTTTTAAAGAAGTTTTTTTATTTCAGACGATGGGGGGGTGTTGCTGTAGCGAGGAAGTCCCGGAAGAGGGGCCCTATGTTCCTGATATACAAGTGAGGAACGGCTCCGTTACTGAGACGCAGACTCGACTACCCAAACTCGTAGATCCCAGAATTGTGGATCAACTCGTCCTTGAGATGCTTACAGTAGCAGCTTCGCGAGTGGATACGTAAGTACTTGAATATTTTTTTTTGATACAGATTTATAGAAACGATAGATTCAAAAAAACATATCAACTACTTGGTTATAATTTTTGCCTGTAAGATGTTTTAATCTTGAAATTTACATAATTATATCAGATTTTGTGTACATTTAAATTTAACTTTATTTTTAATTAAAGTTTTATGATTAGTAATTTTGTTTTTTAAGTTTACTTCTATTTCGATGTTTTTAATAAGTACAACGTATAATCATAAAATAATTCAACAGAGTTTTAATAGTCTTGAGTTCGACTAATTGGATTTAGCGAGAATTTTAACAAGTTAGTAAATGTTATTACACAAAACGGTTTAGTTTCAAAACTCGATAAATTCAAGAAAATAAAGCCTAGAACAATATATATATTTGTCAATGGTAAAATTTATTTTGAATTTTAATTATTTTTAATGATTTTTTTTTGTTGTTAATTTGGTTTAATAAACAACCCAAGTTGTTTAAAATATTGTTTATTTAAATGTATTTTTTCTAGAAACCTTTGTGGTAGATTCGTTTAAATCTATAATAACCTACAAATGTGGTCATAGCTAGTCATAATGGTGTATATTAAATGATTTTGAACTGCTTTTGTTCCTAACTTATGTCCTCTAAGTGTCATGTGACCTAATCTGTAACATTTACAACAATCTGTAACATTTATAACAATCGTTCATATTTTGGGCGACAATTTATTATGCTTGGAAAATTATAGGATAGTAAAGAAATACAGATCGATTCCAGTTATCTTTTTGATGGCAATTGTAACATTGTGCATGTTTTTATAAATACATATATACTTAAACCAGAAAACAATGTACTTATTACATTATACTGCTATATATTACTACATTGCAAAGTTATAATTAAAATAAATAAAAATTCCGTATTCGTGGACTTTGATTTTATTAAAGTCGATTTTATAATTTATGCATAAATTTTAAAGTATAATGACAAGCCTCATAGCGCAGCAAATGCAATTGTCAACTGTCATATTCATGGTAATGTTCAATATGTAATATTGTTTTTTAGTCTGAGCTTCAATTGTCTTTTAGTAAGTTTTTATTTTTGTATTATCTAGGGAAATAAATACGAATGGACGTACATTGACAAATATTTCCTTTTGTCTAATAAAAAAATATGCTTTTGCGATGAAAATTTTGTCTTTAATTTTCTTTTATATATGATATATGCGATAATTGTGTTTATATGATTTATTTATATGCGGATTTATCTTGGCTTACAAAATAAAAAATCATAAGACGTTGAGAGTATCAGAAGCAGATCTCTACATAAATATAATTCAACTGTACATGTGTGTCACTGAACTCCTCCTTAACTACTATACCGACTTAAATTATTTTTTTGTATGTATGTATTTGGGTGGTGCCCCAGATTGCTTATTTACACAAATCAACCCAGCAGATGGCGCTGCAGTCGGTATCTAGATTATTTAAAATGAAAAGGCTGCAACGTATGTGCCTATATGTATTGATTTCACACAATATACATTTCTCTCTGAGCGCAACTCTTGACGTTCACGCGGACAGAGTCGCGGGCATAACCTAGTACTATTTATAAAACAGTTATAAAAACTCGATTCACCACGTTTTAGAAATTTAAGTTAGTTTAGAAATAATGGGAACAATTGCCTCTGTGTTATCGCTGTTTCTCGTTTATTTTATCAAACACATTGCGACTAAACCAATGTTATTTAAAAATATAAAGCGAATTTTAATATATGGCGACGCAATGTAAATTTATAATCTGACCTCATGGAATTATCCATTCACTATTATTCCTACAATATTAACTGTGAATTGATGAATTTACCTAAAATATTGGTATCTTATTTGTCCTGATTTTTTTTGTGTAGCATTAAGTTGTTAACTTAAAATATAATAGGCTTTTAAAGGCTCATTAGAATATGTTAATTTATATAAATCTGTATAAATATTAGTTTTGTTATAAATGTTTCAGTGACGAGGAGTCCCCGGTGTCGCTCGTTAAGTTGCACGTCATAGCTGACAAGGAAGAGGGTTGGATCCAGATGGTCACCTCTATGGTGAACGTTATACCGCTCGAGGATCCATTCGGGCCTACGGCTATATCCATACTGCTAGATGACTGCCCGCTTCCATCCAAGGAATCCGTCATCAAGGTTAGTTATAGTTAACAAAGAACGCGTAGAATACATAACCTAGATAAATTACGTATTTAAATATGACTAATATAGTTTTTAGTGTTTTAGATAATGTTTTTATAGAAATAGTACGAATCATAATTTATACGGTGATAATAATACCGACGGTTTGTGGCGAACACTCTTCTATACTAAAATATTATCACACTTGCAGAACCTGTCCCAGGGACTCTAATAATTTATAATTATGAGTATATTAACTCCACATACTAATCGGTGGTTTTTCTAGTTTCTGTTTTTATTACTTCATAATTACTATTTTTTTCACGTACACTGTGCATAATAAATTAATGCCTTAGGTTTAAATGAAACTAATATTTTTCGGATTATACTACACGACTTTATTTTTTGTTAAAAACTACATATTCCCGACGTTTCGGCTACTTTACAGCGACCGTGATCACGGGCAGACGAGATGTGAGTGAGTCTTAGATCTCATTAATACCTTAGGTGATATATAGAAGGAAATATACGCGTATTTTTATCGAAACGTGTTGTGTTTTGTTTTTAAATATACTGTAATATATTATGTCTCATATCCTCGCATTGAAGGAATTAAATTATTTCTTTTGAAATATTACCGAAAAATCCACCACAGAGAAAGCAATGAGATTCAAAATTAATTTATTTGTAATTAAATAAAGTACAGCGTATTTAGGATCTAAAAAGGTAAGTTTACAGCAAATTTTGTGAAAAAAAAATTGTAAAAATTAATTAAAAAATGAAAAATTAGTTTTATGAATTTTTCAGATAAATTTTGGGGTCAAGTGAAAAAAGTGTAAATACAAAAGTTTTAGATTTTTATTACCTACAACTTTGCCATTTGACTTTTTTCGATAAGACTTTTAGTTTTGCCGGAAATTGCAAAAAACCGTTTTACCCTCAAAACCTCATCCCCATCCCCTTCCCAACCTCAAATCGCCCGTAAATAATTTTACCTTTCATTTTAATAATGTTCCTCTTATCTAATGGGTTTCATCCTGTTATTACCTTTTTTGGTTTTAAAAATTATCAACACTGGTCTAATTTAGCAAAATGAAAATTAATTTTGTGACGCCGTAATTCGCCGGGCGGCTTAATTCCGTCTGGTTGAAGGCGTGGTAGATTATCCAATAGTTTAATAAGTTATACTTTAATAAGTATGATAAAAAACATGTACTTCAAAAAGCCCGTTTTTGCATTTTTTTTTATGTACATATGAATATTCACTGCAACACTTAAAAAAAATATGTAAATTGAAAATGTTAACTTCTTCTCGATTTAAACGTTAACTTCGTTCAATGTCACGTTTTGGTTTACGCAATACTTTTAATAAGGGATTCAGTGGATTCTTTGTATGTATTGATATTATGTAACTGTGTCAATCCTTACCATCATTATTCACCACATACTACGTCTAGTCCGGTCACTTAAAGGTGCCTTTATTCACAACGTACTGAAAATTAATAACATTGTTCAAAACATAATATAAATTAAATTTTTAAGGTTTTCATATATTCCTTCTTCTTCTTCCTGGCAATTTCCCAGCCTTAGCCAGGGTCTGCCTTCCTGATTAAACTCCTCCACTTTGCACGGTCTTTAGCATCCTCGGTGTTAAGTCCATTGGCTCTCATATCCTGCTTCACAGTGTCCAACCATAGCTTCCTTGGGCATCCTGGGGGTCTCGCTCCAGGGACAGACATATTCAGGCAAATTTTTCCGACTTAGTTCTCAGGCCGGCGTGCAACGTGACCATACCATCTCAGGCGACTCTCTTGAAGCTTATCCACTACGTCACGGACTCCAAGACTACCTCGGATAAATGTGTTACGTATGCGGTCAACCCGCGTAA
>JAAAKD020000207.1:8944524-8968576 GCA_010014825.2 Danaus melanippus | reverse complement strand
AGCGGGTTTCCTAGAGGAACGCACACTGGACCCGACGTCTCATGAGTACATCTGCGAGTTCTCTGCATCGTCCGGTTAGAGAGCCAATATTCCACGTTGCAAAGCGGAGTTTCCTTTTGGGTACTGACCTCTTTAGCCGTGTCCGTACGTGACACGGTAGCCCTTGCCCACTTATCGCAGGTGTAGGGCGATGTGCCTGCGCGTCGTTTAGCGGCGACGCCCTAGCCGTACAAAGTCCATTTTCTTTGCTGTTGTCCATAAAAGTGGCGAAAAGTGGTTTTAACGGAGCGACTGCCGTCTAACCTCCAAAACCCCGTTCTACAGGTAAAACCAGGAAAGGATAAAGATAGAGAGAGGGGAAAAGAGGTTAGGAATGGGAATGGGGGAGAGGTACAGGACACCACATTCATGGACTGGAGATAAAGGTATGAAAGTGGTGGCTCGAGGATCCGGGGTCGCGTACCCGTATGCCCAAAACCAAATATCGTAAAAATACTTAGTAGGGCACCCTCTAAAGTAAGTTTAGTAAGTTTTCATATATTCCGTTTAAGTAAAAATATTGAATTGAAATCCAACGTTAAATAAATGACTGTTTTGCAATGTTCAACGAAACGGTAATTTCTATCGTAAAATAATTTGTATTAATACTTTTTCTTAGGAGCCACCATTTCTTAGATGTAAGTATTCAAATAGTTGTAAATATTATTATCGTCATGACATGCACGAATACGCCACATACATCTCTGGATTCATAATATGTATATGTATGTTGATTTTTTTCTATCGGTCATTGTAAATCTATATAACTTATAACAAAAAGAATGTTTGCCATTGTATTCTGAAAGCGACCAAGGTCTTTTAAGTTTAAATTATAATTATTATAGGTTTTTATTCTCGCATTTTTTTTATCATAGTTTCTGTTCTAAAGCCTTGTACAAGATTTTTAGGCCACTGGTTAGTGGTTTATGTTTACTACTACTAAAACGTTTTGATTCATCTTTGACCTCCAGTATAATTTCTTTAATAAGAATGAAGGGAAAATTAAAGTGATTTCACTGACGTTCAGCTTGGTGTGAATTAATAATGCACCTTCAAATGTCTGGATTAATCGGAACAGTGACAATATCTCTCACTCCTGTCCATCTGTCTCTTCTCGACAAACCCATAAGCTACCTAACCTAAGTACTTAGAGTGTTAATTTTAAAAATATGGGTTTTAAAAAGTGGTAGGGATGACTGGTAGTTAATTAAAACACTTCGAAATATAATGAGAACAGATTGAAAGTTTAGAACGTAATCTTTAACAGTCCATATTTCCATCACATATCTACAATACCCATATCCTGTATTGAAACTATAAACCATGTGAATTTGTTGTGTAAATCTGTTTTAAACGAACTCGGTAATGGTACTTTCCACTGCGATTTAAATGACAGAAAATAATTAAATTTTTTGCATCGACTAATTTATCTATTATTATTATAGCTTTATTTATGTACTAAGTTATTGTTATTATATCAAGGTGACTCATCTATTCGAGTTGTCAAGCGAACGGGCTACCTCCGAGGATCTAAATGTCCGAACGGAGCGTAATATTTGCGTTATATTGGGCTGCATCGCCGAGAAACTGGTTGGACCGAACAGTGTGGCCATACTTACTGAGGACACACTCCAATATCTACTGGCTTTTCTGGTGAGCATATTTATACTTTTCATTTGGGACTTCAATTTACATGTTAGCTGTTGCATGTGATTGCATTTTGTTTTTCCGCATTGACATTTATCATTGAGGGTAAAGGTGGGACATTCAATACTAAATTCATTTGGAAGTTTTATTTCATTATAATATAGATTTTTTCTTGTCACCATTAAATATAAATAAATTATTTATAAAGTAATAAAAAGACTACGCGATTTCAATTTAAATTACTATTAAGTATTTCAAAAGAAAATTCTTATAAAAATAAGAAAATTAATGAAAATTATTGAAATCGCGTAGTTCTTTTATTACTTTGGTAATTCTTATTTTATTATATCACCAACTTGATCTTGTAATGTGGAATAATTGACAGGGTCATAGTGTTTGATTTTATTAAATATATTAAATTTTTGTTCATGGCTTTATAGACTTATGTTGTACAATGACTAAAAATTAAAAACAGATGTTCGCTATTTTTTACGGCAACAGATAAAGTTAAGTTGACTACAAATATAATTTAATAAAACAAGCATTTTATCTTAAACTCGGGAAGCCTTCGAAAAATAAAAACTAGGCAATGATCAAAAATATTTCTGAATTAATACAAAAACAAAGAAATGTAAGATTAATATATATTTTACTTATTAATTTACTGCAGCTTGTGAAAGCTTCCGATATAAATAAGTGTTTGTAATCAGTTTCGAGAACCTTACAAGTCCAAGTATCCGATTGTCTAATTAACATCAACTATTGTAGAAGAAAATATATTTTTATTGATATGTCTCTGTTGTTGATATTTATAGCAAATGTTAATTTATTTTAATAGTACTTCATAATTTTTGAAGACAGAAACTATAGTTAATCGGATTGCAGCTTCTATTTGTGTTATTGCACAAGTTATATTAAAAACTTATCACAAATTGTTCGCGTAGGTCTGTTATTAACTGCGTTTACCTACTTTGAATAATAGTAGTTCAGGAATAGCCTTAAGTTTATTCTAAGCAAAGATGGGCTATGTCTGTGTAAATCTTATTATTTATTTATTTTCTTCTACTCCAATATTTTCCTGATTCATTTTCCAGTTCTTGATTTTTTATAACGAAAAATGGAGAAAGTTATTTTTTAAATATTATAATAAAAAAAGTGTCTCAAAACTTTTAATTTTAAATAAGATAACACACATTCACATGATTGACATGATTTTTTAACTGCAGATGAAAATATTCTACTTTCTTATTACACACATAAGAACATATTTTATTTCACTATAATTCCGTCTACTCACTAAATAAATAAAAGAAATGTATGTATGTTTTGCCATTTCAAGCGAATTTGTTTACTGGAGGTTGTTTGTAATATTTTTTAAATAAGTAACCTAATTTTTTTTATTTGGTCCGTCGTCCACATTATATAAACTGATTGCCTAAGACGTAAGATTGCAGACTTAATGTTATAATAGGAAAAACTCAACATAATTTTTGCAAAATATTCGGCGTTTGTGTTTTTGTATGTTTGAATCGTTATTCCAAGTGAAATGAGTTTTGAAATAGTATATTTAGCCAACTTATTTCACAAAAACGAAGATATTTAAAATTTTTTGATCAAAACGCTAATAACAATTTTGCTAAAATTTTTTGAATCATTTCCAAGTCGAACAATAAGCTAGAGCAAACGTGCTTCATAGCATTTAATTAAATCAATATTTTCAGACAAACGAACAAGAACCCTGCATTGTTCTGTTCGCTCTGATAGCGCTCGAGAAATTCGCTCACACGACAGAAAACAAATTGACGATAAAGAATCGCCTGGAGAGAAACGAGGAACATCCTTTACTGAAGTTGGAAAAACACAATCACAGCGACAACTTCGTATGGAGGCAGGTTGGCTTCTGTGCCAACTGGGCTTTAGATAACCTTTGTGAGTTAAGACAAATTTCACTAATAGTATTGTACAAGTTTGTATAGATGATTGTTGGATAAAGTCGGCTCAGTACCGCTGAATAGGTCGGTCAAAATATGGCACTCAGTAACGTTATTTGAGTTTTCTTATATAAATTGTATAATATCAATTTGTAATTACCAGTAAGAAGTAAATTATCAGCGATCATAATAAATAAGCTTCATATTACATGATTGTATTGATATTGTGACAATACTTTGTCAACAGTTACCATCGAGGGTCGGACTCTGTCGTACATGTTGGAGGACATGTCCCAGATTAACGCGCTTCTCAACTGTCATGACGTCAGCGAGTACCTGCAGATGTCGAGCAACGGCCTCGAGGCGAGGTGCGACTCTTATTCCTTCGAGAGTGTCAGGTGCACCTTCCAAGTCGACAATGGCTGTTGGTACTACGAGGCAACGATCGTTACCTCCGGAGTCATGCAGATCGGATGGGCTACAAAGAACAGCCACTTCTTAAATGATGTAAGTAAATAATAATTTATTTTTTCATTGTTTGTTTTTTCCATGTTAATTGATTTCCTTTATTATTTTTATTTATCAAAGAAATACTTTATATGCCTTGGGAACAAATAATCATGATTGATTTAAAACTATAACTATGATTCTTCAGTGTAGGATGTAGGTATCATTTCGGTTTTTTTTTACAATATCACAGTTTTTAAATCGCAGAAAAACTTAGTAGGATGAAATGATTAATACATAATAAAAAAAACATTTCATTTAATAAAAAACTTCATAAATTAAGCAACTCATAGACGTTTACAATACTGGTGTTTACATACTCGGTTCGATGAAAATGTGAATGATATTATGAAATATAAAATAGTCAAAACATACTGATTACACGTATGTTGTACATATAAGTTAAAAAAACAAAATATATACGTAGTAGGATATCGTTTAAACTCTTAACACATGAGCTAAAGGGGATCAATGAGTAGTTAGGTTAGGTTGTTAGGTTAGTTTTGTAATGTAGTGTATAATTTTTTTTTCATATAACTATAGGAGGGCTACGGTATCGGTGACGATCTGTACTCGTTGTCCTACGACGGCTGTCGTAGGTTAGTGTGGTACAACGCCAAGCCAGTACCCATCGCACAGTTGCCTGCTTGGAAGCCTGGAGACATACTCGGTTGCTTGATCGATCTCAATCGCAAGGAGGTCGTCTTCTCCCTCAACGGCCTAAAACTATATCCTTGCAAAGAGATATTTGATACCACGCGGTGATTATTTTACTACTAGTCATCAAATTTTCGTACCAAAAAAAATATTTTTCATTATTATTGATGGTTTTTGTATATTTGAATAATTCTTCCAGTATTCAGCATAGTTGTAATGCGTTCTTCTAAATTTTAGATATGGCTTTTTCGCGGCCGCAAGTTTCATGGCTTACCAACAGTGTATCTTCAATTTTGGATTAGAAAAATTCAAGTATCCACCAACTGATAGGAAATTCTCCGCTTTTAATGATCACGGACAACTTACTGACGAACAAAAGAAGGTAAGTCTTTAAGCGACTTCTAAAAACGAAGTTCTCGATTCCACTGTTTATAAATTATTGTGTGTGTAACAGTTTAGACTTAATTTATGTATTACAGCTCATTTTGATTAATTATTAGTCTGGCATTTAACGGAGTTAGTAATCTTAAATGCAAAGTATATTTTTTGTTAAAACTTAGTTCAAGTGTTTCTTAACTTCATTATTAAAAATTCTTAGTATGGATCTATTTTTAAATTCTGAAACTGAAACGAGCACATATGATGACTTCGATGATAGTATTGTTATTATTGATGATGATATGATTGATGATGAATACTTGTGAAACAAAAGTCATGCGAAGAGCTAAGTGGACGACAATATATTGAAAAAAAAATGTGTTTATGCTTCTTCTCAATATGAATCTTTATTAAAGTAAAACATCTTTACGCACGCTTCACTTGCGAGTAAGCTGGTGAATGCATGACCAAAGCTTCACGAAAAGTGTGATAGGGCGAGGAGAAAAAAGTCAGAGAGAGATATAAGTTAGTGAAGATAGAGAGAATGTTACGGTTCGTATATTACTGAAGGGGCAAGGAAGAAAGCAGTGCGCGCGAACTTTTTCTTTCTCGCTTCCTTTCATAGCCAGTGCATGAAATATACATATATATATATATATATATATATATATATATGTATATATATATATATGTATGTACACACATATATATATGGAGAATACTGATTGAGGTCAGTAGTTTGTTTGCAAGTTTTCTGCCGTTACGCATATGGATGGAGAAAAAGAAGTTTTACTTCAGTCATGTGGTCTAAAGCACACTGGTTTTTATTTTTTATTTTTTAAAGTTTGATAAACATTTGAATCGTTTAAGGTAATACCGAGACGTATATACCTGGAACAGCTAAGATGTTCGAGTGTTCGAGAGGATTCGTGTCAGCTCTGCTACGACGAGATAGCATCTTGCGTCTTGGAACCATGTGGACATCGGTAAGTTATACATTGTATAAAACTCACTGCCCCTTCATATAAACACATGGAGCGATTTATTTAACATTATATCCACTGATACTGGCCAGTGAATATATACCATCTTATTACCAAAAGTATTAACAAATAACTTTCCCAGCGGCTTCTGCTCCGTTTGTACGTCCCAGCTGAAGGACTGTCCCCTGTGCCGCGCCGACATCATCAGTATCAAGAGGCAAGACACATGACGGTCGAACCGCCCCTTCAGACTGGGCAAGGCATCGAGAAAAACCCATCAGGACAGGAACGCGGATCAATCCCAACGGAAAAACAAAAAAAAGGCGACTAGGAAGAACACTAAATCTAAACCCCCAATGCCCTGTAACCCGCGACCATACATTCCTCCTTTGTCCATTCCTATACCGAACCCCACGTGTTACACTGAAGAATTGTTGGCTTTTATTGCCAGCGCTTATGCAGGCCAGCCAGGTACGTCTAGGGCTCGATATATATCGATGGTTTCCAGCTCTTCGGAACCCAGAAGCAGTTCTTCGGAACGTCGCAGCGTATCATCCGACCCTCGAAGCAGTTCATCCACACGTCCTCATTCATCCACATCCAAATCCTCCTTATCCATGTCCAAATCATCTCAATCTCCTATAGATATCATAGCTGAGCTTGATCGTCAAAACGACTGCACCTTGGTCCTGGGACCGTCTGACCGACGACAGAAACGTTCTACTCTTTATATGGATTAAATGTATTTTTGTGCATTCCCTATCAATATATATGTTACACGATGTTTACATAATGTAGAATTTAATTCTATTATAAGACTATTCCTTGATAAAAAAAAATCTCAGTGTTAATTATAGGATAAACTGTTATAGTTGACGTCTTAAAGGATCCTGTTTCTTGAATCAGATGGAATGTCTCTACAATTATTTTTTATATGAAATTAAGCTTTAAATTGCATTTCGTTTGGACAATATGTATTGTTCATCCTTAACAATACGTAGGTAGTAAGAATCTTAATTATGATGCGTTCTCCATATTTTACAACTAATATTATTTAGACGATCCATATGTCTATATTAGCTTACATGAGCTAGTTACACATAAACGGCTTGTTCAATATTGCATGTCGTTATCAAAATGCAACAAAATAGATATTTTTTATTTTATAAACAATATAATATTATTGAAGATCCATATATTTCTTAACGCTTATTAATTAATAACACTTGTACATATTATTGAAATATTAGATCAAAGTCTACTATTCCATACAGGGTATTGAATGAATTATGCCCCTCTTTTTATTAGAAAATAAAGTTTACATCTGACAAGAACATTATTTTTATGTTCACATAATATTGTTCAAACAAACTCCATCTTTTTTATAGTAAATATTTTGTTTAAATTTGAAATTCTAACTTTCAAGTCTTTCAAAATATATCTCGACAGTGTATATATGAAATTATGTATCTGTTTTTATTTTTATTATTATATTGTAACATGTTCCTAAAGATTTGAACGAAATTTTTCCGATCTAATATTCATATAAACCTGATTTCATCCAAAAGTATTTTTAAGTATTAAGTTTATCAGTATCCGGCAGTATTATGTAAAGAAATCGATGAATATTAATGTCCTATTAAACTAACAAAAATAATATATATATATTTCCTATTCCTAGTAGTTCGACCAGATCTTATAATACACAGTGTAATTTACAACTATTTAAGAATATAACATATTTCTTGAGTGATGTAATACCCCGCATAGAAAGTATATCCAGTTTCCGAATTTATGATAAAGAAATCAAACATTGTTTGATGGCTTTTAATTTTTTATCTCAACTGTCCCTGAATGTATAATAAAAAAAAAGACAAAAAAAATTACATAATCCCAAATTTATACCATATACATAATGTTTCCTCATTATCAAAGTAGCATGTGTGTATAAACTGTAACCTACAATTTAATTAGATATTTAGTGCCAAATACACATCGGTCACAGTATAAAAAAAATACAATTGAATATTTGAAATTGACCTGTAGTATAATGTGTATTACTCGTATAGTAATTGTAGATATAATCGTCTATAATAGTTGAAAACAGCTACTTACTCCTCGAGAATATAACTTGTTAACACTTTATGTCTACATTCAACTATGTTTCTTCCCCTTTTAACTTTATTATTCCCTGCATGAATTATTTTTCTGTAAATTTGTAAAGGACTTTTGTAAAATAGTGTTTCTTGTATCATTTGCTTTCCGAAACTTTCTTTTTTTAGTCTTCCAAGGTTAAGTCATTACAAATAACGGTTTTCAATGTATAACTTAATAACTATTTCACTTTTATTTTGATCTTATAATATATTCTCGAAATTCAATTTCTATTGTATCAGTAGTTCAGGCACAGCTAACGTAATTATCAGTCACGATGTTTAAAATAATTTAAAAATCCTTTTTTTTTTTAATCAATCCTATCCCAATCGATCTCCCTTCATCTATTAATAATATAAATAAAAATTAGATGTTTCGCGTACGATTCAATAAAATATATTAAAACTTTAAATGTTTTAAATTACATGTTAAAAGTTAAGTAAGTCTTCTTCCCTCCCTCGATTTCCGCGTCCGTACTATGAATGTATACAACATTGATGTAATAAAAATAAGTATTTTAAAGACTTGTTTTAATAATATAAAATTATAGTTATGTGATGTTTAACGAGCTGTATGGGTTCGACGTATGTTACGAGTGACTGTGATTGTAATTAAGTCTTAAATACTCTAATTGGGGGACGTATATGTATTTCGGTATTTTTTTCTAGTCACAACTTGAATGTTACTAGGTTAGACTGGATATTTGATAGGTTATTCAAGTAATTGTTTCAATTGACGAACCGTCATTTTCTTTTACTTTAATTCGTTTCACAAAGTCTATCTATGTGAAATGCTTAATAGATTTTCAGTTAAATATATCGCGGGCGCATTTTGCGTTAATTTTATCTGTCTGTCTGTCTTTTTTGTAGCTGAAGTTTCAGTTTGATGGTGATTCAGGTTGTGCTTAATATAAGTTCTCTTCGTTTATGAAAACTGGATATATGATGAACTCTATGTGATGTTATAAATGTTTGTAGTAATAAAATAAACACGTTAGTTATCAATTCCATGATATATAAACACACCATATCAATGTTTTCCTGACTTTACTTCTCGTCGTTTTCATGTGTATGGCTAAAAAAATATACATATGCATGTACCTACTAGAAATAATAGTAATGTAAGGACTTCCTTCAAATTTGAATCAGTGTCACTAATTGGTTTATGTGTTAAAAATAGATCTTAATTATAAATGTTCGGTAGTTATGGTTTAGTTTGTTTAGATGGCATATTATGTTAAATATATTTTCTTAAAACTATCATGTATTCGTTTAAGGTCCGATATTCCATTTTTTCGATGTTTACAGTTCTCTATGTTAAAATTTTAAAAATATATATCAGAAATTTAAGGTCATTTATGACCCTTTACTGCATAAAATTCTGTTTAAATATCTAGCTGCAATTATATGGGACCTAAATCGAAGATGATCTGTAACATTAACCCTTACGAAGAGTTTGCCTCGTGGAACTAAATACACACAGTTTGTAGTTCTGTATTCGTAAATCTTCGCACATAATAGTACTAACATAAGTATATAGACGGGATCTGGGAAATGATTTTATAAGTCTAAACATGCAAGCCCTTGATAACGTCATATTAGAGATCTAAATGTAAGCCGCTTCCATTTTTGCTTAACTGAGTCTCGCTCATTTGAGTATCTGTTTGACACAAATACATTGTAACAATGCAGAACGTAGTGTATTAAGTATATTTAAGTTTTCTCCTTTTGAGTTTAAAAACTATCTCTACCGACAATGAATATCTATTTAAGAATGATTTGCGTAACGCTCAAATGTTTACTGTAATTTATTTTATTAACAATGTTTTGCCTAATAAATGTTATATTTTTGAATAAAGTATTCTAAAACTCTTCTACTACAACTCTTTACATTCATAATCCTAATCATAAACATTTTTATTAAAAGTACATTTAAACAATGTCTAAAATCATAAAATTTTGCGAGACAGAAGTATGTATACATTATAACGTGTAGTCGTTTAAAATTGTTTTCTTTTAGACAAAACTTCTAATAAAATTTGGTTTAACACATCAATAAACACAAATTAATTATTAAAACGTTGATTATAAATCTTACGTTAAGCACTTATAGTAATCTCACACAAGAAACATTGTATGGAAAAGTATATTCACTCCAATCGCCTAAAATAATAATTTACACCTTTAAATCTACTACAATTATTTCTAGAATTGATTTAAATACAGGTTTTCCTTACTTTGTACAAATAAAAGTAACAAAATCTGTTACTAACTATTGACTTTAATATACATGTATAAAAATTGTTACCTGTTTCCATATTATTCCATATATATTATTCCATATGATATCAAATAAAAGGTAAACTATAATCTACTGCATGAGATTTTTCTTTAAATTGCATTTGTTTAACGACTACATACCTACAATTAATTTAAAAGTTAATTAAAATATTAAGAATCATCGAGTTTCAACTTTTATATTGCTATGTTATATATCTGTATTTTATAATTGAAGGCTAAAGTCAAAGTATAGTAGTCCGTATAAAATGCTTTGTCCCTTATAAAATCTGTTTAGTGTAATTTATCAGTTAGAGACTGTGAGATGTACGGTAAAAGTAATTATCTTTTTATGTAAGTGTCTCAATCTTATTATTTTTATGATTTAGATGTAGGTTTGTACACAGGAACTTAAGATACCAATAATCAATATTTTAAACTTTAAAGCGACCCTGTTCTTTGCAAAGAGTTTTCGACGGTACTCCGGTCGTATTGATTTCAATAGCGTGTTGTGTGCGTTGCTTGGCTGATGAATGAGCTGTATAAGAACATTCTGTCAAGATTTAATTTTATCTTTAAAGTACGTTACAAGTAGAAAAAAATTACAATTACATAATAGCATAATTTATTCAGTTATTTTATGACTTCTATAACAATTAAATTCTTGTTTTGTATTGTCAATTCAGCTCTATCATTATCTCAAGAAAGAATCTTTTAAATTGGCAATTATTTTTATGATCATATGGAACTTGCATAGTTCGCACAATTTACTTGAACATTGTCATCTGCTTTGTCTTGGAATATATGTTACAAGTACTTTACACTAGCACAATTTTTTATTGAGACTGATAATAAGAATTAATTAAGTCATGCTTGCTGATCTGACCTAAGTTTACAAGTATTAAAAGGTTTTTTTTCCTATTTATTATATGAAAAAGAGGAAATTTAATTAATATCGAGATTCGCAATTGAAACGTAAATAATAAAAAAAAGTCAACGATTGCAATATGACTAAAGAATAGAAATATCTTGAAAATAAAATCAAATGATTTTTAAAGAGCACTTTTATTTGAAAAAGGTAAAGGTTGTTGTAAAAAAAAGTATATATTGTGGAACTGTTTTTATTTTTTGATATCAACCACGAAATTGACGATCGGGCGCCTGTTCCTCTTCAGTGATACCTAAAATCATAAGAATGTAATTAGCAATTAAAAAACCACTTTATTAACATAAAAAATAATAAAATTTCCAAATCATCAAATTCAGGGTATTTATTCTTCGTATTGTAAATTACTATATAAGGTAACAAAATAAATAGTAAACTTGTTATGTAGTGCGACAATATTACCAATGGGATCAAAAACCACTATAGACGATATAGTCCACACTTAAATAACATTTTCCTTCATTGATACAGGCCCTAAGATAATTTCTTTTGCAAATATAAATAGGGCAAATATAATAATAAAAATGTGATTATAATCCAGTACCATAAAAATACCTGTATTTGATCGAAAGACAAAACAAACATATTATATATTAGTGTCTATTATGCAACATAAATGTTGGAGAAAACATGACATGTAGGTACATATGATTTATTAAAATATATTTTTTAACAACAAATGCTTAATCTTATGGTACATTTCAATTTATTTAATTTCATGTGATTAATTAGCAATCACGAAATCACTATTGTTTGAAGATACAAGTCTTAAACGGATCGAAGAGTCACTCAAATTATGACTTTAAAAGAATAGTCCAATGTA
Organism: Danaus melanippus; assembly: GCA_010014825.2. Classification (NCBI taxonomy): domain Eukaryota; kingdom Metazoa; phylum Arthropoda; class Insecta; order Lepidoptera; family Nymphalidae; genus Danaus; species Danaus melanippus. The sequence continues at coordinate 8,956,235 of JAAAKD020000207.1, read as the reverse complement.
GTTATGAATCTTGTTATATTAGATATAGTAACAGGAAAATCGCTGTGAACTGGTAAAAGGAAGTCAACAAAGCTGGCTGTGATATGATTAGGAGACATTTCACAACCTCTTTGTCGTCTTCCTAGTCACCCGAACAGCTCTGGTCGATGGTGGTTGATGACTATAAGACATTTGTCGCTCATCAAAGCTGGCTGTGATATGGGTGTGAGACATACGACAACCACTTCGAGAGCGACACTCGTCTGCACTGTCTTCTGACGCCACAGCTTCACCCCGCGGAGATCGGTCACACAGCCCAACTCGTCAAAAATGGCTGTGATATGACTATACAACATTACACAGTCATTTTTACGAATGGGCCATAGACCATTTTTGTGTATTACATCCATCGTCGATCTGCTAATGGTCTCCGTAAACCGACCACATCAAAGTGGCTGTGATATGAAGGAGATAGGACATTTCACATCCGCTTTGACGGGTTAGATTAGAGAACTTATACCTTTGTCCAGTCTAGATGATGTTCTTGTATATCAGGTTGATACAAATGAAGTCATGCTCATCAAAGCTGGCTGTGATAGCTACATAATGATCTATAACAAACCGACTTTGATGACAAGACCGCATTTAGTCTTCCAACACTTATTCTTCGTATACACAATCTTAGTATTACAGAATACTTTACATTGAGAAAAGCGTTGTCGTGGGTAAGCCAGGTCGAAACATCCTTGGAACAAATTACAATAATAAACACACATAATATAATAAGTCACAAAACATAGGCACAATTTATTAATGAAATTTAAATATCTTTATTTAAATTACATGATAATAAAAAATTAAGTTTAAAACATCTTTAAAAAGTTAAAATGTAAATGGCATGATACGTCAAACTATATTATTTTTAATCTCTTTCGAGGTGTAAAGAAATCTGATATTGTTCATATAATTATAATAGTATTTGATTTATTCTTATTGTGTACTTTTTATATTATTGTTGTAATAAAAAAAAAAAACATTAAAAAATATATTTTATAAGTATCTCAATTAACCATTAAGCTGATATCGGAAGGTTTTTCTGATATACATAATAATTCGGTATGAAAACAAAGTATTTAAAAATAGACGTTTGTTTAAATTTTAGACATAGTGGAATGTACGTAAAGCATGTATATATACAAGTCGGGTCATGTTCGCTGTATAATGAATTCAGTCGTCCCTCAACTGCCGAGAGAAATAAAATTTTGGATGCGGAGCTGCAGTTGTCTGTAGCAAAATCCGTGTTTTTTTTTAACGGGATGCTAGACAGAAAACGAAACAATAAAGTTGCAGCTATGGATATATCGATTAATTTATAATTTAATTTGAATTATTTAATTGCTTCATGCAACGATTGATTGTACTTCTAAGTTGAATATAGATTGATAAAATATTTTGCATCTCGCATTTACAGTGTTTAACAGGTAATAACTACATTTAGAAGGATACTGTGAAATAATTATTGTTGTAGTTATCTTTCATTTATTAAAGAACAATATTTTTATTTCTTCAATATGAATTTCCTTATCTTCAGTCTTCATTAACCTCCTGGCAGGTTCGCGACTTGCAATTATTCTCCTATATATGTAGATGCTATTTAAAAAATAGAAAACAAATTTGCATCATTTAATCATAGATTTTGTAATTTTCTTTATAAAGATACAAAAAATCCATATCTATACATTTATATAGAATATGCTTATCAAATGAAAAGAAACCAAATAATCTTTCTCATTCTCAAATTCTTAAGATCATTTTCCATTTATTTATATTTAAACTTTTTTTTTTTGTATATTTTTTACGAAACAATTTCAATGCTCTTCATTACTTTTTATTGTTTTTTGAATAAAAAAGGAATGCAAACAAACTAAAGACATTAAAAGAAGTATGTGTTTTCATTTGATTTTGTAGTCAAGCAGATCTTATCATTAAGAATGCAAAGGCTTTTGTGGTTGCAATTGAACAATGGTAAGCTCCGGAATGTTTACTAATCACCAAATTACCGAGCACTTAAAGGATTATCGAATCCGTTAATTGTTTTAAGTTCGGAGTTTGAAAGCTATTCATTGTCCAATCATGTTTAAATAGCTGTACTATCAATATATGCCGTTCTTCTTTATATTCAACATTCCTTAAAACTCAAAATGTGAATGGACTAAAATAATAAAAACAAAAACTAAGCCAAAGAAATATATGTATATTTTGTAATTAAATACAGCCAACCTATAATTTAAAAGCAAATAATAATAGTTGTTTGAAACATTCGAGATACAAAAATTAGTAGTAGGTAGGGTGTTTAATTTAAACCTACAACTTATACATATGTGAAGTCTTATTAGCGTATTGCTTTGACGTTCCTAAGGTTACGTCACGTTATCATTATAAATGTAAATAGATCAACCGGTTTATAAATAAAACGATGGTAACGAGCGACGTAGTATGTTCTGAATCGATCACTGAACCAACGCTACAATAAACATCAATAAGGCAAATCGTTCATATTCTCTTAAACTGTTGTACGTAAGAAAAGTTTTCGGCTCTGTTTATATTATAGAAACATATTAAGGCTAGCTACGATGCTACAAATATTGGAAAGATGTTAAATAATCTGTAAAGAATGTTCAATTCACAAAAACAAAAATTAATAAATGCTTATTAAATATTTATGTAACAAGGGGAATTCAAACAATTCCAACTGGTCGTAACTTCTGTTAACGACGACCAAAGTTCAGACGAGCTATTGATCCATGAATCCGTTACTGCCCCCCCCCTCGCCCTTTTGTCTACAAAACACCCACCATAACAGGGGTGCGTCTGTGTTCTTCATCGTGGATATATTCAGCATCCACGAAAATATTTAAACATTTATAAAATATTTTTTGTTGTATGGTTATAACTGTGGATTCTAAATGGATTGTGTATTGCTATTTATATATTGCTTTAAGGTTTATTCGCTTTATTTCCTACAAAAAAAATAAACTCGATAAAATCACGTCTGCAATTCGAATGTTGATTGAAGACGGAGGAAGTTGTCTCTGAGATAAGTATTTGCAGTTTCTTATTTGATTTATTCCAGCTTTATTCAATTCCGTTTTACCGACGAGCTACGGCGATATTGAATTATTTCTTGTCCGCATTTTTTCCCCGTAAACATTGCAAATGGAAAATGATTTCTATAATCTCAGTTCAGTTGATATTTATAACATGTAGTGAACATTTTATAATATATATTTACAAAAAGAACAGAAGTTACTTCTGCTATAAAGAAAAATTTAAGGAATAACAACTTATATAAAATCATGTTAACACATGAGTAAAATTTGCATAAGGATGAGTTTAAATATATTGTCTAGTTAACTAACCATGTCTATTCTTTTTAAAATTAATTAACTTCTATGGTAATTAAAATTCGAAGGACGATGAAAATTTATTAAGATCCAAGCACAGTCCTGAACCATAAATGAATAAGATATAAATCATTAATAAATATTCACTATTCTCCAAAAGCTTCTAAGATAAAATTCATTATTATTTGAATTAACACGAATAACAAAGTTGTTATAAATTCTTTTACGTCGCCTCAAAACGAAAATTTGGATTTAAATTTTAAAGTAAAGCAATATCTGCGAGTAATATTGTGACTAAGAATAAAATGTTTGGAAAATAAATAATAAAAATAGTGAAATAACATAGTTTTTAAATTAATGTCAAAAAATTGAAATTGTATTTACGACGGCAAATCTAAGCACTAAAAAAGGGTTTTAAGTCTGTTACGAAGCATACTATTTCATACAACATGAATAGCTTTTCGGGTCTGATCAGCTTTGGAAGTGACAGAGACATGGCTCAGCACTAAAAGCTTTTAAGGATTTAACGTCAACTTGTGTCAGACGGAGTGTTTATTTTAGTGTGAACTAAATACTATTTGACAATTGTAGGTCTGAAAACCTGGAGCAAAATGTATGTGTGAAGTACTCTTTTAAAAACTTTAAACTGTCCACAGAAAATGTAATTGCAAAAAATTAGTTTAACAGTAATTGATGTCTGAACGAAACGGTGTTACGAATAATTTTTCAAACGTCTCTAAAGGTCGACTAGCTTTTTGATCTTTATTAAAATCATCCCTACGTAATACGTGATAACGGAGAAAAACACAAACGGATGCAAGTTCAACTTGATTTACTTAGTTATCTTAAAACATATCGAATGTTCGGCTAACAAGACTAGCTGGAGAATTGAAAATTTTATTTTACTGTGGGAAACTTCAAACTGATTTTAGATATAAGTTACGTGACTTTACTAACTTCAAATAGGATTCTATTTACAAACGTTTAAAACTTAGTTAAGGAAGTTAGAGGAAGACTAGAATTGAATCAAAAATGTATATACAAATAATTTTTCCTTTACTTGTTCGTTATTGGAATACTTGCTTGAGAAAAAGTGAAAGACCATAGGCTATAATTTCGGATTTAGCTGGCCTGAGTGTCAGAAATATAGGGTCAACTTGACCATATAGTGATACTGTTAGGGTTAATGACGGTTTAACATTCTTTTAAGAGTATCAATTCAAACTTTAAGTGGTATCAAAGAAATATGTATTGTAAGAATTATGCAAGTATTAATTTAACTTTTATGTATCTTAGCATATATGTTTTTGGATGTGATCGTATTAAAATATTCGCTCCGAAGTGGATAACGAGTTCACAACATTATTTTTTTTGCTCCCTCTCTTCGTGCTCCTACGTATTTGACTGTCCATTCTAATTAATCTTGTTACTATTCTTTTAATACAAATCTATTTGATTTCCTGTATCACGTACTAGCATTTTATATTATTATTTCCAGAATTATAGCTTAACACTGCACTTTGTTAATTTTATAAGGAATTATTTATACACATCATTAAGGGTATTAAAAAGCTTATGTTGTTTCATAATTAAAAGTACTTAAAAATAAAAATCATCTAAAATGTAAATGCGATTATGTAATAAATAACTATAAAACAATATATATCAAGGTATCAATTATGACTATAAATTTAAAATTAGTTTTTTAAATGCATTTACTAAGGCCTCTCTGTTCAGCTTATTAATACCTTATATTGTATAAACATTTAAACGGTTCGCATAAGGGAAAAATTTTCCAAATGACACTCCTTGACGGAGGTAGCATTTTAGACGCGATTTTTACGATGTGTGAAAGAGTAAGCAAGCTCTCTTCTATAAACTCCTATCGCAGAAGGCGGCCAATCATTTTACATATCTTCATATTTCACTATTTATATTTTCTTGGGCAGTATTTGTAATATACTTGTATGTATACCTATCTCTTAAATATTTTTATCTATATATAAGCGTCTGATTACGACCAGTCATAATAAAATATGTTGAATACATAATATAATATTGAATTATGTACATCACAAAATAGATAACTTTTGAATATATAACTTACTAAATGAAAAAAAAAACAGGTAATATGCGCTTAGACCATCTTGATATCTTCTGCAACCAGGGGTCCGAAGAGTTATGCTCAGTCCGCATGAAAGACAAGGTAGTGAGAATTTGGATGTCGTGGACATCTCACGACCTAGGTCTTTCATGAGGTAAAGAGCAACATTCGGTGGTATACATGATGCAACGACAACAGCGTTTGACTCCAGCAAGCTTGCTACTCAATATACTATATATATATTAAACGTTTACATAACAAATATAGACACAATTTATATAAAATAAAGATATTCAAAATGTATAGAATAATATTCTTTTATAATTTCTATTTACAAAACCAATACTACAAAAGCAACCACAGCAATATTTTATTTTATATATGCACATAAGTTAACAATAGATATTGTATCTTATTGTTGGCGATAAATATAATAAATAGTTATTTTAAGGGATATAAGCATTTCAATGAGGTATAAATGATATTATGATTTATAATGATATCAGATTTTACTTTGTAAATAAAATAGTACGACAGGTTTTGTATTATAACACTTATTGTATTACAGTGTCGAGTGGTGAAATTGAAACAATTTCATTCATGATAGGTTTGACTGCTTTGACCTAACTTACGTAAGTAAAAATATTTTCTTTTGTTTACTTCGATGATTCATCGTTATGACTTTTAAATTAAAATATTTAAGAGTTCTTCTTAGACTAAATGCGATAATATGGAGAATTTAAATTTATAACTTTTTTAATGTAATACTACAATAAATTAAAACTCCCCTGTGTAAACCATATACAAGAAAGAGATATAGCCTCTCTTTTGAAAATAACTTAGAAAAACATAAAAATATTATCAGATTTATCGTTTCGTGTCTCGATAAGATTTTATTTAAATGATTATGAAAAACTCATGTTAATAGTTAGAAAATAAGTTGTTGAATTAAAAATTGTGTTTATATTATCTTATTTATGTAGCTTGAAAAATTAGTCCGATATAATGAGATCTAAGACTTTGGCGAGTTTTATTCATTTACTCAGATATATTATATGTACATTTCATAACATTATAAATAAATAAAGTAAAAGGAAGAGAAAATAATTTATGAATATAATTTTGCATCGTATCTTGTCAATGAATGAGAAGTGATTGAAAACGCTTAGTTATTCTGTACCCAATTCTGTTTAAACGGTTTATCTTTTTATATATGTATATGTAGATATGTTAGATATGCTGTTTTTATTACATGTAATATTGTTACTCAATGTTACACAGACTCGCATATCTGTTTATAATAATATTTATTGTTTTGATATTAAATATGAATACGATAAATAGATAATACGATTTTAATAAGATTGTTTTGTATATACATTGCATAATTAGTCATTTCTAAATTTTCATCAATTAAATTGTTTTTTCCACAGCGATATTTATTTAAGTAGTATAAAATAATATTAAAATAGATTTGTTTTTCTGATTTTTTTTATAGAGCAACATGATATATAAGTCGAAACTTTGAAAGGATTGTGAAAATGACTACATATAATTAATAACGTTCATTTTATAATTAATAACGTTATTAGTTAATTTAGAAGTAAATCTATTTAAAATTTTGTCTTTTTTACCAGTTTGTTTCGTGTATTCACCGAAAGAGCTGAAATAATGTTAGAGTACTAATTAGTCAAAAAATTTTAAAGAATACTTTAAAATTTCACTCTTAATTTCTTATTGTTCAATTATGGTTAAGGCTTATTTATAAATAGTAATATCAATTTTTCAAGCTGTTTTTTTCAAATGATCCATTTGGTGTTTTGTATGAGGGCTTATCCAAAAACGGCAATGTATTCAATACTGATGGGCACTTATTTTTAAAAACATCAGTATTAAACCAAGATACGAACTAAAAGGGTTTCGTAAAATATATCATTTATGTAAGAAAAATTAAAAATATATCATTTATGTAAGAAAAATTATAACAGCGTACTTTGTAAATTTTGCTTTAATATATAATTGATAATTTTTGCGACGTCAGGTAGGTACTCGGAATTTTAAAAGAAGTTTAGTTCGTGAAAAATAATAAACTCAAATTTAGAAATTACTTCATTTTAGTGTTTCATTTGTTTCTAACGGAACTTCGAAGGTGACCTGGTGTTAAGAGGAAAACTTATTTAATTTTTTGTTATTTCTATTCATGATGTGTTCTCGAAATCTAATAGCATATTTTAAAAGTAAATATTCATACGAGAATATTAATTGTCGTTAAATATTTATAAGCCACTGTTGTAAAAAAATAATAAATATGTTTTTACAAATAGTAACTTTAGGGTGGTCTTAAAGTCACGAATGAATAGCTAATTAGACCTCGATTCAACCGTGATCTAACTTAGACCACCCGTTGTCTTCGCGATATTTAAAGAAAAATAATAATAACAATATAATATATATTAATATTGTCATTTCAAGAGATTTAAACGAATATGATTGAAGATCAATTAACACTTATTTTTTAAGTAATAATAATCAAAAGATGATAAGTACCTACGTTGCATTTAAGAAACAAAAGTAAAACAACATTTTTAAAGCAAAATGTTATGAAAATTATAAACTTTAAAATTACGTAAAACAATTCACATGAATGGCGCACTCGTGTGACCTAATTATAGACGTCATTGACATTGCTTCATAGACCATTCATCTGTTAATTAATGTTAATCTATATTTATGATTACAGACGTCTAGACAACGAACAAACCCTATCATATTTAAATATATACGTATATCCATTATTTACTAACTAAAGAACCTTTTGAAAGATTTCAATAAGTCAAAATCATTATTCAATCAAGTTAAAGATGTCTAAATGTTGTAGAACTGGTCGACTTTGAAATCATATTAGACTTCTTCCTAAACTACAATTTTCAATAATAAAGTTCAACAAAATGGACAATTATTGATTAAGAGCACGTAATACGTATTTGTAGAATTCAGTCTACGTTTTGCAATAAGTACTACTGAATTTGTTCCGATTGAATATAGTTTTCTACAATTTCAAACATACTTAGAGTCCATGACTTCATTTTACTCTTCTCTAGTACTTAAGTACTGTGTTGATTGTATTTTTCATGAAAATGATTAACGGTGTAGAGGACTTAAAAGCAATGTTATTCTATGCAGCTGCTGTGGCTCGTTTTGAGCATATTCCCTCTAAATAGCACACTTCCAAGTTTACCGGTTTCAATAACGGGGGCCGTATTCTCTGCTGTTTTAGCTATTATTTCTGTAGACATTATAACTCTTATATCTTCCGCAGGGAAAAAATTAAATTGGCTATAACGAGCCTTGATTGTTAAGCTATCTAACTAAATCACGGGGAAAAGATTATATTATTTTTATTTTTACTGCATAAAATCCGACAGGAGGTGAAATTGTACTCCATATGGTGACATACAAATAAATATCTTTTTCTTCTCTACCTACTCCATGATTTAAAGATTGTGCGATACTTTAGTAAAATGACAAGAGTTTAATAGCTTGACAATTTAACTGAATGAGAATCTCCCGTTATGATGTAATTACAATCAATTCGGTTTATATATGATGTGCGCTCAGTCTACACTAAACAATAAACTGTCTACTCGATATGGAAGCTTGTTAAAGGAAGTTACGTTTTTCAGATACATTTATTCACTGCTCTTCCAGCACTTCCTTGTGAATAATGTCAGCTATAGACTGTGATGTCCAGGGAGATAAAATGCACCAGTGCTCTGAACGTGACGTAAACCCTACCGACCACTTCTATAAGATCTATGTATTTATAACTCTATATAAAGATGATAACATTAAGTAGTGGCTCTAAGATTAATTTTCAAATATTGTACTTGTGTTATGGTATTGAATTCAATTAGAATTCCCATTAGTCTCCAAGTAATATAAATTTTTAAGTCAGGTCCTCCTTTTTTGCAAGTATTGTAACTCCGAGATAGAAAATGGGCTATGTGCATATATAGGAAATCTTTGTGACCAATTTATCGGCTTATCGCTGCAGGTATTGCTTAGGACACGTCATTTTCCATGATTTTTATATCTACCAGACAACATGGCAAAGAGCGTCATGGTTTCGGAAAACAGACGACTCGAGATGCAGATTTCAGATAAAATACTTTCAAGACAAAATCATATCAGGAACATATTGTATTCTAAATCATCGTTAAATTTTAAAGAAAGTCTCTCTTCAGAACAAAGCTATTAACTTATGCAAAATTAGACAAGTGGTTTATTATAATAGATTGCCTACTGAAATCGTTTTATTTATTTTTGTTATTATAGATTTGCTTACAAGCATAGTGTTAAGTCACAAATGATAGATTAGATTTAATATTATTTTCTTGGCAGTCCAAAAAGGAATTTTTTTGGGTTTATTACGATCAAAAGCATTATAAGATGGAACAAATTACGTGTTAAAATATAATAAACTATACTCGAAGAAAGCAAAAAAGACGTGATTGTGGCCTATGAGCTACTGTTTCTATTTTCAGTTTAGTGCTGGATTTAGTGCTATCAATTTAATGACTTTGCCAGACCTAATTAATCTCAATAGGTGTATTGGAGTGTGGAGGTGTGGAGTTGCGGAACTGATCAAGTATAATTAATATGCATTTATTTTCACTGGTGACCAAAGTAAAATGTGCAATAACTTCGTCGATCGATTTTGACCAATGCTTCAGTATATAAACAGGTAAATTTCTTTTTTGAGCCTAAATAATTTAGGCTCCAAAAAGATATTGCAGAGATAATTATAATTGACATTTGTAGATATGTTACGAGGTCCGTCCGTCCGTAAAAGGTCCGTCAAAAGTGGTAGTACAATTTTTTATAACCCATTTTCTCAAAAACAAGCTTTAACGGAGGCATGCTTTTTAAAATAAAAATTATTTACAATTTTTTGTTCTAAAATAAATTAGATGATTTTGTAAATTAATAGGCATTATTGAGTATGTGGTTTTAATCCATATGTAAGAGAAATTCTTCATTATTTCAAATCTAAATTATGGGAGATAATTAAGGTAAGAGGTGTGTAGAGTGTTTTAGGTATTAAATGAGTTTCGCTTTATAAGAATATTACTAATTAGATATTTATTGTGTTAACTTTCAGTGTGACTTTGAACGATGGATAATTCTTATATCTTTTAAATAATTTTGGAAATATTTTAAATGGATCAAAAAAATTAAATGTATACGTTATAATTCTACTGCCATCATTGCAGTTGAAGGGTTTAAGTGTCACAAAACTTTCGTCATTAATTTTCCATTATCATCTCATATCTTTATCAAATATTAGACTAACCCGAATTCAGTTATGTAAGATTTGTCAGAATAAAAAAAGCTTTTTATTGGTTTCTCATAAAGATGTTCGTAAGTACTTTACATATATAAAAAAATAAATGAAGGGAATTATTAAAAAAAAAAAACATTTAAACAAATAAACTACAAAAACACATTTTAAAGGCGAAATTCTGTTTATATTAAACAATAATTTACATATTATTAACGCGCACTCAAAACAAATTAGACAATATAAAAACAAATATATATTTTATTCTAAATAAAAACTTTATAAGATAATTGTAATATTTACTCTACTTTAAACTATTAACTTATTACTCTTTAAACTATTAACTCACATTCACTCATAGTTCATGAACAGGAAAAAAAATATTTTAAACTAATATCAATTAATCATAGCAAAATTTTAATACTAAAATTTTATATATTCAGTTTGGACTTTATATATATACTAGTCAAAACAAAATAAGGGCCACTTGTTTATTTTGACGTTTGAAGCGATCTAATAAATTTTAAGCTATCGATACCGGTTAAGTTTTTTTGTGGCGTTACATTAAGTTCTGACAAACATTATGAGAGTATATCACTTACTTAATTTTTGAAGTTGGTAGATTATGATTTTTTTTTCGAAGTCACTAAAAATTACTCTATTTGAAGTCGACTTTTTGAGTCATTTAAACTGTAGAGTTCTTGGTGAACTGCAGGAATTCTCTTTGTTAGTGTGTGATTATCATTTTTAAAGAACAATGCCGAGGATTCGAAGACATATGGACATACAGATCACAACTATGGCCATAACGCTGATTCAACAGGGCCATTCGCAGCGTTCTGTAGCTCTGCAGCTGGGTTTTTCACGGCGAGCAATCCAGAAT
>JAAAKD020000207.1:8877892-8944424 GCA_010014825.2 Danaus melanippus | reverse complement strand
AATTAGACACTTTTTTCACATTGTGCATTTTAGGTTAAAAAGTCGATTTTTCCAAAAAAAAAAGAAAGGGATGTTAATTTTAGAGTAATAAAACAATATCTGCTGCTCTTTACATTAAAAATTGATTTAATAATTTAATTTAATCATTTTCATATCCCTAAATCCCATATTTCTTTTAATCCACTAAAAAAACATGGTGGCCCTTATTTTATTTTGACTAGTATATATATATATATATATCTCATGTTACATGTAACGAAAAATGTGAAAGAGGATTCCTTTATAAAGGAGATTATAAAAATTTCATTTAAATATCACCTATTTTGATAAAATCCATATGGAAGTCGATTTTAAGGTTTTTTTTTTAATACAAAGTTTAGTTACGTGTTTGGATATTATTAAGTAACTAGGAGACGCTGCGAACTTCGGTCCGGCTAAAACTTAATGATCGTCATGATACACATTGGATGAACTTTTATTTATAATTTTTCTATAAATTTCTGCATGTCTGCTTAAAAAATTTGGCACTTTCTATATACATATGTGTTGACTTTTTTAATATTGTCAGTGTTCTCTTTTTTTAAATGTTAAACAAGCACATCACGTAATTGAGGATATACAAATGTTATCGATTTGAATCATAATTATTAAAAGATCCTTCATTTAAGAGGACAATAGACATATCGTTGGGATGAGTACTAAATGTTTGACAGTTTCCGGAGCCATTAATATTTTGAACGGATATATTTTTTTATTTTCTTATATTTCAAATTATTATTCTGTAGTTGTAGTTATTATAGTTATTCTGCTTATTGAAGTTGCTGCAGGGATAATAAGTACAAAACCATGAAATTAGGTTCAGCCGTACCTACTTGAGTTGTAAATGAAACTAGTACAACTTTATTTTCTATGTATGGAATCTCAAATAAAAACATAAAGGAAATAGTGTTATTATATTTTAAGTAATATATTTACGAACAGATGTTATTAATGATTTTCACTAAAATTTATTATCTCAAATTTTTAAGGACTTAGATGTGTTATGGCAAAATTTGTATTGAAAACGTATATCAATACGTAAATCTCAACGTAGCTTTTAAATCTAAAATCGTTTTCATTTTATGCGTAATAAGTCCGAGTAATATAATCAGAATTATGTATATCGCCTGCGCTAACTTCGCTGGCACAATGCCGTGTGTTGTTGGGATTTACTACAAAAATAGACAGTAACACAATAAACAGAAAGAAAAACAGTAAATCAAAAATTAAAATACCAGGGAATACAATATGAAATAATAATACTAGTACTACATATAGTGTACAAAAGATATGTACAGTACAATGAAATAAAAATAACATGCTCTCATGCAATACATTGTGTTGTAAACGAAGCAGTCCTAAGATGTATGTCCATAATATTAATAATTCCTTATATTCCAATGATTGTAAATAATTTAAAACGTAAAAGTCAGTTGGTAATTAAAATAAATTAGCTATTATGTTAAGTGATGAATAAATCGCGGTAGCACAAAATGTCGCCGGCATTACATCAACTATATAACATAATTGGTAACAAAACAAAATACAAAATAAAAATAACAAAGGGAGGGAAAAAGTTTTACAACTTTTCACTAAAACTCAAGAGACATTTTTTTCTCATTCCAAACACCTACCTTATTAGTGTGCTCTCTCCGTAACTCATGGGACGGCTCAGGAGTTCTGCGGCCTCCACCATGCTGTCAAAATTTATTACAAAGTCTATACAAAAGTTTTCTCAAATTACATAAGATAGATTTAGATAAATTCATCGCATTGCCTTCGTTTTTTTGTGTCCCCAACGATTCAAGAAACATTGGATATTTCATGAAAATCTTCAGTTTCCTGATGGAAATTATCATCAAATAATCGCGGAGCAATAATTAACGCTTAAAGGTAAAATTAGCTTTGCATTACACGTAAAAATTAAGAAACTTATTATTATATTGAAATTATGGTTTTCTCCTAATTTAATTACCTGATAAAATTGAGTGTAATTTTTCTATCGATTATCAGGATGGCCATTTCTGTGTTGTTCTGCTCCACAACTCGAGCTTTTTTAACTGTAACAATACAGAAAATTTTATTAAACTCTGTAATGAATTCCACAAACTTTTTTATACGCTATTACTATTTATGGCAAGATTTGGCACAGCATATTCTTTCGCATGGACAGCATATTACACAGTGAAATATAATAACAATTCGCATGATGCAGCAACTTAAACTAATGATACAGGTTTACTACAATGAAGAAAGCATTATAAAACTTACCAATCCAGTCCTATATCAATTGTGTCATCATTTCAGAAGAATGTACCTGAAATTAAAGAAAAATCTTAAATAAAATATCAGGAACGAACGACGAAAATTAACCATTAATAACTATTTTTAAGACCGACTTCGTATAAGTAGTTGTATGTATTTGCGATGATTAATAGAATTTACATAAAATGGCTGACAATTCATTGTGATACGTAATAAGTAATCTAATATGTAAATGTTAGCTGTATTTTGTATTACAGACAGTTAACTCAAAACATTACAGAAATCAATACTATTGAGGCGGCGTAGGAGTCATAATATTTTTATTTATTAAAATATTTTTAACAATACAGTTATATGCATCGGACCAGGTGTTATAATATTAATTACCAGTCAAATTAACTAAAATTTTATTTCCAATTTTATTGACATGAGAGTGCTCATACTTGTATCAAACTTTTTGACTAAAAGGATATGTTGTAGATAACATTTGTTAGAATTAACTGTCAAATTAATACCAGTATCAACAAATAGTAAATAGCCATTCATAACATATGTCACTACAATCGGGACTATACACAGTTTTCTACTATTAAATATGTACTAAATATTGTAATACAATATAGTTCTATAAAAGAAAGTGAGAGCACCAACCTAACGTACTCGTTCACGAGGCTTTCAAACGTAGTAATAGTAAAATCACAATTACTCTATTTGCACCAACCTGTTAACGTACTCGTAATCTAAAATCACCTCGAGTGACATATATCATAGGGTTGCGTTTCGTTTGCTCCGTAGCTTTGACGCATGCACAGTAAAAGCTTCCCATATACAGAAATCGATCAACTGAAGCATGCGCATTCGCGGCCTTCTCCTATTCGCCAGTCAATTCGTCTTATGTTCGATGCCTTATGCCGGGAATTTAATTACCAAAACTTGATTTACGTCTCAAGTGCTATCAACGTTATCGAATGTTAATAAAGTGAGCCTTAGTTTACGTTTTTAAGACGGAAGACGTAAAGTCATTGGAAATAACAATATAGATTTACGGATCATTCATAAATGAGTGGATGATTTCCGAAAGTACATTGACACGGCGGAGTGTGATTTATATTAGTACATTTAACGTGATAGATAATACCATTCATCGCAACCATAGTGATTACAGCTCGTAAACGAAACAGTCTGTTACTTATGTGAAAAATAAAAAACCGTCCATATAACTCAAACCATTGGTAATTTTTAGTAACGAGTGCTTATTCATCCGCGATCCGACCTGACCTCGGATAAAGGTAACGGCCGCGGTGCATTCACTGTAGGTTCAATGGCACTTGTTTTTTTTCGCCAACTCTTACAACCAGCGCCATTCAACTTGTCGGTTCAGAGATTAAATGGCCGGGGTTGTAAAAGAAACGTTTCATGCGGCACGATTGACGACAGCGAGAACTTTACAACCGCTACAACGATACGAAAGTCAACACATTACTTACTATTTATTACAGTAATCAGTACTTGAAAGTAATTTTTTAATTACTTAACGAATTAACGTCAAAGATATCGCCACAAAAACCAATAGGTAATAAATAAGCGTTAGTATTTTGGCAATATTTTTCCCACTCTATTAAATACGGCAGTATAAGTAACAAATAAATTTAAAAAATATTTTCTAGTTTAATAAACAAGTCTTAATTGTTGCCTCATTTTAAGAGGTGATGAGAAAGATACTGTTTTTTTTCTAATTTTAGTGGTATTGTACAACTTAACGTCATTCCATAGGTGGTAACTGAAAATAATAATGATCCTCTGTACCTATTTATAGAATGTCGTTAAGAGTTAATAATTTTCATACTAATTAAACCTTCAAAAGAACCATCTACTTCACCTTGACGGGTATGTTTAATACTTGAACTTTGTATACCAATACGATTAAAGAAAAATTCCATATCGGCATTCCATAATTTGTATAGTTTAATCTAATAGACGATGCTTTTAATTATATTCTTCCTTATTCAACTTCACATATGTTTGGATGGATACTTTAAATTTTCCAAATACCTACATCAACAAAAATATAAAGCCTTCTAGAAGGGAGCGATTATTTTAACAACAACAATAAAATTATTTTGAATTATTTTATTAATAAACAATTAATATAGCTAATAATCAAATGTTGTCCCGTATCACATGAAACTGTTATTGTAGTCTGACTTTATCGTCATAACCGAGCGATGTTCTGCCCTATGTGACCTCTGTTTTGTTGATAAAATGAATAACTTTATAAAAATAAAATTTAAGGTTCTTTTTTATCCTTTCTGTAAATAATGCTAGTATCGGAGTGGATACAATAAAAAAATGTAGTTTGAAAAATTGCTCTATAGTTAAAAATAAATGAAAGTTAATATAGGATTTGGAGTGTTATGTGTCAATCAATCCGGATTTGTTTGGACTTTATCAGCCAGGGTCCAGACCTGTCAGAGCTTCCCTTCCATCAGTGCTTATATTTACTCTCACGGTAGCTATATACACAATTCTATAGTGGATCCTATATTTCAAAGAACTATCGGTGTCAATGTCTTATCTGTTATCATTTAATTTTATTCGTGTTCATATATTTATTTGTCGTCAAAGCTAATAAAGTGTTGATGTATCGTCTACGATATTACATGATACGACACTATGTAAGGTGTATCATGTTTATTTATAATATACAGAAGATTAACTTTTAATTTAATTTGACTTTAATAGGGTTGTACAACATTATAATTATTAGTAAATATTTCATGACCTATGCAAATCAGTTAAAAATATTTAAATTCTATTACAGATTTCAAATAACTTAAAATGTAGTTTATAACATCAGCAATATTCTTATGAAAATGAATATTATAGCGAAAAAAGTGTAGATTAAACGATATGAAGGAATTGAGAGCTGAGCTGAATGATGAAAACAAATAAATGCATATAGCAAATGACATCGTCACGATACTTATCACCCGGGGCTTGCGAAACAGCGCGGCGTCACTCTTATTACCAGTGTAGGAAAGCCAAATCAAGATTAACCATTTAACAACAATAGTCATATTGCCAAAACATTATTGTAAGTTACAATCACAATCATGGCGGTGATTCATGATTTTAGTTATGTACAAATAGTACATGATTGATTAATAGTTAGAAGGTATTTTCTTTCATTCGAAGAGGAAATTGCAATTTATATCATTTATATTTATTTCAACTCTATACAAATCACATAATAATGATCGTAATGTTTTTTTAAAGAATGTATTGTAATCAAACTGCTCGAAGCAGTTGCTATGTGGTAGTTTCTACGTAGTTATTGAACGAGGAACTCTGTTGGCAAGTGTCCAAAATTATAAACAGAATCGTTCACAATTGTATTATTCCGAGTTTTCAATACAAATTTTAAGACGCAGTGTTACGCCGAAATAAAGAACCGAATGAATTTAATGTCAATAAATAAACTAGTTAAGTAATTAATTGTTATGTCGATGTAATTCCGATCCTAAAGAAATTTAAGAAATCTTTTACGATATTATTCATTATATATAAATGTTAGCACAATTTCACGTTATAAGGGCATATAAAATGTGTATTAAATAATAATTCTCACCTGTAAATCAGATCAAATTCTTTTATAAGTTCATTTTGTCGGTAAAGTCTGCGTCGCTTACTCTGCTTTCCTGAATTTCACCTCAAGATCAACGTTAACTCGTAGAAGGCCATATCTGTAAATGAAAGAAATTGATGTGATTAATTATAATACTGGTATCTAAACTTTAATTTAAATGATTTTAAATATAAAGAAAAGGGGATGGCGTAGTAAGTAAATTCACATACTTCTGAAATAATTTTCGATTTCAATATATGTATGTTATTACGCAGTCCTTTCACAAGAAATTATTTTCTTTAGTAAAATTAATAGTTCATCACGCACCAACGCCTGCACTCGTAAAGGATGACAAAAAGTATAATGGTATTGCATAATGTAGGCCCATTTTTTCTAAATTCTGAGAGGGGATGACTTTTAAGGAAGGGTCTTGACTACCTGTGCACGTTTGCTTGGTAACCTAAAATTCTCGCCTTCATAAAAAATACTAGCTGTTGGACAAAAAACGGGCAGGCTGGATTGAAACGAATGTTTTGCTTTATGTAGGTTTGTTAGATTAGTTTCCATATTAGAATTATTAAAATATTGGTAAGATTTTAAAGGTTTTTACAAGTGGAACACGTCATTTAAATAAAAATATATGTTAGGACACAACTTTAAATTTTTAATTTCCTAAATATACAAAATTATAAATTTAATTCCCTAAATGTAAATATATTTTTAAATCCGAAAATATAGCTATGTATTCAACCTATTATATGTAGTATGTTTAATACTGCATATAATATAGATTTTGAAGCGTAAAAAATTTATGACGTCGTAATAAATAACCGTTGCACAGACATAAAAGTGATGCGTTGCGTCTCGTTCGGGTTCAGTCACGTCAACTGTAGTAGTAGCGTGCAGAGCCGCTCTACTTGATGTAACGGAACGAGACCGGTGCGTGACTTTTCGTACTGTTTTTGCATCCACAACGAATACCATAAAATCGATTAATTACTATTTTCACTCGATTATTCTCAAAAAAATTGTTTTGCACGATCAGTAGATCATTCACAAATGTTTGTTCGAAATGTGTTTTTATTTTATTTTTTTACTGTCTCGTACAATAAAAATACGTTCAAACGAATAGTAAATACTTTTTTTTTATTTAAATATTATACAAGGTCTGTGGCACATGTTACAATGTACCGGAGGTGGCTTCAAATGGTCACAGAACTTAGACGGCAATTGTCTGTGTATAGTTTCAAGTCACGTAATTTTTCGTGTTTCTTAGTAAATATCAAACCATAATCAAAATGGAATGTTTGGTTACCTGTGTTAGGCATACAAGAGCTTAATTAACTACGCATCAAATCAGTATAATTATTATTAGTGTTGTTTGATATATGTATTAATATGTGTCTTACGTATTATTTCTTCTAACAATCGCGCTTGGTTTAGATGACAGATCATAATTTTGTAAGTCATCAGACATCAAGTATTGTAAATAATTAAAATAGTTCTGAAAGTGAAACTAGAACCAAACAATTTAACAACCGTGACATAAATAATTTAACGACTAAGCGTAAATTTTATGGAACACAAGAATAATTTGATGTGATATAATATGTAGTTATTATATTTAAAAATAACACAGACATAGCTTTTTTCTATGTCCACACATATCAAGAGTCGGATGCTTCCAATTCATATAAATTAGAAAGAATTTTGTACGCGCCCTGTATTCCATTAACATTTTAATTTTTTGCTATCTGAATTACAATTAGATAGAAAGCATATAGGTATTTAAGTAATATCTTTTTCGTTCCTAATTGTTACGAGTTGAAAGGACATGAAACCTCTATCTCCTCCATTTTCCTTACTGTTAAATTAATTAAATATTCCGATTCACTAGTGCGAAGAGATGAGCTTTCTTCACATGCCGTTAGTTGCGTGTGTCGCAGTGATGCACTCCACTTCACACACATCCGTAATCATAGATATTGTGTCTTTTGTCTTTATCCTCTATAATGATAACCTTGCCAATGCACTTTATTTCCGACACCCAGTCATATATATAAATATATATGTTGCAATTCAGTAATGATTTAAATATTGCGATGAATAAATATGAAAGTCAACACGGTCAATTACGGTCTGACTTACGAGCTACATCAGTGAGCTTTTGTCCTCTTAAATTCAATATACTATATTCAAGGCACCGCCTCAATGTGTCTCTTCGGATGAGAAAGAGAACTCATCGTTAAAACGTGCGCACGCATCCTATAGAACGGGCAACTTGTTGCCCTCCCAACCAACATCGCCCCCGGACACGATTGTCGATTACAGCGGTGTCTACGCCCTCTTACAGATTTTTTATATGTTATAACTTGTAATTGTTTACAATTACTTTTTCTTTAATAATCTAAAGCGAAGAATATTTTAAACTTCTTTTATTCTGAATATAAATATACAACTATTTGACAACATTAATATGAAATTATTCTAACTTTATTGAAAAAGTAGAGCATCTTTATACTAACATACCTATCTATCCCGGATGGTTGATATATTATATCTACATGTGAATAAAAGCGAATATTTAACACTTACAGTCACTAAGTTTGTATCTATAAATACATTACATTAAGATAATAAAACTAAAAGGAAAACAAGTAATCTTATTTGACAGCGAACCGTTGTTAATTCTGGGAATAATTTAGAAGAACTAGTCATTCGCAAGTAGCGAAAGGAAGCACCGTAACTTACAATAACTGACCTAACACTAGACACATTTTCGAAACAACCGAGGGACGCATTGTACCTACTACCTAGCCGCCACACTAACATTCGTTTTTGTCCAGCTATCTGTCAGTGGTAGTTTATTTTAATAAAGCGCGCGCAGATGGCGCGGGCGCAGCGCACTCTCCCAATGCGTGGTAGCGATTTTATACCCTATTTGTGGCGTGCAGAGTGCAGTTACTAATGTGCCACTCCCGACCCGCAAGTTGTAAACAAACCGGGCGAGGGCAATGGCTGCCACCGCTCCCCGCGCTCGTCGCTCCAACGACGCCATTCAACCGGGAAGTTCACGCTTTATTTTTAGTTTCATAAAGCCAGCTATGTTGTACTATAAAATATAACGGAATTTCCTTATAATAACAAAATGAAATGAATACAAGTTATTATTTTTATGTATTTATACAGGAAGAATTGCTTGATGATTATTTTTAAACCGTCTTGTCTGTTACCTAATTACAACAACTGTAGTAAACCATGTTAAATTTAAAAGGATAATTAATAATAGAAATAGTGAATTATATTGTAAAAACAAAAACATAACATAAAGTCGTGTTATTTAGCCTTCCTAATTTAGTAATTATAATAAAGGCCAGGTGTTACTTCAGAACATTGGGGTCAACAACCTTTCTGCAACATGTACAAGCAAGTACCTTCTTAATTGAGCGCTGCCGTCATCGAGATGTCTCACGCACGCTGTTAAGTACACTCACTGTGGCAACGCGAAGATAACGGCATTGACATTGGTAATACGTAGTACGTACCGAGACCCTGTCAAAGTTGTGAGGCCAAGAGCGTGGTGGGATCGATTTCGAGATCGTGGAGGTTGGAAGCGTCAGCGGCGACACTAGGCGCTAGGCAGTAGCACCGGTGATGGCGACGGTAGCGAGGGAGTACGAGTCAATGACCTGAGGATGAAGGGCGCGGGATGGTGCGCGCGCACGCAACGGTGCCCCGCCTTTATTTATTACGCTACGCGAGCGCTCGGCGCCGGCAACGCGTCGCGCGGCGGGGCGGAGGCCGCATTCCGGGCGACCGGCGCTGGGGCCCGCCGGGCGCAGCTAAAATAACGCACCCAAAACTATCTCGCTAGACGTCCTACGTCAGTAACGAGTCATATTTAAAATAAGCCATCTTAAACTTACTCAATTTCAGCCGTACTGAACACGTGCTTCTACCTCGGCAACCACTAGTAATGTCTCTCTCTGCACAGGCACCATTTTCACTGTCCATGATGTCAATATTCAAGCAAAAGATTTTATTGAGCGTTCACGTCTTAATTATTTCAGTATATATAATAGTTAAGTCAACACAGTAGTTCACATGGCGCGCGCGAGGTATTGTTTCGGAGCGTACGGATACACGTCTAGATAGATAGCCGTATGACGCATTAGTGAGCGCGCGGCGCGGCTTTACAGTATGCGCAAGTAAACGGGGCGGTATAGCGGACGCGGGGTCGAGGGAGCGTCTCCCCACACTTCTCAGCTCGGTGCTGCCCTCTACGTCGGGCTCATCGACCGCTCTCGCCCTCGTCGCCGCGGCATGCCACAACTCGGTACTCGGTATTGCTGTCAAGGTACGGTCACACTAATGAATAGTACCAAATGTTTTTGCGCCCATATCACCAGAATCTGCCATTGCCTTTCACAGAACCCCTGACAACTTGTCATATATTAGAAATTATATATAAGTACTCTTCAAACTTTTATACTATTGCTTACATAAACAATTTAATTGCTTATTTTTTTTGTTCTCTATTTAAGTGCTTTATACTACAAAACTCAAGTTCCTATCGAATTTATTAAATGTTATGCGTCAATTTATAGATTTGTATTACAGTTATTAAAACATTTTGAGTACACAACATAATATGATCAAAACACTTAGACGAAGCCAACCAAAAATATCACTTGCGACAAAATTATATTTGTGCGAACGTCTAGTTGCAAATCGATACAACGCCATATTTCACAGCAATTATATTGTACTATAAACGTGCCTACACAGAATCGAAACGTCCAGCGGTTGTCGGTCCGTTAAACGGCCGCGCCTGCCGCGCCCGTCGCGCCTCACACACATGTTAGAAGGGATGCGACGTGTCAACAATCATGCGGGCAAAAGATGTAAAGACACCTGTACCGTCCTTTACGGCCATTAGGTTAACTGTTAAGGTTTAATACCGCAAATAATACCGCGAAGTGTCCATACTTTTTGTTGAAATTAATAAATTTTTTCGGGTGTCTCTAAAAATTTTTACTTAGAACGGAATTAGTATTAAAACTTATCATAAAAAAAAAGGAAACGGTTAAATATTATAATAGCAAAATACGATAAATTTAACCAGGAATAAATTGATGGTACTGTTTCATGATAAACATTTACGACCAGTTACTTAAAGTGTGAGCTTTTCAGTGATATCGAATAAAACAAACCAACAGTGATTGAGCTTTAATTATTTGCAATCGACGTGTGTCTGACATTTGTTCAAGGGATAACACACGGGTTTTATCCTGGTGATTCATAATAGCAAGACTAAAGTGAACGTTGCAATGAGCACGTACGTACATACGTAGATTAAAACTGGGGAAAGTTTTATAAGAAT
The DNA here is from genome assembly GCA_010014825.2 of Danaus melanippus. Classification (NCBI taxonomy): domain Eukaryota; kingdom Metazoa; phylum Arthropoda; class Insecta; order Lepidoptera; family Nymphalidae; genus Danaus; species Danaus melanippus. The sequence goes on along the minus strand of JAAAKD020000207.1, from coordinate 8,933,112 downwards.
GCAAGGAACGTATTTCAAAATTATATAATACAGATCCTATTAGTGTAGTATTCTATATCTCGATAGATGATTTTATTACTAAGGTACTGTCTATTATAGGTCCAAGTACATTTCATGACTAATGAAATTTGTGACTCTTTGCTATACCTAGAATAATATATCCAAGAGCTTTTGAAGTAATAACTTATGACAAATAAAATACAATATTTTCTTTAAAAAAAAAAACATCGATATTAATTTTAATTTTAATGCATCGATATAAGACTAGCTTATTTTAAGAATTTCAGTATAAAGTATAGTTTTTGGAATTTCAAATATTAATTGTGTTATAGCGGTATTTTGATGCATGTTGTACTCATTATTTGATCATAACGCGTAGTCTCTATGCGGTCTGAAAGGCAAGAGATATAAGCGTACGTCGCCTACGCAGAACGCACAGAAATAGCTGCGCGAGCGCCGACAGTGACTCAGCACAGACAATGGACCTAGTGTCCCCGCTTTGACGACTTTCGCCAACACCTTCACGTCACCGACAATAACCAAAATAACAAATAAAATCTTATCTATTGTTTGTCAATTCTGTATAAAATAAAAATAATATTTTTCGGCCTCCACAAAAATATAAAATATTTTTGAATTGAGTGTTTAGACTTACACACTGGAGATGAATGGTGTGTATTTCATGGGAACCACATTCTTTCGATACATAGTGAAATAAAAATTTTACCAGAAACCTGTTTTTGATCGTAAAATCTCGCAATGAATTTATATTTAAACTAGCTTTATTTGACTCTTCATCCGCACTAAACTTTTATCTGGACTATGACAGTGAAATATTCAATTTTCACATATCAAATTTTATTTTTACCAATTTATGAATAATCGTCATCCGTTCTTAAAGATACTCAAATAAATGCCTTTTCACCCGCGATTAGTTTGATACTATAAATACTGAAGTATAATTTTAAAGTATAAAATCCAGGTAATTGTAACGATAAGTTACTTATTTCTTTGAAAAGTAATGCTGAAAAACAGATTATCAATGAAAGTTCTAAGTTGCTTGATGGCTTAGATACAAATTTCACAAAAATATTTGTTTCCTTTTTCTTTTGAAGGTGTACAATTTTTGGATAGAATTTAACAACAGTTACCATCAGACAAGCTTCATAAGCGAACTCTTTCGGTCAATCTTTTCTCGTCAACTTTACAAATATGTATAACCTAACTACAATATTATTGGAGTCTTAGAGATGAACAGCCTCTTAAGGCCGAAATGTAAATAGCCAAACAAACGTAACCCCTTTAGAGACCTGTATTTATATAATTTCAAATTACTATTGTATCCTATAAAATCAAATGCTTATTCGTTTTATTGAATTAACTAAGTTATCTGAGAATTACTTATATGGCAAAAGAGATAAACAAAATCATTTACAATTTAATTGTCTAATGTCTTAGAGCCCTTAATACATTTTATCATTTGTAATGATAACAATAGTAAGACAGAATGAAATCGAAGATCACGGCTTAGAACCGAGGAAGTGGTTAAAATACCGATTCCATGCTTTATTTATGCTAGTTTTCTTATTCTTAATATTTTATTAGTAAAACAAGTCATTGTGAATTTATGTTAAATTACTCGAGACCTTTAAAACTACGGTTCAAATTAAAGAAGCGTCCATTTTGTTCAAGTCCAGTTAAACAGTCCTGTCAGGCGAAAACAGCTAGTGCCACATACTAATGGAATGCTAATTATTACGTCGCGTCACATATTAATTTGAGAACGCTCCGTTGTGCTGGCAGTCTACTAAGGCTCTCAATTTGTAACGGTTTGAAATTTCGAAGAAAGAAAGTCCAAGTCAAAGACATGTGAAGTAGACAGTTTTGAATTTGGATGTGAATTTAACACAAAACAGTTACGCCAACTGTTTGCTATCCTGGCAAGCAAATGGCATCTACGGCGTAAATTTTTACAAATCGTTTGCAAAATTATTTTTTCACATAGGAATGTAATACTTTAAATTCATAAAAAATCTTAAAGACTATATGATATAATATTAAAATACCCGACGAAAACGACAAATCCAGATCAGTTTGAATAAGAAAATTTATTCCGAAAAATCACTAATAAATAACAAACGTATGGTTAGACTAAGTAGAAAGTAATTAAAATAATTAAACAGGATTTGTAAACATCAATCAACTCTCCTCGCAAGGGCTTAACGATGCACGTTGTTTGATCATATTTTCTCATGCTTCCTTGGTGACCTCTTCATGCTGATAACAGACTCAATTGTAAGATATTAATTACTGAATTAACTAAATAAAAATAAGTTGTACCTCCTGGCGGTATTAATAAGCAAAGTTTTATAGACCCTACTCTTGGTGCAGTGATCGAACTGGGTTTAAACTAGATGAAAGATAAACATATAAAACTGCAAACTCTTTGAAAATATGTATATAAATGTGTGTAGAATATTCGCAATATTTTATGTAAAACGCAACAGAGAATATAAGTGGAAAAGACAAAGTTAAGAGATATTAAATCTACAAGCTTTCATATCAAAAACTTCAAAAGACTAAATAAATTCACAAGTCTTTCACAAGAATAAACTACAAATATGGAAATACTGACTCCAAGGATAAAAGGTATCAAAGGACTGGATTTAGTAAGATTGACTCTTTCCTAGAAATATACTATGACTATGAAAATGCCTGCAAAAATTTACAAAATTCTATTTCAACCTCACTTTGTCTGTAAGAATGACAAAGGAAAACAATTTAGAGACGATGGTTTTAGAATAAACAATATTAGAAAAGGTATTTTTGTTAACACATGGCAAATTCCAAAAAATTACAAAAAATACACAACTATTATAATTATTTTTAAGCAATTGTTTTATTCGAAACCTATACAGCTGACAGCGGAATCTTTGGTTATATATTAATATAGACAAAAGGTATTTAACTATTTAGTAATAAAAGTTTACAATTTCGTATAATTTAAACAAATCACTGAAATTAGGCTTATTGTCTGTCCATTCAACATTATTTTCAGACCCAGTTTTAGAATGACAACATTTTAGGGCCTCTAATATCTGTCTTTCTTTGCTAAGCTAACCTAGAGCCTTTATCGTAATTGTAATTAAATTACAAGAAATAAAAGTTTTAGGAAAAACCCGTCAAATTTTTAACTTTACCATAAGTATAAATGCGACGGAAATTCTAATACATATATATATTTAATCCCTTTATACTATTTATATTTCGTTTGCCGATTTGATGTTCCATTTCTGAAAAATAAGTTATATAAGTGCTACTATAATAATATACTAAAGTATAAATATTTTACACTGATTACTGAACATCGACGGGACTGGTCATACAACATTCTCGATACCACCACTCCCCTAATGGTTTTAATGTACACTGTTTATATTAGGTGTATTATCTTAACGAATGTTGTGGAGTTTGATATTTGATCCCTTTTCATTATATTATCAAGTGTGTTGTGAAAACAATACAAATAAACAATCATGACATTAAAAGTCAATCAGTTCTTTCCAAAACGAAAATCATATTGAATAACAGATAAGTTATTGGGTATGTTGGCTAATAGCATCAAATTGTTACTGCATTTACATTTTATAGTTTAAAAATTCAATTAATAAAAAAAAATACTTTACCATTTTACATGGACAATGTTTGCCTAAAAATATAAGGATTAATTATTATTTCTTACCGAGTTAATTATAAAGTCAATCTCAATTCAACTATGTTGTTATTATTTTAATCCGCCAAGTAGGTATACCAGTACTAGGCTGTTAGTAATAGGATCTTTTTTCACAGTTAGACAACCATCAAAGCAATTTAGAGGTTCACCAGTAAACTATAGTTAATTAGTTAATTATGGTTAATGTAGTAGCAACGAGATTTAATCCAACCAATATTTTGTGTATAGATGTTTATTTCGTTATATAATTATATAACTGGTGGTTTTAAATATGGTCTTCATCCGTGCAAAGTTCACATCCAATATTACAAAATGTCGAAATCCAAAAAAGATACCAACACTATATATCTATCATTTAATTTGCTTTTAACGTATCCGTGGCTATTAACGGAAAGCCGCAAATGAGCTTATACAATAATAAGGACTTAACATCGAGTGGGTTTAATATAAGTCTGCAAACAGCACGAGCCATAGCAGTCGATATAAATTGAGAGTTTCCGGTTGCTTAATCCGAGCCGACCCGTCAAAACGTTAATATCGTCAAACGAAATTGCTTGTACGTATCTATAAATTAATTCATTAAGATTTAGTCTATTATACGAATGACCATCTTCTGTATATTTTGGTAATTCAAACTATTAACAAACTCTTTTGACATTTTTAAGGCAAAAATTGAGTCTTATCGAACACAACACACGGTAGTAGTATATATTTAGTCTTTACATAAATTTTGAAACTACTATAAGATATGAATAGACAAAATCTAAATTTTAAAATAAGTTTGGTTTGAATAAATAGATAGATAATTTTAGATCATATGCTCAATTATACACTGTCGTATTGAAAAGATGCAAAAGGTATATATATACATATATAGGCCTTGTAAAACTTATAAATTACACTCACGATAACATACGTATATATACGAGCAGTGCATGGCTTTGCATGTGCACGTTTTTGAGACCAGAGAGTTGAGCGTGGGAACAGACCTCTTTAATATAGGTTGCTTGCACCAAGATAATTTAGGCAGGAGTGTCTTATAAAGTTTTCACATGGTAATGCTAATCAATAATCGACTGAAATAATTAATTTCAAAGATATAATATTTATAAAACTATGTTAAAGTTTTGAATATTTGAGAGTAAAACTTTGAAGTTTAAATAAAAAATCGACAGTAATGCCAAAACATTGTAAAAAAATACCGAGGCCTTATATGATGCTGGCTTAGCAATATATACGATACGATCTCATAGTCATCCAAACAGTTTCCTTGGAGTCCATTAGCTTAAAATCACTGATACCACGTATTAATAACAGCAATGAAATTGAAAAACTTGATAACATTCAAACCCGAGAGCTTTCAAAACCTTTAGTTGCTTTAATACAACAAGTTACTCTGCTATATGTCCCACTTAATACAGGCGAAAAAATTACACAAGTATATAATTCGAAAACAAGCAACATTTTCAAAACTGTAATGTTTAAGTTTAACCTTTTTTGTGGGATTAATTATTTATGACTCGTATGCACATACATATATTAACTTTTATCAATATCTTTCCAATAAATAGTTCGTTATTTATTGTATTAACACACGAAAAATGTAATTATTTTCTAATAAGCTAAAGAGAAGTATGAAAACCATATCATTTATGTATATATTGTACTTACCTAGCTAATAACTTATTCGAGGAAGTACGGTTATTTGTATATGAAATTTTTCACATACCATTGGGCATTTAAAGATGTAATATCTATTTATCTTTTAACAAGAGTGTCTACGGACCAACAGTAAGACAAAAACAAAGAAATACCTAAATAATTATTTTAGTCGTCAACTATTTTTCATAGTTTCATTTCCTTTTTTTTACTATTGTTAAATTTATTTAACGAATGACAAGTAAATTTTCAAAATCCGATGTCGTTATAGTTAGAATAATTTAAATAAACATGGCCACTTGTGATTTTTAACTGATAGAATCTGTGGCTTCGTATACCATACTGTTAACGAAAAAGTCACGAATTAGAATAGTGTGAAAAATTAAGTAAACAAGTGTAGGTATCTCACAACTTTATTCTTACTTTATTTTTATTTAGGTTATTTTAAGACAAAATAAACTGAACTAATTTAAAACGTTGTACATTAAGGAAAGAAAGGAAATAAAATGGAATATTGATAAATTTAAAAAATCTGACGAAAGTTGTTCAACAGATAAATGTTATGTAACAGTTATATTAAAACTTTCAATGAATGGTATATATTCAAAGTGTGCAGTACGCACTGGTAGCACAAGAAACTTATAAAAACTTTTTAAAAAGCGCTGTTATATATATTTTAACATATACACTAATAGATACAAATTACGTACCAGTAAGAAAATAAAGAGAACACAATTAACCATTTTATTATAAACATAATGTGGCGAATAAGTATTTAGCAGTGTTAAAAATTTTGGTTATGCTCACTCCCTTTATGTCCCTTGGCTACAATATTGATTACAAATATACTATCATATATACATAAAAAACGTATATGCATATACAGTGATTAAAAAGAAAATCGTTGCTATTTTGCTTCGCCACAGTCTGGTCAAAAACACAAATTGTTGTCCTCAATATAAGTTGTTTAAAAGAATTCACTTGATTTGTACAGGCCTACATCTTGGAAAGACTTACAATACAAGACTTTATGAATGTTTTATCTTTACAGTTTTACGTTGGCCGCGCGAAGGAGACGGACAGCTTGTGTAAAAATAACAAGTCTTTACTGTTACCTTTAAATAAAAGTGAGCCTCCAGTCAATAAATACAAATTCGATTTTTATTACACCGTTTTGTAAATAAAGATTTACGATTTATGAGTATAACACAAATTAAGAATCCCATATTTAGCAACGATCTAAAAGTAAATGGATTTTAAGTAATCATAATCAAATTTTTCTTTATCAATATTTCTGAAGTAGATGGAAAAATCCATTTTTTAATACATTTCATCCATATGGTCTAAATGTCTATAAAATCAAACAAAAATTTAATAAATTCCTGAAGTAACTTAAAAATTGTTACAAATTTATATAGATAAATAGTTAAATATAAGTTCCTCCAAGGAACGTTATGGATATAGTCAAAATATTATGATCAAGTTGTATTCGATGTAAATAAAAAATAATCAACAGCAAAAGTATTCTAAGAATGTAGAACTGTAAGATGGGAACTTTCTCTAAAAGCCTTTAAAGTGTAGTTGAAAACCAATAAAGTAGCTAGCAGCGAATATAATAGCGTCGAGGCGGTCGACCTTGCTCGGTGTTTACATCGGGCGCATCGGTCGCATCGGTCGCAGGCGTCAGGGACACAACATACAAACAACCTACATATGTACATATAAGATGCTAATGTTGTCTATACATTGTGTCGAGTATGCAGGACGCCGCCGCCAGCGTCCGGCTGGCCACGTAGCGTTTTGATCAAGCGATGCCTCATGGCACTGAACTCTTAACGCCTATTATGAATCCTGATCCTTAACCACTTATAATATGCACTATGTATTTTATTACTGCAGCCATTGAAGTTCGTTGGCGCCAAAGAGTGGAACAGTTTGATGATTCTGTTTTTATGAATATTGCTAGTTCTGTTCGGAAAGTCTTTAAAATCAAATAGAACATAAAATATTATAATTAATATATGATAAGAATTATTTTAGGCTTTTTAAACAGTTTCCAGTCCATACATTTTTATAATATAGAAAATAATGATCGAGATATTATAAGTATTTATGTAGTTTATTATTTGACAGGAAATTATTATTTATTATCTAATAAGCCCTTTTAAATAAAATAAATAAGTAAAAAAAAATATTTTATTTAGAAATAATTCAAATAACAGAAATAGGTCACTCAATAAATCAATATTTAAGATCGTCAACATATTAATTTATTAATTTTAAATTAAGCTTATAAGAACACATACCTAGTCATTTCTTCTTCAATATTAAATGGGATATTAAAATCTAGTAAACGTATATGTATGACAAATTAAAAAATATATTAAAATTTATTAATAAAAAAAAAATTCTACGTGTAATGTTATATTTATTTTATTTTATTTTATAACTTGTTACTAGTGACAGAATAGTATTGTAGACCAGTACTATGCAAATACCTGGTGAAACTACTATCTACTCGACCGGTAAACTAAGATAAGGATAAAAATGTATAGCTACACAGTTTATAATTTGCAACCGTTACAGAGTATTTTAGGGCGCTTAGCGTACCATTTGAGCGTCATAGCGTAGTGTTGGACGATTCTGTTTTGGATTAGAAACAACGCTATACAACGCGAGACGGGACTAGTAGAGCGAGTACTGCGGGTGCGATAGAGACAGTAGATTGCGGAATGCGGCGCACTTAATTTTTCTAACGGATTGCGGGTCGAAAAGCGCGCGTCGGTGAGGACCATGTAGTATCGCGGGGGAGCGGGCTCGGTGCCGCTTGTAGTACGACGGCCCGCGTTTCTCGTAAAGGAAGCGACCCTGGCGCGGTCATTGCTCGACGCGGCCGCATTCCTCGCCTCCCCCCCGTCGGCCCTCTGCGGCGCCTGCGCATCAATGAACGGCGCGCGCGCATACCCGCCTCCGCTAACAGCTATCTCTTTCAAACGGCAATCCGATTATGCCCTTCCTGTCCCATCGAAATAATTATTTTAATTCATTATTTAAACCTACTCATTGTTTATAAAATAAAACTACTCACATTCATCGAGTGGAATGTGACTTTCGGTTATTTTTAAAACACCATTAGAATGTATCCAGAGATATGATAAAATATTTTTAAGTCAATGCTGCTGACGTTCATTTGTTAGAAAATATAAGGTATATCAATGTCGTAGTCAAAACTTGGTTTGGAATTATTGCTGACCCAAAATATTATTTTACTAAAAACTAATCGATCGATAACCCTTGTTTAAGCGAACACCAATTATAGAATTCTAGGTACATGTGAATCTATCTTCGCAAGCATTCTGCGAGCTCGCATTTTATTGAGATCAATGAACCAAATGTTAACTTTTGATATCTATAAGGATGGGATAAGATCTTTCACAAAGTAGCAAAATCTTAAGCCTATAATTAACACAATGTGCAGTTTTTTATAAGACATGAGAAAATAATTAATGTTTCAATATCATCTATTTAATCTTTGCATTATTTTTAAGATTTTCAAATCTTTCTTAAATAGTTTTAATTTGTTTAACACTTCATAATTATATTGTTAAAGTGACATAATAGATTATTACTTAAGTTTATAATGATAAAACAGTAATTAATATAACAGGAGAATATTTATATATTGCGTACTAGTGAGTTAGTTTCCCATGACTGGCAATTTTTGTTAAGTTATAATTTGTTTTAATTCTATTTACATAAAATATACAAATAGATATAAATTCTAGCTTCAAGAAACGCTACATTGTCAAGGTTTTGAAATGTACTGCAATTACAAGACCATTATTTGGAAATGGCTTTAATGTTTACTTTAAATACAGCAACTTTACTGGGACACAGACAAATGAAAGTTTTACAATAGGTCTGAAAAGAAAGTTGCTGTTTTTTATTACAAAGTTACGTTGTTCATTTATTGAACTAAGAGCATAGTTTTTTTATTCGTGTTTACCAAGCTGCATTGTTTGACTAATGAATAGTATTTTTTTTTTACAAAATAAAACAGTTGTCTTGAAATGTAACAAATTAAAGCATTCAAGTCGGCTTTTGAAGCGATCGGTAAATTAGTTAAAAGTAATCATTATCTTTTTAGATTAAATTGTAATTTATTCATAAAACTAGACAATCGGTTGAAATATTCTTAAGTTTGGAAATATTTAATTTTGGTCAACTAAACGGCAGATACGCTTTGGTTATATATACAAATATGTTTATTATATAACATATTGTATTTAGTTTTAAATATGTATAGCTCTAAATAACAAAGAACTGTGTACGAAGCCCTTATTAGTTCTGTAAAGAGAAAGGTGATCGAACTAGGCAATAGTGTGTTAGCACTTGAACTTCATTACCGTTTGTCTATCTCTTAAAATATATTTTTATACCATCTGGACGACGTGTTTAATAAATTTTATAAATGCTTGCATGATTGCAAACATAGAACAGAAATAAGCTGACCGTTAAATGATAATTTTTAAATTATGCCAATAAAACTTATACGTTTGAACATTAAGTAAAGATATATTTTTATTTTAAAAGCAAGTCATTTTTGTATTCTTTTACTTACATTATTTATTACAATAATCCTGCTTACATATGTCGTTCCTTTAGGGAGATTTTAATAATTGTTTTTTGTTTCAAATAATAAGTAGTGAGTATAAATGAAATATTATCATACAAAATGGATATTAAGTCAAACATCCACGGTCGGTCGTAAATGGTTTACGGGTGTCAGGAGCCTTCGAAAGCGTCCACAGGTTGTCCAACGGCTTTCCGTTTTGTGGCAAGGCACGGTCAACGCTCGGCAAACTGCCGGACTTACAGGTTGTACAATGTACATGGGGCATTGGAATCCGCGGGAGACAAAAAAAGAAACGCCCGTATCGCCTGCGCTTTTGCGCATCTCGACTACCGAAGAAACGTCTGGTGCATTAAGTCTGCATCAACTTATAAGTCACGCTATTGATACTGGTATTCTAAAACTAACGTGCCAATGAAAGTTCTGGAACTATTGTTATCGACAATTTAATGAAAACAATAGCCTCGTACTTAAATACATAGCTTACCTTTATAACAACTGTTACTTTCTTTTGCAATGTGGGAATCATAAAACTGAGTTTTTATGGTTTCGCTTAAAGTTTAACTGCTTAGTATAACATAATTATGTTTTGAAAATTTCCTTACATCATTTTATTCTGTTGTGTAATGTTGAACCATGGGTCTGCTTTTGTTCTATTTCAAATGTTGATTTTGTTAATTATAACAGGGCAAATTTTTTGATTTTTTTTTGCCATAATAATAAATGTTGAAGTTGCTAGGCTCATAATTATTTTTAAAAAAGGCTTGTATGTTCTTGGCGAATTTTTAAATGTAATCTAAATGTAACTTTTAAACTAATATTGTAATTTAAGACTTTTTATAATAAATATTTTTTGGCCTGTTTTAATAAATAAAAATATATATAGAAATAATATTATAGCACGTACTTCAAATTCAATTACTTCATATATTACTCATATTCAATTACTTTATATAGCTCCTTGCCTGTCTGTTTGTAAAATCTGAGATTAAATTAAACTTCATTATGAAATACCTACAGTGTATTCGTTTTTGCCTCAAAATTTTAAAATATAACTGCAAAAATACATTAGTACCTTTCTTAAACAAAACAAGTTGTACCCTGTACAGCACAAATCTTAAATCTTTCTTTTAAGATTTGTGCTTTCATCAGAAATTATATCTTTCATTTATGTTAATTACCATAATAAAAAAGATCATGGTAATTAGATAGTTGTGTCATTACTATAAACAAAATGATTACGATATAGATTAAATGTTAATTTCAGTCACGGTGAACAAATGTTCATTTAGTATAATCCCTAACTTACGCATGTTGTATGCTTTACTGTATTTCAAAAGCTCTTTCTTGCGTGACGTGTTCTTGGAAGTCAAATTTAAGAGCTAAATTCTCTTATAAGTACCGACGTTGTCCCGCATTCCAGAGCCAAATCTTCCTTTGCCTTTTGCAGTTTGAGTTGACCACTCCCCATAGCCTTTATGCCATTGACCCCAAATCGCAAAATTATAAACTTAACAATATTTTTTATAGAATATATATAATTAATAACAGTTAATTTTATTTAAATAAATATAATTAATTAAAAAAAAATAAAATTAATTAAGTGAATATTTCACAAGTTGAACACAGTTTACGCTATATTAGTGTAAAATTGTTTATGGGATGGAAAAAATATCACACAAGACTCAAAATGTATTATTTTTAAAGCACTAAAGGTTTTTTCGTTAAATTCGTTGAAGTGAAACTCAAAACTAAGATAAGATGTCAATTTGAGTGCCTCAAAAGTGTCTGGTGACGTATGTACTATATTGTGAATGTAACAACATAGTCAAAGTAATTAATTAGTTTTTTGTAACATAAATAATAACTACTCCCCCGCTTTTGCGTATACATGTACAAGTAAATATATATTTATTTGAAAAATCACTTGAATAATTTTAACGATTAAAATATTCCCTAAAAAATTTGAAAGAATTGTTTTGAAACCAAATTACACTTCTGTTATAAATGAATTGTAATTTATATTACTATATTATAGTGTTATAAGACCGTTGATAAATAATTGCATACATACAAATAATTTAAAATTATTAAACGCGAAGAACCTTAAACAAATTTAACCCTAAATAATGAGTTATTTACAAATCTAAGAGTTATGCTCTTGAGAGTTTTTTAGAAATTAAAATTTCAATTGCTAATGTAATTAAGTGATATTATAGACACTCGATTTCGCTACAAAGGACAATAGATATATTTAGGCTTTTAGTACTTAAAAAATTATATTTAGGTAAGTATAACTTATAAAACAAAAAAAAGATATTTAATTTGTAAACGCATATATATTATAATCATTCACATAGTCCTCTGAATGTGGCACCAAATTATTTATCATCTTTTCCTAATATGTACGCAGTACGATTTTATTTAAGACAGTGTGGTAATTATCAAAGTTAACAGTGTGAACTATCTACCTTGTTAAAATATTATATTAAAAATAGGTCCTTGTCTGTTTTTATTAGAACAAGGTGTGTAAGAAATTTCTGAAAAAAAAAAATACACAACAGATAAAACGAATACTTATTAAAACGGGTAAATCGCAAAATTGAGGATTTCACGTATGTTAAAAGGCGTTGCAATAGATCATGGCTGAAAATACTCAATTGTCTAATTATTTCATGTAATAGGTATATTGTGTTATTGATAAGTAAATAGCATGTTTATTTTATTATTATTTATAAGAAATCAACTTCCATTGCGAATAATGAAAGCAAACGAATGGTGCCACCTAGATTTCGCGAAAAAAAAAACATAAACTGTTAGAGACACCCTGTATTTATTACTAAGTATTATAAATCAATATTTTCTTTACTACAATTATTAATCAATATAAACCAATCTCTACTATAACATTTATGTAAGAACATTGATCAAAATAACTACAAACGAATACCACTATAATCATATTATTTATATTTGTGTTCGAATAACGATCGGAGTTACAAACTTAGATATACCTACGGAAATATATTAAATTAATGCATTTAGCATCTGCACAAATGCAATTAAGCAGTCTCATTACAGCAGAAAACGTGTTTAATTATTCACATATTGTATTACTGTATTAACTAATTGCTACGCGTAACAGTATTGTCACTGTTTGTATATAAATGAATTACTATATAATACTGAAAGCGTCAATAATAGGGTACCATTTCACAACAGATGAGACGAAAAGTATTTTTAACACCCAACGTAGCAGTTCAATATTCTTAGTACAACTTTGTATTTATAACCCTAATTCCGACAATTTCAATGTGTTTCATTCATAAATCATCGGCGATAGGAATTTATTACATGATGTCTGAATGAAAAACCTTGAAACGATCGGTGTTTACGTTGACACTGTAGACTCATACGTACAACTGGCACAGAACATTGATACATGTTAAGCATTGTTTTTATTCAACACTCTATATAGTTACTCGTTTTGTTTAAAACAAATCGATGAACATAAAAAAAAAATACTGCTTTCTTTTTATGTTTAAATATCTCTCTACTATTTGTGTAAAGTTTATAGTGTTATAAAATTATATCTAACTAAGTAAAATTATACCAACATGAAAATTCTGAAAATACTCCATACATTAATTACTATTATTACTTTACTTTGGAAAAGTATAAAAGTATTCATGATTACAAATGATCAGTTTGCTGAAGCCTGCTTCCAAAAAGAAGTCGTTGACCTAACATCGGATATAGATATACCATACTTTTCCGGTACAGACAAAACACGTATTGAATTTAAAATTTTGTAACCTTGCATTTTAGAATAACGTGAAAAATAAATTATATTATCATACACTTGAAATTTTGAATTCATATCAACTTCAAAATTTTTTTTTAACATTGGCGTAACCGATAAGATTTTGGACTAGTCACACTTTAATGAAATAAATCCATTTTTTCCCATTAATAAAAAATTAAGAAAAATTCAAACTGTACCGTAATTTCTTATCATCAAAAATAAATTAATATAAATATGCTTTTGATTTACATAGCAGACGCGTTCTTTTTAACAACAAATAATGCAACAAGCAAAAAACTGGCAAAAAGAAATTGGACAGCGAAGTTGCTACAAAAACATCAAGCATCAACGCAAATTATTATTATAGCGTAATAAGAAAATGGACGACCTACTTCGATTAAAACTTCAGTCAGCTCGGTCATCCAGAAAATCAGCTAGTGGATCATGTTATGAAGGAGAAGGATGAGGTGGCAAACGAGTACACGTGCTCGAGGCTCAAACGAGAGTCGCTTTAAATCGAGGCCGGCCATCTAGAGGTAGCGGTGACCGCTATAACGAATGGCATTCGAATCGAACGCAATCTTAGAGTTCCGTGTGTAGGTGGGTCGGCTGATCTCTCCGACGGCAATGCACATCCGGCCCGGTCGATACGGGCGGCGACATGCGCGCTGCCGCGGCGTCCCTCGTCGGCCGTCGCGACTCCCTCCCGTCCCCCTCGACCACCGCTCTAAACCACCTCCTCGCGTCTTCAAGCAGCCCCCTCGCATCGATTCGTGGGCCTGATAATTATTACATTGCGAAAACCCATCTTCCACCCACAGAAATGTCTTCGATGTCAAGAGAAATATATCATATCGAAATAAATCACTATTATAAGGTGTTATTTAGTTCATTTGGCTTAGATGTTTTGTAAACAATTAATTAATGAATAGATCACCGGATGCAAAATCAAATTTTAGGACATTCTTATTTCGCTCGAGATTCATTAAATTGTATAGAAAGCTAGAGAATAATCAAATAATAAGGCAAGAATAGATATAGACAAATTTTTTAAAAAATGAAAGAACTCTTTTCCCAACTAAATTCAATTTTCCTGTTTAATATGTGTTAAGTATTGCAAATATTTCTCATTTACTGTAAGGTATATTACGATATAAAACTAAATAACATTTCCTTAGGCTTAGACAGAATACCAAATTATATCATGTAATTTATATCTCTCATTTTTATAATTTAAGGGTGTGGCAAACAAATTTTCACAATGGCTGTGTATCTCAATCAATATTATATCTATATTTTTATTTTTATATGAAATTGTTTTGTAACTAAGTTTTATTTTCTTATTATTATTATAGACATAGTATTTTAATTTATTTCAATAATTGAATTCTCAAAAGTATTTAAAGTTTTCCATTACTTGAATCTAAGACGTATATTTCGTATCTATATTTATTTATTGTTAAGTTGCAATTTGAATTAACCTTCCTCTACAACACTATTCATTATAATGCGGAGTTCAGAGGAATAAGAATAACTGCAATAAATTATATCTGATTGGTATCAAATTCTTGTAGCCGGTGTTAAGTTACCGAATATAATTATTAATATATTACCAAAATAAATATCTTAAATATTTTGAACAAACCTAATTCAACGGCTGTTAAAATAGGTATTAATGAAATATAATGTACGTAAATAGTTATTGAATTTCTCAGAAAATCACTTAACTGACATAATTATCCGAACAGACTTACAAGCAATATGTTCTATTCAAAGCTCTAACAGGAAGCGTCTACGTGGCAACTGATACTTAATCCATATTCAATTTCGTCGAACGTACACTTCGCTATTAACTAAGCGCATATAATCTCCGCCTTTCAATCCGCATACATTCTAAAGTCTGTAATCCATAGACTAGACTAGAAGATTAATAGGTATACGTGTACACCAAACACGTCTAGGTTTGAATACTAGCAAATTGGTAATAAACATCAATTTCAAAGCAATTAGTGGATTCAATATTATATTGCTCGGAATTCCGTTGACATTAAATTGTTCTGAAACAAGATTATCTAATACAAATGTTGGATAGAAATATTATATTAAACATCTGCATACATATGTACATACGAGTATATTTTGTTTATGCATTTCAGTTTGGACCGCAGTAAGTGTGATAATAATATAGAGAATTTAAATTAGAAGTTGCGTAATTTCAGCACGTTTATACAATTATTTATCTTTCATAATATATATATTAATGTATATGTTCTTAATATTACTTGAAAGTAATCTGAATAATTCAAAATTGATGAAATCGATGAACTGTGTCATTGCTAATTCTATTTTTTTAAATATAAAGTTTATATGTCTCTCTGTCGTAAAATCAGCAATTAGTACAGAATATTGAATAAAAATTTAAAGAATGAAGGAAGTATTAACAACTCCTGCTCTATTACAGAAGTACTTAGATTACAATTATGCTCGTACTGAATATAAACTCTTCCGAGGAAATAAATATCTCAATTTCATATCCGTAACTTATTATAAAATCTAACAATTAAGAGAAGCTAATATGCAAGTTGTTATCTAGAAAAATAGATTTTCTTGAAAGGCTTTAAAATATATGGAGACAAATAAATAACCAGACAGGTAAATCAAAAATATTTTCTTTAGAATTGCTGAGTATAGTGCTGTTTTGCTCCACAGAAGTTTAATTATTCAGTTCTCTAAGGAATTCAGGAGTCAGAATTCTTGACACATTTCTAGAAATCTAAATTTAGTTTTAAAGAAAAACTTGTAAAATGAGTAATAAAATACATAAAATCCGAAAAATGCTATAACAAAACTTACTGACTGTCCAATATGAATAATTCTTTAGTAAAATCGTCTTTATGTCATTTTTTACTATTTCTGTTTCTTTTTTGACACATGATTCAATCATGTATTGAATTCAATACAATCAGCAAATTGTTAATGTTCTGTTATAGCATCTTACCCTATTAGAATGTTTACTAAGCATACCGAAGATTACCTCCCTCCTACACACCTCCGTTATCGATTAAAAAAATGTATAGGTACCTACTTATTTTACATTAAGATTATTATGCTCTCTCCAATATCTCAAACTCCATATCGTTAAACTCATCGACTTTCTACATGAAATACTTTATGAAATTATCAAACCACTTAACAAAAGTTTCGATTCCTTCATGTATAAGAAAAACTAAATTATAACAGGAGCAATTTATTTTTCTTTACAAAAAAACAACAATATTTATTTTAAAATCAAATAGGTATTGATTTAAATCATAAGGATTTTTTTAATAATGTAAAATTATTGAATGTCTGCTGATTTACATTTCATCCTTTGTAGTATTATTACTGATTATGTAACCATGAAACCAGCATACAGAAAAAAAAATCATTTTAAAACCAATATGTGCAAATATTTATCAACTTGAAAAATACGACAAATTGTATATTGCCATTTAATAGTAAAAATGTATGAGGGATATATTATTCAGATCTTTTCTCTTTTTTTAATTAATACGGTAAATAAGACATTGTTTGAAACGGGAACGATTTAAAGTATTGTCATCAAGTCAATAGATAAGTCTTATCTAAAGGTAACTTAGTTACCTTTTCGACATTCCACTAAAGTTGTTTACAAACATGATGTTGATCTGTAAGTGACACAGGCATCAATGATTTAAAAACTGCACTAGATTTTTAAATTATTTCAAACTGCACTAGGAAGAAAAAAATAATATGTTGAAGATATTTTTTTATATTCCTACCTATTCATTGTAGACTATTTGTTTCAGTTACTAAGTTGTAGCGCCATCTATCGTACATGTCGCCGCAGTCTGTCTACCCAAGTTTGCATCAATCATCACACTACATAAGGAGAGTTTATAATTTTTCATTCATAAATCTTCACACATCATGGTTTAACGCAGGTCATTAAACAACGGAACAACAATAAAGAAAGAAAGGCTGCGTACGTAGTGACGATAGTGCAAATCTTTTTCTCGCATGTATAACACGGATTATTTTATTCTGATGTTTGAGCAGTATCTTTGGCAAGTTTATTAAAATTCATACAATAACATTTGTGTGAAATTGTAAAGAAACTAAATCCAGCATCTTTGCATTAAAATAAGATTGTGGGCTTAAGTATCACAACGGTGCCAAACCTGAATATGAATTATTTAGATACAGAGGAGATAGTGCTTACTTTTTAAAAGTATGTTTCGTGACTAAATGTAAGTAATTTACATAAAACAAAATTAGTATGTTTTATATGCAACGTTTGCTTTGAAAAATGTGGAAAATTATTCTAACGGGGGTTAACATCGGGTTATTGATCTTTATTAATTTGAGCATGAGAATGATAATTAATTAATTGAAAATTAGTAGTAGACACGTTATCTAATCAGAAATGTAAATTTGAATAACAGTAACTCATGATCGTTCTTAAATAAGTAAATTTAAGAAAATTATTTATTCCGCCACTTACTGGCTTTGGTAGCTCTGCCAAGCGATTTTCGATTTGACACATCCTCTGTAGGCGCCTATAATTAGACATACGGTGAATGGAAAAAAACATGTAGCCTCTATAAAAATACTAAAATAATGAAATATATTTAAAATAATAAAATTGTTCAATCACTTAATCACAAATAAAAATATTAATTAATATCTTATATTTAATATGGCATACATACCACAAACGTACATACATACATGCCTAAAGTTTTTGTTTTTATTTAATACTATAACCATGTGTATGCACAGGTACCTGTAAGCACAGGCTTACTTTAAAACAGCACCTGTAAGCATAGGTCTTTTTTAAATTTGGGAACTACAATAGAGTAACACATACAAACAGTTTTTTTTACTAATTTAAATCTTTTTATCGCTTTTCTCCTCACATTCCTGATATTGTAGCCTGTATATATTATATGCAGATCTATATCTGAATATAAAATAATCAATAAAACAATACTTATATATGGTCTTAATTTTGAATGTAACTCTGAATTGCCATTAATAAAATGTTTTTTCATCAACCTATATCATAATTTTGTATACCTAATAATAGATATTATATTTATAAATTAACGTTGCCAGAAAATATTAAAAATAAATTCCTTATTTTTAAAGTAGTATTGAGGACAGCTAACAAATATTGCTAGTCTGTAGCACATGATATCACCAAGCTATAGTATAGTCTGTTACAATCTGTGGTTACCCTGCCATTTAGGGAAGCCAATTTATGTTTTGATTGTGTATGAACTTCGTAGTTTTATTTATTTCATTTGCTGAAATTATACAAAATAAATAGTTTGTTTAATATATATAGTAGTGAAAATATATCTACAAAAATGACCTGGGGTTTTGTTACTTGTGGTCCTAATGAGGCTTTAGTGGTATCTGGTAAGCTGACTTTAAATACTTATCACTATATTAGTTTGTATCAAAAAAACATACATAATTGTTATTTTAAATTGATATGTCTTTTGCGAATACTTTTTAAAGCAATTTCACCACCCTTTAATTTTAATACTTTTCTTAATTCCAAGTGAGTACTTGTCCTAATAAGAATTACTTGCGGCGTAAATATATTATAAATAAATCGAAATCCAACAATATTTTATTCAGAGAATATTACCAATTAGTTCTTACTTTATGTGTACCAGATTTGAGGATAAATGTTTGAAAATTGATTATTTTTCTGTCTAAACATTTGCTTATGTTACTAATTTGCTGAGCTAATATATAGAAAAACGGTATTATAAATACTAATACATAGAAAAAAGGTATGAGCTATAATAATGAACAGTATGTTTATTCTGAAAACAAATATTTTAATTTTTTGAGTAAAGCCCAATTTCAACCTATTACAGAAGATATAAAGCCTAAATAAATGTGCTTATTAAAAATAATATTTTAGTGGTAAAATCATAAAAGTGCTATTTTACTCTTGTCTATATAGCATTATTATGTATATGATTTATAGCTGTTGATTTTATAACCAATGTGTTTTTCTGAATATTTAAGTCTCAGTCTAGGGTTATGAAAATCTTAAACTACTCTTCTAGATCATATTTTAGTATAAATTTTAAAATGAATGGCCACTTAAATTTTTCTGTAAAAGCGAACATATCTAACACATAATTTTGATTTAAAAATGTACTGAAGCTATGAGAATAATGTTTTATATAGAAGTTTATTACAAATATAATGTTAGATTGAAGGAATATATGTTATATATACAATGCAAATTTATATATTTTCCTGGCTGCGAGTGTATCTATATTTTATTATTAACCACCAAGCATAGCATGATTTAATGTTTTTTATAATTATAAATGTTTTAATAGATCTGTATTATTGATGTAAAATAAAATGTATCATTTTATTTACAATTTTGTGCTTTGTAATCAGGATGTTGTTACTCAAAGCCACTGCTGGTACCGGGTGGTCGAGCATTTGTGTGGCCCGCCCTACAGCGTGTCCAGCGGATATCACTGAACACTATGACACTCCAGGTTGAATCACCCACTGTGTACACAAGCCAGGGTGTACCAATATCTGTCACAGGAATAGCACAGGTACAAATGACTCAGTCATTACATCATCTCATTCCATTAAATGTTAAATTGGTCCTATCAAGCAACTTTAATCGGACTATGAACTAAAAGAATAATGAAACAAATTGGATTAATGATTTAAAAATAACAAATTTTTAAATGATTTTACATTTTAGGTTAAGATTCAAGGTCAAAATGCTGAAATGTTACTCTCAGCCTGTGAACAATTTCTTGGGAAATCAGAACAAGAAATTCAACATATAGCTCTTGTTACTCTTGAAGGCCATCAGAGGGCTATTATGGGGTCCATGACTGTCGAAGAAATATACAAGGACAGGAAAGTGTTTTCCAAGAAGGTACTTATACCATAACAGATTAATTTTCTGATTTTAATATTACTCTTAGGATTCACTTTATATGTATCACACTACGTGTAAAAGTAAGGATATATGGCATTTTCAAATATCTAATTTCTTTCAGGTCTTTGAAGTGGCCTCTAGTGATCTAATAAATATGGGAATTACGGTTGTTTCATACACACTGAAAGACATCAGAGATGAGGAGGTATGTTATTTTATATCATGATTACCTTGTAACTACTTTCCTCAATTTGATATTAGTTACATATAGATAGTAAATTTTTTGTATATGTACTTTGTCACTCTTAAATATAAATATCTATAAATAAGGTATGTATAAAATTAATTATTAAAAATGTTGCACTTTTCATGTTTGTAATATTTTGAAGAATAATTTTGTTAATAACACAATGTATTAAAACTCATCCTTATTGTTTTGCAACAGTAATTTTCTTAATAATTCTTAACACATTTAATATTTCATAGTACATACATTAATGTCTCATCTAAATAGGATGCATGTATTTAATGAATCTATTGTTTCCTACTTGAACAGGGAGCTAAGGTATGTGAACAGAATTAATGCACTTCATAAGCTTGTGTTATATGAATATTTCAACCAATTTCAACATAGAATATTAAAATTCTCAGTTGTACTCAGTGTATATCATAATCGATATTTTGTATGACATACAACTTGGTTATTAGATAATGATGTTTTTTGTGTAAGGCCTTTCATTATTTAATATTTAGGCAAGGTGAGTAAACATTGATGTATGCAAATCGATGCCTATTACGGGACATATGTACGTATAGACTGCTTTAAACTGTATTTATCGTTTGTGTGTACGTACAAGCTATGAGAATTGTAGGCAATTGACTGTTTCCGCAATGTTTGTGAGTCACGTGTTTTCCCTGAAAAGTTAATAAGCTTATTCACACATTCGATAAATATGAAACACTAAAGGTTTATAAAAAATATATTTAATTAAGTAAAAGAATATTCGTCTGTCTGTATTTATTAATTTAGAGAGAGATCTTCCAAAATGTATATTTTCATTTGACCTTTAGCTCCAAGGCTCATTGAAAGTCGATAGGCAATCATAGACCCGCCTATGTTTACGAGGTAATAACGTTCAGGGACCGCCTCACCTTGACACAGCGTGTTAATTAGGCTTTTTGTCCACTTGTTTGTATGTTTGTACAATGTACACTAACATTGCACTGTATTCATATTTGGAAGTTTTCAGTATTAATTGATTATATTAAAATTAATCTGTAGCTTTTTCAAATGCAATATGTACTTGAAATATAATGATGGCAGTGAAGAACAAGATTGTTTTATAACATGTCTTGAACTATTCTAAAGCTAAATTTGTTTGGTAGGATGATTAATTGTTTCTTTTTTTGTTTTGCCAAATAAAAGAGATGCCACAGCACATTAATAGGTATATTTTGGTGCAACAGTTAGTTACAAATTCATTTTTCTTCTAAGGGCTACCTAAAAGCTTTGGGTATGGCCCGTACGGCAGAAGTAAAGCGAGATGCACGTATAGGAGAGGCAGAGGCTCAGGCGGAGGCGAAAATAAAAGAAGCTATGGCAGAAGAACAAAGAATGGCGGCGAGATTTCTCAACGACACCGAAATAGCAAAGGCGCAGAGAGATTTCGAACTGAAGAAAGCGGCTTATGACGTTGAAGTACAGACTAAAAAGGTAAATAGCATTTGTCATGTTACTATTCTTTATATTATTAATTATTGAATCGGAATTATGGTTAAAGAGCTATCAGTTGTATTCAAATTTGAGAACTTAACACTCGTTTTCGGACTTTGTTTGAAAGATTTGACGACTGTTTCAGCGTTAGCTTGTTACTAAAAATAGTTTCTACCAAAAACCGTTTCATACAAGGCATAATTTTATAAAAGTTGACGCGATATAGAATAATTTAATTTGGTAATGAAGCTCATTACCTATTAGTTTGAATACCGACTATTAGTCTCGACCTCGGCAAATTTTCGTATTAAACGATTTATGAACAATAACCTTTAATGTAATACATTTCTCTGCTTCTCTGTATTCCTTGTCGTTGAACAGCTAATGTAACAGATAAAATTTTAGTAACCTTGTCAGACGCTTATGTAAAAATAGATTTAATAAATGATTTATACAACTTTTCCAGGCTGAAGCCGAAATGGCATATGAGTTGCAAGCCGCTAAGACGAAACAGCGCATTAAAGAAGAACAGATGCAGATAGCTGTAGTGGAACGTACACAAGAGATCAGTGTTCAGAAGTGGGAGGTCCAGCGACGTGAAAGAGAATTGGAGGCCACCATACGCAGGTTACATTTATATGGATATACTAGTTCTTGTCTGTGTCGTGGGCTTCGGAATTAGCTTCAGAGAGAAATGCACAGTGTGTTAAAATAATAGATATGCTAACCAAACGGCAGCGACATGTGTCGTCTAAGTCACTTAACGCAATACAGATGTTTAACCTTTTTTCCGTTAAAATTACACTTAATTTCGGGATAAATTGGATTTCAAGAATAATTGTCTGTTATTGGTGCCTAAGTGACTTTACTGTTGAATTTTATCATAAACCGTTGAGTAGTTTTTGTGTTAAAGAATTATAAATATATGTCTTAGAGTTTGATACTTGATTTTCAAATTAAATATTTAGGGGGCTATTTTTAAGTATATTGTAAGTGGCAAGACCAATCCTAGGGGCCAAATATCAATCATCCTTTCGTCCATCCATCCATCCATCCAGCATTCATGGTAATTAAGTGCCTTTTAAAACTGTTTCATTAAAATGATCTTAAAATTTGTCCAATAAAACCTTTTAATAATAATTCAATGACTTATTATCATATAATTGTCCAAACGATTAGAGAAAAATACTAAAAATATTAGAATTTTTGTGGTCTTTGGTGTCGCTGTTTAAAGTTTCTGGTCAAAATTCTGCCTTCAGAAGGTGACTGGCAGTATTCATTTGAAGTTTTTTACAATATTTTCTACAACATACTTACAAATCAGATCTCAGACTAAAAGCGATTACAATTTTTACTTACTTGTAGCACCTGGTACCTGAGTATTGGCCGTCAGTATAAGATATCAGACTTGTATACGTTTACTGCAGACACTGATACTAATCTGTTACATATTCTTCGTCCGTAAAAAATAGTCCCGTGATCTTGTTCTAATAGTATAATAATGATTTTTTCTCCTCATAGAAGTGACAAGCTTTGTATCAGTGCATTTTTGATTATAGCATATGCGTTAATTGAAATTTTGTTTCTTACCTTGCAGACCGGCCGAAGCCGAGAAATATAGATTGGAAAAATTGGCAGAGGCTCACCGATTGAAGACGGTTTTGGAAGCTGAAGCCGAAGCTGAAGCTGTCAAAGTTCGTGGAGAGGTCAGTTAATATTATATATGATTAATCATTATATTCTAATATCTAAGACAGTTTAACAAAGACGTTAAACTTTTACTGTGTCTGTAATAATATTGATTTGTTACTTAAATGTCAAATGCATTAAACAGTTGTCGTTTTTGAATAAGAACATACTTATTAATAAAATAAAATTCTAACTTTGTTTTGAAATCGGCTTAGCTAAATGATATAAAAATTATTATAATCTTTAGTTTACGACGGTTTTTAATATATATATATTTAATAATAAGAAATTGCGATTATTACGACATAGTTACGACATAGTAAATTTGTTAAATAATATATTTTGCATCACTAATTTTATTATAAATAATAAATAATAATGTTTTTCAAGGCTGAAGCATACGCTATTAAGGCAAAGGCAGCAGCTGATGCTGAGCAAATGGCGAAAAAAGCGGAAGCCTGGAAGGAGTACGGCTCGGCTGCTATGATTGATATGATGCTGGAAACACTACCCAAGGTACGTACACACACATGCACTTACACACACACACACACACACACACTCACACAAATCTTTAAATGTATAATCAGTAAAATATAATAAGGATTATTCATAGTATTTACATGAAATGTGTATGTATATTTTTTATCATCGAGTTATGTAGAAGAAAGATAGTTGATGATAAATTGTAGCGTATAATCTATATCGATGTCAATGAATTATGCTTCTCAGAGCAGTTGAAGAGACGACTCACGTAATAAAAAAAAATACTTGTGCGTGGAGTCCCTCGTGGGAAGAAATGACACTTCGTAATGTTTGAATGGTAAACGGGAAGGGGTGGAAATTGATTTTTAAGGAATTTTTAGTATTTCTTTAAGAGCAACTTTATTAACATTACTTACAATCGATGGCCCGCATGTGGTCAAGGTACATATATCTATTGATTGTTAACATATTCAATTTCCTTGCAGCTAAAGCTGATAACTGTTTACAGGTAAAATTGTCCATCGTTATGAGAATTGTTTCTTAGTAAGCGATTTACATAATAAAATAGGTATGCTTAAGATCTCGTTTTCAGTGTAAAGAAATACAAAATTAATGTTATTGGAAGACTCACTCGTTTCTAAATCTTTCTAAAATCAGAGTAAACACTAAATACTTTATTTTAATTTTTTTATTTGAACAAAAAAAGAAAAACCGCCTATGCTGAATTTATTTAATTATATAACATAAGCTATGCTGTTATTTATTTATTTATTCATTTATTTATATACAATGAGGTAAATGCAATTTAATTCGCAACTTTTTGCCACGCAATCGGTCGTACCTTACCATCAAAAGGAAAATTTGTTTCTTTATCAGTTGTTTTGATAATACAAACATCGTTGACCTTATATCAGATAATATTTATCTTTTGCAACATTGTATTTTTTTATACATATGTTTTAATTTATAAAATAAAATCATACACCAATTACCATAGACAGAAATATTAAAACAATATTACCTACATAGAAAATAAGGAGCTTTGTACAGGTAGATATACATGTTTGAAAATATATTCAACTATAATCGTTTTTAAATTACATCATACGTAATAAGTATTAAGATATTTATAATGTAATACATCAATATATAAATCTTAATACATTTGAATAATTATGCAACATGTTACTGTTTGAATGTGTTTCATGTTTAAAATGAACACAGACCAGAGCATATTATGAGAAACAATAGTTGATAGCATCACGTTTAGTGTAACGTAATTGTTAAATGGTGGTCGACTCAAGGGCGTCATTAATTTAACTTTAGTATTGTCTTTCCTTCCTGTATATATATTGTATATTACCTTATGTATAATATAATACTATTAGATTGTTTTTATATAAAACGAATGTGAATCCCCCTTCAGATAACTCTTACTCTTTAATCAGTCGCATACTTGTTATCAGCAGTCGTTAAGATATAACGCTTGAATCCAAAACAACCTATCTGTAGCCTCGTAATGTTATTGAATACAATTTTGTCTTCTACTTCCATTTTTTTGATGTTTTAATATAAAGAAAAAAAAACGTAAATCAACGATTTAAAAAAAAATATATCACAAATAAATACATAAATACGTGGCATATTCAGAACTGTAGAAAAATATTTTTACTATTTATTTATGTGATGAAATAAATACTTTTGTTACGCGAATAAGATACGCTTTTAAATGGTTTTCTTCTAAAATCTGGCTTACAATTGTCACCGACCTTACTTGTACTTTAATGTAAATAAATGCGGAATAAAACATTAATTAAAACACAAAATAATAATGAAACATATTGATGATAGCAGACGGATGTATACTGTTTTTAATTTTATATAAATTAAATACACGCGTTAAGTTATCTAACATTTTTTTTTATACAGTCTTTCCATTAGTGATTAGAACATATTCGCGATAAACACACAAAGCTTACACATGTTAAACACGTTTTAAATTACAGCAAGTAGAATTCTATCGATAAAAAAGTTATCGTATGTCATTGAATACATTAAAATAAATTATTCCTTACATATTTTATTTAATTTATATTTTTAATGATACTACGTTTAGTTATAAATTCTTATCATATTAAATGTTTCTCTATAAGCCAACAAAAATAGTTTCGAATACAATTTACTTAAGAATTTACAACGGCTATTCGAAGAATATGCACATATACATTTATCAAAAGATCAATGGCATAGTCATACTATGACTTATTTTATAACAATAAGTATAAGTAACTAGTAGTCAATCCAAAAAATGGTTTTATTGTAATTTTTTTATTTACTACATTCTCGGCATTTGTCTCTCGATCCTAAGGGATTCTTTGCTTTTAATATTAGACAAATAATAATCTACTTACAAAATTAATAGTATACATTTAGAAAATAATGCGAATATTGAAATATACAAAAAATTTAATAAATATTTTTTTTTATATTTCTTTCCATCTTTACGAGCCATGTTGAATGTTATTATCCGTTTAAATTCAAACAACTAATTATTATTAACTAGTTCATGCTGTGTAAACGTAAACACGAGCCGTGACCGAAAATTATAATACACTATTATATTTAATTGTTCGTGTACTGTGAATGGTGATATTAACATAATATTATGTAATTATACACCTTATAGTCTCACAATTTTTAGTTTTTTATACAAACTATTAAAGCATTTGTAATTAATATAAAATTTTGATTATTAATATGATGTATTTACGGGTTATAAGATAAAAAAACTCGTAATGATTTTGTCGGCGATGTTTAAGAAGTCGTATCATGAGAACAAACATATTATTATTAATGATAATTAATCAGATACATAGAGATTTGGAGAATTAAATATTTTTATAAATATTTAACTAGAGTTTATTATGGTCAGGTGGCAGCAGAGGTGGCGGCGCCGTTGTCTCAGGCTCGTAAGGTGACGATGGTGTCGTGTGGCGGAGGTGAGGTCGGAGCGGCCAAACTGACCGGGGAGGTGCTCAGCATCGTACAGTGTATACCGGACCTTGTGAAGGGAGTCACCGGCGTCGACATCGCTAAGATCAAGGTAACACCACACCCCAGCTGAAACAACAATACGGACATGACACTACCTTCACTAACCCTACCACTTGTTACTCTAAAAAAGTTACATACAAAGAGATTTTCACTCACCAATCTACGTGAACGTATTGTTATGTGCATATGTTAATGTAATAACATTTTTATTGTAAATTAACATTCCCTTCAAAGTGTATTTTATCACCACATACCATAACTATCAAACGCTTCATATGTTTAGTTTGCTTTATATAATTACGTTGTTCGATACATGTTATTTTGTGTTACATTATACATTGGACACTTT
Organism: Danaus melanippus; assembly: GCA_010014825.2. Lineage (NCBI taxonomy): Eukaryota > Metazoa > Arthropoda > Insecta > Lepidoptera > Nymphalidae > Danaus > Danaus melanippus. Next base: position 8,905,032 of record JAAAKD020000207.1, on the reverse strand, counting down.
CAACTGTTTCATTTTGATTGTAATTAATACGAACACATTTTCTTTCTTTTTATCTTTTGTTACCTCCTAGTTGCGTAATTTTAATAATATGAACATAAGCACATGTATGTGTAACGTATACATATATTTACATTCACAATGCACCTTTAATATTAACTGAATATTATATTATGTATGTTTATAATACATATATCTTTATATGCAAATGTAAATACTAATAACAATGAACAATCTCATTTCCTCTTTGGTTCTATGTACTGTTATATTTAATTCTTATTGAACATTTTACGTTCTAAGTAATTATGATAACCGAGGTCATGTGTTTCATGACCTGTGTTTTGAGAGGAAAAATTTCTTTTGGAACGTTTAGATGACGCTCGCCGTTGATAACGTTATCATTTGGTGCCGGTCGTGCTCGCACCGACCTTTACAAACACGCATAATATTAAAATATATTTTATATATATATATATATATATATATATATATATGTGTGTGTGTATGTATGTATGAATATTTTATTTGTACGTATATTATTTTATATGAAACTGTTTTCCCGTAATCCCGTAATATTTAAACAAGTGATTATTATTTAAAATAAACTCAATTAAATATCTTATACATTTTTTTCAATGAAGGGTTATGTCATACGGGTCAAGTTGGGTTCAATGTTGTAAATCTTCTGTTATTAGTTCATATAGTAATATATATAATATAACCCATGTCAACTTTATCCATCATAATTATTTATTACTTATCTCTATGTATTACTTAGTGATAACTGTCCAAATACTATTAATCTTCGGTCGTTCTTTATCGCTTTTGTGTTTTTTTTTCACTCATAACTGTCATATCTGCCTACTTTATCTTCTATATATGTAGTATAATGTACAATATTATTTACAACTAAACGTTAATTCTCTCCATACATTATGCTTCGTTAGTCATACTAAGTACTAACCCTACTTACCACGAACGCTTTATTCACTAATCATACTAACTGACCGTGTACCACGGTAGACGGTGGCGGAAGTCTCGACGATCCCAACGCCCACAGCACGAGGTGATTCGGCGAGGAAATTACGATAGATCAACAGAGGCGAGTATCGTAGTAGAAGTTATTTGGAAACTGTCTTTGTTATCATACGTTTATGTTCATTTGCATCTCGCTGTGATGTTTCGCAAATAGTTATCATTCTTATATTTTATAATATAATGTTTTTGCATTTCATAAACATGAACAATTTTTTTATTTATCTTTATATACGTTTGTGAATATAATTTTATTCTGTATGTTTAATATCAGTCTTTTCCTTGTATTCCTTAATATCACAGTATTTCCTAAACAGCTGAGCAACAACTTTTTTACAATAAGAGCTGTTCAATAATTTACTCTAATTTTGATACATGTATGAAACAGATTATTTAATGTCAACATTTATCTAAATCTAACACACTTCTCTTCGCTGCAGGGTCTTCGCGCCGTGTAAAGCCGCAATCTACCTGGTGGTAAAGTTTCCAGCAGTGTTTTAAGATCTTTGCCAAAATTGTTTACAGTAATAAAAATATATATGTTGATGTATATTTAGTTTCTGTATTAATACTGTTCACATATCTTGCATACAAGACAGTGTTACAGTTATTGCGTATTTAAACTGCGTGCCATCCCTTATTTATAGTATTTTGTATAGCTTTGCGACAAATCGGAGCGTTGATCTAATGTATGAATTTCGACCAATCGCTTAAATATTCTCGAAGTAGTTTACAAACGACTGTTATACTAATAAAATAATACCTATATTTTTTTATTTAGCTACTGTCTTAGGGTATATGAAAAATATTTGGTGTTCATGAAGTACAGTTAAATTTTAATTGTAATTTAGATATTGTAGCTGTGGGTCATAAGTAAATTGTGTCGAATTTTCATTATATTATCTTCCAGACTCGAATGAGATACGTGTTCAATATTACATTTTAAGACGCAAGGATCATAGAGCGTACGTATATAATATAATCGAGGCCACAGTAGTCGTTTAGTACCGCGCCATTAAAGTCGATGACGTTTTACGAATGACCCATTGAAAACACCAAACAACTGTAATGGAGATATAGATCTGTAGTCCACTCCACAGTATCATAGATCCAACAAAATTATATTTCGTCGTTAAAATCTATTTATTAAAGTAAATAAAAACGAACTTAAGACTTAAGGGATAGCGTAACTTCATCGGCCGATGAAGTTGTGTCGTTTTATCCTTGTAGCGTTTTTGTTTTAATATTTTTTTCTTATTACACAACAATTGTAGGTAACTATGTTATAGTTAAATCGGTTAAGCCGATATTGATGTCTATTTTTATATCGATGTCTGTCTGTTCATGCACTCAATATACATATTTCTATGTAATAAAAAAATACATAACTTTTTTGACGATACATTAAGACGTGTTAATAGGCTTGCTTGTGGTCTGTTGATGTTAAGTGAAATTATCTTTAATATAACATGTGTGTTCCTGTTGTCGGTTTTATAATATTGGCGATATCCTCTGTTAGATTGTGTTATCACCGCCGCTAACGTTTTATCACCGTTCATCGCACAACTTTTAAAGTTGATATTACTTGTAATCAACAGAATAGCATTATTTGTTTCAGCGTCTCGCTGGCTCTGTGCCATATTTATAAACAAGCAATATTTAATACCCTTTATTATTATTTGGTAAGGATTAGGTTTTTCCATTATACCCATATAATATATAAGAGATATATAAATGTATTAGTATTAAGATAGTTCCATTTTTCTTTAGAAATTGTTTATTAAAATTTTGCGGGTGCTGTGTATTAAACGATAAGTTCAGTTTGTCTAGCACAATTATATTAGTTGCTTATATGTATAATTTTGCTAAATATGTATATTTTTTTAGTTAATAATTTTATTAAAATAGGACATACGTACATTCATGTTAGATCTTTCACTGTCCTCAAGGCGTGTAAGGTTCGTGATTTGTCATGTTTGAATTGACTCTGCAGTCAGTATTACCAATGAGTTTAAGAACACGGTTCCAATGCGAATGAAGACTTAGCATAAAAAATATGTTTTAGAAACTAATTTGATTAACTAAATTTAATTTTAATTATACCAATTTCCTTTATATTAATTTGGATGACATATTTTAAAATATGTTTCGCTTGAAATTAATTACACATACATTTTGTTTACATTATTTTTATTTTATTCCAATTTCTAATTGTGGCTCCTTATCTGGTTTGGGACAGTGACAGATAGAATAAATACCATATTTCTTAGGTTTGAATTAACTTGTGGTTTTGCCAAAGTATAGTAAAAATATATCTTTAAGTATGAGCACTCAGAGTGTTATTAAATCTTTCGTGTGTGGATCACATTTTTTTGGTATCTGTGTATTTGACGTGGTTTTTATTAATATATATTCATTAAAATTTCAAATTATTTTTCTTGTTTTATTTCCTCCCAAAATTAAGTTTTTATATAACATAATCGTTTATATCTTAGTTTTATTCCAATATAAAGGCGCTCGAGGACCGGGAGGACCGGGTATTGTGGCGCAAATTGGGAGAGGCCTATGTCCAGCAGTGGACCATAAGTGGCTAAATGATGATGATGATGATGATGATATTCCAATACCAGTATTATTGTCATAAAATAAAAATGAAACACAAATATCAAACAATGATTTATTAAAATAATAATTTATCAGAGCTTTAACAACATCGATTAGGCACTGTAGGTGTTTATAAAAGTTATTTCACAATTCACATTACATAACATATAAGAGATTCGATCAAAATTATAAAATATTTTATAAAATAAATAACATTATTATTTTGTAATATAAGGCATCTCATTAACTGGTTCGATGATTATCCGTTATTTCATAAGTGTTACGACATGTACCTGAAATAAAAGTAAAAGTTTTTGAAGTTATTTCTTACCATCATTTGAATAAAAAGAATGGATGATTTTTATTTTATTATCTTATGGTCTATTACAGAATTGTATATTTAAAATACTAAAAGTATAGATCGCAACAATAAATTTTACGAATAATATTTGACGATAACAGCAATAAAATACACCTACAAAGCGCAATGAAATAAGCCGACCTGGCCCTCAACCATAACCAAATTAAAAGTGCGAAAAAATTAAACGCTAATTGATAATCTACTTATGACTTACAAAACATTGTAATAAAACTAATTCGCCACTTTCACTTAGCAAATGGCAAGTTTTATCAGCAAGTCAGAGCGTTAAAAATTGGTAAAATCGATTTATCACATACCGATAACCGCCACCGAAAACCTTTTAAAATAATTTTGACTGACCTTTGCCTAATAAAAAGACGATTTTTCTCTCCAGATGCGATGGATCAACATCAAACTGCTTGAATATATACAAAAAATATTGATTAATATTCTAATCGATGCTACATAAGAATCTAAATATTTTGTTAAAAAGTTTTATTATAATTTATTATAGAAAAATAGTAACACTAAAAGGAAAGTGAGAGACAAACCACACTTGTTTAATGAGCGGTTAACAGTCATTAAGATAATAATTTAAAATCGTTATTACTAAAAGTACCGATATAAATATAATATGTAAATTTGTTTATAACCCTTATTTATTTAACAATATAATACGAACATTGACCAGAGGTGGCGTTTTATATAAAAATAATTATTTATATCTAATTGTTTTAAATTGTAATTATATATAAGAACATACATAATACATTTTAAAAATATAAAAAATCTATTAAAAACGCGTCTTATGCTTTAATAATTATTGTAATAATTAGATATAAAAGTTGTATTAACGTTAAATTATTTATCGTTGTATATAAATCGCTTATTTAATTGAAATGTACTAATAACGAAGGCAACTTAGTATTATAATGACGTACTTGTTGTATCTACTTTACACCCAAAATTACTATGAACACAGAACCGTTACGGAATCGAAAGCACAGTTAGGAATAATGTAGCGGCAGTATAGATTTAAAATGTGATTGATCTTTCAACTCTAAATGGAAAACTAATTTAAATAACATTTTTACTCTGGTTCCTGTTTCCATTTTAAATAAAAACAGCATGATCAAAGTTTTATATTACCTATGTAAATTTTAATATACATAGGTAATAGAAAATTTAATAGTTCTTCAACGGCCAGACTAAAAGGGCTATGATTTTTATTTTTTGGGATTTGTTTTAATTTTAGTAACCATCTATTAGATATTAACCTAACCTGTTAAACGTCTGGCTGTGTCCAAGTTCGTAACTGATCTAATGCCGAACACAGTCTGGTTCACAAAATTATGAACTATACGATACAAGAAATGTTCTTAAACTCTTTAAATGATATGATGTTTGGGTAACTGTAGTCGTTTAAAAAAAATGTTTTTATTTCATTCCGATTGGAACATTTTTTAATATATGTTCATGATTGTCTTTTTTGTGACCGAGAATTACTAATTTTACTTCGTATGTTTCGAACACTTACATAACAAGGATATATTCTATTCCTAGACACCGCCATTTATCGACTATATTATTACTAGAGACCAGCTCCGTTTTCACAGTCTATATGAACTCAACATTCATAAAAAAGTCGTGTTAATGCGAATTGATTCATAATATAGTATAAACGTCCACAATAATATTATTTTTTATTAATATTACGCCAAAGGGCCAATTATTATTTTGTAAAATGTATAAGATGGAAATCGTTGCTATTACTATCCTTATGAAATAAATATACTATCTGAAATCTCTTCGCAAAACTTCTTAGGTTATACCTGCTATCTGATTTTGTACGACATTATTTTGATAAATCTCATAGTTTGGCCAAAGTGATTCGGTATGTAAACGCCAAATATACGGTTTTTATAAATTCTCGGATTAAAATAGAAAATTAGTAACATAGCTAAATTTTAAAAAAAAATTTCTCTTGCATATTACTCTTTTATTGGAGCTGCATTAATATCCGTTGTGATGTTTAAATTATCTAAGCACACAGATGGCAGAAAGCACGTCCTTTCGAACGAAGAGATAAACGCATTATCCTTTTTACAAAAAAGCGATCTTCCATGATACATCGTTTAGAACATTTTGAAAGACCTTTTTTGTGGAAAAAGCGATAATGTTTATTATTTTATTTCTTAACTTTCTATTTTCACTACCCTCTTAAACCAATATAAAATTGTAAATAATAAAATTTCCTTCATCTATTAATAACACTATACTGCAATTGCTTCAATGCTTACGTTGTACTTTAATTTGTTTCTAGTCTCATTCCAGTTTCAAGGCAAGCAAATGTAACTACATATCTATCACGTGAACATATTAATAAGGCAATTAATAAATCAGTTTGTAGAGACTTCCACTATTCTCTTGAACTATTATCATTTTATATATCAATGTTTTAATATCTCCATATTTACCTTCAAGCTACTATCTCCAAATGATATATTTTTTATTTTCAGTTATGTTATGATGTTATCAAGGACCAAAGTTTTGCACGGTTTTTATTTATATTTACGATGGGTTTAAATAAGCTATTTTAATTATGGTTATTTTATAGTGAATGCAAAATTTTGATTGATTCATTTTTAATATCGGTAGCAGTAGATCGTGCTATTGTTTATTTTCCAGCGTATGTTAAAATTTTTATTTTTGACTCGTATGTATACTTATGTGTATTTATTTTTCTATTTATTGTTACAACGGTTCCTACATTACTATTTGAATTGAAAAATACCCTTACTTTTTTATTTCTCGCATAACTTTCTTACCGTAAGAGATATTTTCGTTTCTAATAACGGAATAATAATTAAACACACATAAAATACATCAAGCAACACTTGCAACGAAGGCGGAACCAATTTAAAGGATTAGAATATTTTCAAAATTGAAATACTGATATGCGATTTAAAAAAATATTGGTTGTTATAATCATTTAAATTGAGTCCACAATCAAATCTTACTAGTAGTAATAGTAAGGTAATGTTACTATTACTATTGCAGAACCAGTTGAATATAAAGTAAACAAATGAAATGGCTGTTATACTTTACCCCATGCATGCTTGTATCTACGTTTTCTAACTAAATGTCTAGTTATATAATATTTTATAACTAAAATAAGCAAAAAGAAGGATAATAAGTACAAGAGGCTTAACATTCCAATGTCCAGGTTGGAGAATGGCCCAGAAGAGGCGGCTGCTGAGGCTATCGATCTTGCATCGTGAATGTTGTTAGCACCATATATTTTTTGCAAATATTCAAAAACTGCAGGCAAATTCCAAGCTCCTCGTGAAAGTCTACAGTCTGGACAATTAGTGACACTTGGATATTGTATTTTTGGATGGGCAGGGTCTTCGGTTACATCTCCGGCCAATCTTAAGTTGACTTCATTATGAGAAATCCATAACCAGAGAACTGCTTTATCATTTTCTTTAACATCAAACAACCTATTTCTGGCTGCCATGTCCTGGAAGTGTTGTGAACATTCAGTACAACCAAAGAAATGTTTGACATAACCATGCATAGCTCTTAAAACATGTGGGGCTTCATATCCTGGTTTTCTTGCTGCATTAACAGTTAGAACATGAAACAAAGTCCATAATCCACAAGTATAGCCTCGATATTTACTTTGACTGCCCTTACATCTTATATAATCTGCGTTGGTTGAAAATACTGGTGCATGAGAAGTTTCTAGCTTTTTTACTAATTCATATACTTCATTTCCATTCCATGAAGTTTTTGAGCTAAGTTTGCTATGTAATTCAAGTATATACTCTTCCATATTGGCTCTAAAGGGGAAGGCTATTATTAAAATATTTAAAAAATCCAATAAGGCCTCAAGTGGTTCACCATTTAGAACTTTATGCCTTGTAATTTCAGTATGCAAACTAGTTTTTAAAGTTTTTTCCAGATCACTATAGAAAACAACATCTGCAGACATGGAAGTTAAATCCTTATTTTTTAAAGCATTTAATTCATCTACATCTTCAAATTCAAGGTGCTTAGGAAATACAAAATTGTGTGACCTTAAATATGTATTAATAGTTTTAAGTAAATTAGATTTTGTTGGAGTTCCAGAGCTGAGAATATTGGGGGTTCTTAAAGGTCCAACAACTGCCACAGCAGGAAAAGTTTTAACACCGATACTTTCTGCCAACTTACTGGTATCAGATACTCTTTTGATCAATATATTAGTATAATCACTGGTGTCAAGAACTATTTCTGAGCCAATAGTTGAGTTGGCAGATTCAAAAATTAAAAATGTGTATGTAACTCCAGATGGAGTGGGCATTGTTTGTATGTTGGCTTGAGAATCAATATCCAAAGAAGGGGCATGCTTTAATTGTCCAGCTTGCTGTTCATTTTGTAATTTGAATATCATTTGATCTTTTAATTTTGAAGCACTTTCAGCAGATTGAAACTTTTCACCTACGTTTGAATTACCCTTTACATAGTTTTCGTGTAGATATCGTAAAGAGGGATAAGCCATGACCTCGAACTGCCGGCATATCTCGTTATTTTCTTCAACAGAACAATCTAGAACTGCAAGCTTAATTACTTCACTCCAAGCCCTTATCTCTTTAGCTAAAGCCTTAAATTTTGGTGCGAATGCTCTACAATGGCCACAGTAACTATTATAAAACTGTACTATCAAAGCATTTTTTTGGCCATAAACTTTTTTATCAAAATTTTTATTCGTTAATATCACGACATGGTCGGACTTACTGTATAATCCTTGTTCATCAACATCGTCACTGTCTATAACGGCACTGTTTACTAGATTATAGGAAAAACATAAACTTATCACAATATATTGCCAACGGATCATTATTGAAAATATATTCCACTTTAATCATATATTGTATGGCCTTAAGTGAGCAATTGTAATTATTTGATTTGATCCGCGTAAAGTCGTCAGGAAAAATACGTCATAAGTCATAACGATGTTGAATTACGGTATAGAAGTATTCTTCGCGGTGAGTTCGTAGGTACTCGCCTAATAAACTCGTCATTACTTTGTAAAACTATTTAAACTTTTAAAGAAATGTCAAAGTCACTAATAGACTAACGAATATCCATGACATTTGCATATTTTGCCAACATTTAAAGGATCGTTCAGAAACCAAAATTTTACAATGCGAAATGGCAATAATATCACTTAAAAATTACAAATCTATAAAAAAGTTATAAAATTGTATTTTAACACGTATTTTTTTATTTGGTATATCTATCATCATACCAAACAATTTCAGGACATGACAAAAAGAATTCACGGGTATGAAAATAAACTAAACTCCTAAATCTGCATTAATTTATAAACCAAAAGATTATTTTTAGTTTTATATAAATATTTAAATAAAAAGAATAATTAAAATAAAAAAATAAAGTTCACTGTAGTAAGATTTTCTATCGATTGAAATTTCTAACAATACTTTATTTTTTGATAAGACTTTAACATTTTTTAAATTTTATTGAACTAATATCACTTTTAAAGTTACGACAATTTATTGGACTGGAATGTAAATATTCTTTGTAATCACAAAACGCTATTGCATATATTTACTTTAAACCATAAAAATATAAGATGAATATACATAGTTTGAAAAGGTTTTGCTCTGAATTATTTTATCACAAAACAAGAGTTTATTATGTACTGTTTCCTCTTTTTTATATACTGAAACTACAGCAATAAAGCCTTTTCTCTTTTGAATATTATGTATCTATGGAAACCCCTCTGGATGAACACTAAATTTAATAAGTTCTAAATATACTTTTATTAAATTATAAAGAATTTTGAATAAATACATTTCTCCCATTAAGTATTTAAAATAAACCTATTTATATACAACGTCGTTTTTAATCTACAAATTATGTTATTCTGTATTGGTCCATACTATTGATCGCTTTGAAGATTCCACAGAGTAGATTACATATATTATATCTACTTAATAATGAATACTCCCCGGTCTGCGTTGACGTAGACTGTTGGTAGTTGTTTGTCTATTGCTGTTTGCTGCACTCAGCTATCCGATAACTACGTCCTTATGTGAATATTTTTAGTCTAATTGTAATTTATTATTTTATTGATTGAAATTAATAAAAGTGTTTTGTTTAGTTTCGAATATTATTTTATAAAGTTAATTTGTCAGGTAAGTTAACATTATAAATATAACTCATGAATACATAATTATTTTGTATTAAGCATAACACCAATAATTCTTTCTATGAATTTTAATACTCGGTGCATTTATTTTATTGATTTTTTGAGGTGGAGTGAAGTACAACCTTAACCTATGAATTTGTTAAAGTTAGGCGTATTGTAAGTAGGTATCTGATAACAACAAAAATTTTACTATAATAAGTAACAGTGTATAGCCTGCACAATAATATCAATACTAGAACATATTCATTTGGCAAGAAGAAACTTATATATATCAATTGGATGCATCAGAGGCAAATCAATAATATGTGCCATGCTCACTAGAAAGCAGGGCACAGATAAAAATATAGCTGAATCTAGGTTCCAAAGGACAAAGCCTCTAGAATATACTTAATATACTTTATGTCATACTACTTTTCGTTTTAAAATATCCAATTTACATATAGTTGCTAAAAACATAAAATTGCAACTAAGCAAAGTGGTACAGATCCTGAATTAATATAGTGGTAGTTTTTATGTATTGCTTTTATAAGACCAATTGTGAATTTGAACCTTTTTTTCAATGTGATTCGATTTTCTTATAATTAAAGGATTAAATGGTTTCTTGAAATTTCAATAATTATCATAACAGTAAATGCCTTTAATAATTTTTTTTTAGTCATGTCCCTGCGCAATGTACGTAAACTTTATGGTGCAGCAGCTCTCCCTCCTCCTAATGAAAGTTCTGATGAAGAGTATGAACCCCTTTATGCAAAAAATTCTGCTCGTAGTGCATATGCAGGGGTAAGTTCTTTATAATAAATATTTATTGTCTTGCAAAAGTTGCTCTAGCGAATTGATAACAATATTCTATTCAATATTTTTAAGTTCAAGTAAAACTACAATTATCAAATTATACTGAGTGGTGCTGGGCGAATATTTTATTAATAGAAATATTTTTCATGGGCATTTGCAAATTCACATAACCTCATTTAAAATTTGAGGTACTGGCTATATATGCCTCTTTGTTATAGCTGTTGTTGAGTTCAAGCTCAGAAGACCATGAATCACCACTGGTTAGTGGAAATAATTCAGGAGCGGAAGATATCAAAAAGAAAAAAAAGAAAAAGAAGAAGAGGCAAGATAAAATAAAACGATCACCACATAATTCTTTTAATGGTGGCAAGGTAAGGATTAAGACTTGTTTTGTATCAAAGTTCTAAATACGTTTCAAACAATTTTTTTTCTTAGTTGGATGAGATTGATAAATCCTTAATGGAAGTCAATGCGCTGCTTGGTGAACCTGAGCTGGAGGCTTCATCAGAGCCAAAATTTAAGCCCGACTTACTACATATTCTTTTCTCTGTGAAATATAAACATCTTAATGTCTCCAATGAGCTATTGAAAATGTTTGGGCCCGAGACACCTGAGGAGACACCACGACGCATGTAAATGAACTATATATACAATATTTAATTTTAATTTACAAACTTAAATAATTTTGTTTCATTCACAACTTATGACATTAAATTTTACTTGTAGTGTTCATGGCCGACAACCTAATTTGAAACGTATCCAGAAGTACTCTATCATTCCTCAGGAATTTAATTTCAAGAAATTGGGTTAGTTTTGTTGTATTACATTGTTAAGTATATTTATAATCGATATTTTATTTGCTTGTGAACATGTTGATTGCAGGTTTGTCAATGTCTGTTGATCGCCGTGATCATGGCATTAGCTACTTTGTTTATGATCATAGCAGGGAATACCAACGTGTTCACAAAGAATTCATGGTGATGCTTACACAAAGGTACTTATTTTTTTTATTAAGTAATAAAAATGTGTAATGATATGGAGGTATATTGTTAATGTGTATGAAATGCTAACAGGGCTACCCACCTCATGACACCATTTGAGACATCTTTGAAAAACATGCATGTTGAAGGATTGTTGGAGGTAGGATTAAATTGATATATATACAAGTATATGTCATTATATACTATATTTCGCCTCGACTCCATCGACATAAACTTTAGGGCTGCTCTCAAATAGTTATGCATATGTGTTAAAACAATATGTTTAGCATACTAAGTTGTAGCCTTTTTATTTTAAATGACTAAAATACAGACTGATGCTCCATCTGACGGGCTGATTTATGAGCCTAAACAAGCTGGCACACAATAAAAAGTGTAGCGGTTTAGGAGGGCTTCAGTGACAGACAAGCATACAGTATAATTATATATGAAGATAAACTTATCACACTTTAATAGAATTGACATAACTACTCAATTTCAGGCTTCCGATGTGATGTTCCGCTTAGAAGATTACTCTGCTGGTAATAAAATTGTGGAACAAGTAATTGCATACATGCAGTTTGTTGCACATCCATCATTCAATGTCACCGATGTACGTATTACTTATTATTATTAAATCATTGCTATTATGTTAGTCTTATTGATTTCAACGAAATTTTCCCGTATTTGAATTGTTAAAATGTACTATGTTAAAAAAATAAATAAAATAAAATAAGAATACATATTTAATAAAAATTTTGTTGGTTTATTGAAAAAAAAAAATAATATTCTGTTACAGATGCGAGTACGTCTCGAGTATAAATATTTGGAGAACAGACCGTTCCACATTGCTCTGCTAAAGTACTTACATCTTCTTACCAATAAGGCTTGCCATCGCACAGCTCTTGAAATAGCTAAGCTGATGCTAAACTTGGACCCTTCCGATCCATTGGCTGTCATCTTCATTATTGACACTGTTGCTCTCAGGGCTAGGGAACACCAATGGCTTATCGACGCCATAGATTATCTGAACAAGGAAAGGGAGGCTGGATTCATGTTTAACATTCAGTTCTCATATGCCCTCGCTTATTTCCATGTCCTTACCAAGAACAAGCGTAAGTACTATAAATATTCAAAACAAGTTTACGATAATTGGGTTATGTGGTTGAATCATTTTATTTTCTTTGCAGAAAGCATTAAGAAGGCTGATGAGCTACTACAAAAGGCCATGGCAGGATTCCCTTGGGCCTTAATGCAAATACTGCACAGTGCCAACTACACTCCCGATGAACGTCTACGAGCTCATCCGCTCTTTAATAGCTATGCTTTTTCCACGTAATTAATTTTTTTTATGAAACTGTGTGTTGCCAGTTGGATTATATTAATAATTTTGGTCAATTAATTGTGATACAAAATATTTTTTATTACCAAGGAAATGCGTATAGATGGATATATTTTTTCTATTATAGGACATGTAAGAACCTCAAAGACCTTATTCTCCTGTATGCCACCTTCACCGGAGCTCGCTGGCGTGAACCACCAGTCATGGAGTGGCTAATACGGAACGCCAACGAATTGGCTGATAGATATGACGTTGACTCATCCATCAAAGTGAGATATTTGTGACCCGATATAAACGAAGATATCCTGATGTTAATTATTTGTTCATTTTAATATTTTTTTTAATTAATACCGCACGTTACAATGAGGTCTTTAAATCTTTATCACTCTAAAATAATTTCGTGATATCCCATCCACTATCATCCGTCCATTTATTCATAAAAGTGTAAGTTAAATGATAAATTAACAAAACTTTTACGTGACGATAGTTTCTAATTCTTGGATAATCTTTATGTTATATACTAGGTATATTTGTCTGATAATTATTGAATTATTAACAGGAGCAAACCCAGGGTCTGCAACAGGTGCGTCAAGTTCTATTCCGCGGCTGGCCAGAACAAGTCTATCGTCACCTCAGTGTAATCAAGACACTCTCCAATCTGCTGGTTGATGGGGTTGGTTGAGAAAATCATATTAAAATTATTATTATTAATCTACTTATATTATTAAAACATAGATTTAAAAGAATGGTGCCTTGATAAGTTGTCATATATCTATTTAATGTTTCGAGATAAATTTCTTCCGCTTCATACACGTCGCAACAGCGTTCTGTTGTCGGGGACGACATGCAATCCCATCTTCAGATGCCACCCTCCACTTCAACGACGTCCTAAGCCGAGGTCCGGCCTCTTAGAGGCACCCTCGGGACGCTCGTCACCCACATCGGGCCCTTCGGGCCCGAATTACAATGGGTTGGTTCCATCGAGCCACCCAACTGTCCCGGTGACACTATCAAAGCCGTTAGGGCTAACAACTACAGTCAAGTAGAAACTAAAAAAAAAGTTAAATTTTGTAGATCGCCAAAAAGCTGTCAAAGTAAATTTGTGACTGACAACTACTCTTTACATAAAAAAAAAATCTCAATATCTTAAAAGTCTATTCTGTTGTTCTAATGTTTTTACAAGGTCACGATTGTTATCATAGAACTCGATCAAAGAATGTTGAGCTGCACAAAGAATTTTCTATATACGGATACCAAATATATTCCCAACATAATTTAAAATTTGTGTCATGACACAATAAAAACAGAAATATAACAGTTCGATTGTTGAGAGTTAACGTCTCTTAAAAGTAGTGACCGAAAAAGCGATGTTTCCTATACTGGCTTACAGTTTATGGTATAAATATATTTTACTGACATTATTATTTCATTATAACACAAAAATAATAACGAAGCCAGCTTACAATAAAAATTTTCTTTTTACTATTAAAATATCAATTAATAAATAATAAAATGTATGGTCGCAGGCGGTGCCACGTGTAGCGGCTACACGCTGTTACGACCCCGTCCCACCCCGCGACGGCGTCAACCGTTACGGCTACACTCTCATACCGCACACACACATCAACCTCGGTAACGCTATACTCACCGACTTCTTCACATCCCTGTTACCGAATTACGACATACCGCCCGAGGATGAGTACGTATACAGTAGAATTATCACAACTTACATAACTCTTGAAAAGCTGTATATGCTATAAATGTTTATTTTTTGCTTATAAATGTATCAATAGTTAAATTGATTATGTTAAATATTTACCAAGTAGATTTTTATATGGTTTTAGTGAAAAGTGATGACATACGAACATTTCTGTCATTTCACTTTATATGTTTGTTTAGTTAGACCTTATTTTACGTACATATATGTATATATATTAATTTCTTTTATTTTTAATTTTCTCAAATTACAGATTCTGACATAATCGGCGTTCTTTGGGATTTATTTCTAAAGTTACCTGACTTTAACGAATCAGGTAATTTTGGAAATATAAAGTAAGGTAAGATTTTTTAAATGGCAGAAGAAGTCGTCTGATAATGTATTTTTTATGTATATCATCAACTAATTAATAATAACAGAAACCTTATGGCCATCCTTATTTATTTATAAAATGACACAGTCCTTTCGCAGCGTTACATTATATAGTTATTTCTCATAAGTATGACAAAAATGTCTTATTTTATTCTTTGAAAATTCATTCAGTATTATTGTATTCCGATTTAATTCGTAGAGTATGTTTAGTCTCTTTGTTAATTATTTAAATCATATTATTATAATAGATATTACTATTTGTGAGTAAAATGACGGAAATGTACAAAGTCATGACGTCTTTAGTGCATACTTAGTTCATGTATATAATTATTAAATATAAAAAATGCATTTTGTCTGTTATTGTGGTCCATAAATTTAATTTAATCATATGTTATTAACGAATGTAAAGAAATAATCATTTGGGACGGTCTAAATACTTAGATAATATTTTCCAGACATCTGAACTACCGTTTCCGGCCATCCATACTAGATTACCGTCTACCGCAAGAGAACAGAGTAGTCGACTCCGATGATGGCGACGACGAGGGCGTCGGCCAGACGGATTCCGACGACGATTTTGATTTGGACGACGATGCTAATGACGATGACCCAGAGATCGTGAATGCTGTGCGCGTGTTCGTAGACTCTGCCAACATCGACTCCGACGACACTGACGATTCCGACGACATTGATGACTCCGACGATATCGACGACTCCGACGACATCGACGACGACGGACGTGAGACACCCGATTAAATTAACGTCGACATGTATCTGTAGAAATATATAATCAATTTAACAGTAGATTCAAAGATTAATATTTATTGGAATTTGATGTGGTAGATCTTACGTAAATACGTAACGCTTCATGTGTTCTTTTGAGGTCTATGGTAAGGACGCAAAGGCCTTTCTTTCACTGAGTTAATAAGAACAGTGCGATAGGAGAATAGTTCTTGTCAACTTATGTCCTGCTGATAGATTTTGTCGCTGATATTTCGCTGGAGTTAATGACAAACGGGCCTAAGTTGTTAGGTTACTCTATCTTTCAAAGTCTTCAGTAGTATTTCTGTTTTCTATTTCATATTGTAATAATTGATTCATGGTTGCTATTAATATCTTAAAACTCAAGTATTTTACTCATCACTGATGTAGAGTCATAATCGTCTGAAACGTATACTGTTTTCTTAGGATTAAGTTAGCGAACGGATTGCTATTGAAGAGAAATAAATAAATGATGAACTTTTTTTATTTCTCTTCAATGTGTTGGGATTGAGTATTAAATACATAGTGACTGTTTGACAGTGGGAAAAGAGGTTAGCTATAGTCATTTGATGTGCTATTGGATGTCATAGATCTATGTCTTTTATCTTATTTAAATATATATATATATTTAATTATGTTGATATATCCTATTTTGTTAATTTTATTTTTGATATGTGATAATTTTTTCAATGTCTTATGTTTTGCAGTCATCTAAGTTCATAATAATTTAAAAAGTTTAATATTTTGCTGTAATTTTAATGAAATTTTTTGTTGTTTCAACTGTAACTTATTCTGGTTTCACTCAATGTTTAATAAATATAACTTATAATAAATAAAAACGAATCATTTTATTTCTTTTGTCCTGTATTAATATAAATAATAGTAAAATCTTGGAACCAGTAGGAACTATGGTAAAAAATAATGACCCGAACGGTTTTCGCATTTATTTTCCTTAATGCTTACAGATTGTTAAAGAAATAACGAGATAAATAATTAAATATACAAAAATAATATGTTCGTCAAAAATGGAATCAAACCTGGATACTTCAATAGCAATAAGTCTTGTTGATCGACAAATTTAAGTACGAAATATCTTAACACTGGTTAATTATTGACAAATCTGTTCCTTCTCCCTTAATATACGTCCATAGTCTTTACACCATTTCTCTAAAATAAATTGAGTGCACGGCATATTCTTGGCTGTATAGAAGTTATTCCAACACGATTTTTTCAAACGTCAATTGGGATAGATAAGATGTTAAAGACGTAAAACTTTAGACTTTCGTATGTATTAATTACGACTGTGCTTTTAATGCTGTCGAAGAGAATTTTCTGCTTGCCCTGCATTGATTTCACAATCTCGGGTTCCGTCAACAACTCAGGGAAAACATGCGTTGTCCACTATTATACGTCTAGATAGTTTTTGACGTAGATTATATTTGTTCGTCAATACTTTAATATTGTATATATTATTTAGTTATATTTAAATTAAACAAGATTTGTATTGCCTCATTCTGGAACTGCCTTAAGTGTGAAATTAAGACGATCCTAAATAGCTTCTCTTTCAAACTCTATTTGATCCTGATCTGGATTGATGCTACTTCACAGTTGTGATGTTAACTTCCCATTGAAAACCCCCGGAAATAATTCGTCAAACGCCGTACAGGAAGAGTTGATGAGAGGACAAACCCCTGCGGAAACGTGCGTCGACCGATATTGATTCAGACGAAAAGCCATAAATAACGACTCTTAGAAGATGGTGCCTCGGAAAGTCTGTAATCCAGGCAATCAGGCCATGGAATATATCACCAATGACCTGACCTGACTCAAATGTTTTAAGGACGTTCTGTGGAGCTCTCCCCCATTAATGTGTGGAGTATATCAGAAAATCCCCAGTTAACAGATTTCAGCCAAACCCGTTTAGGAAGTCATCGTCCTCTACGCATGCCACCAGAGGTTCGCACATATGGATGGATAGAAAAGCAAAACTAAAATCCAGTAAAGAAGCAAATCTGCTACCAAAGATAAGTTGGAAACTTAAACAAACAACAAAATAATAACTTAAACGGTCACATTCAACTTTCACAGGGAAACCTTTGATCAGGTGGAAGATATATCGATACAGACTTATCCAGATAGTTACCAGAGGCTCGAACGGGACGAGACTCCGGTAGTATATCTATCTAGGCCTGTTGTCTGCAGAAGTATCAGAAAATTAGCTATATGGTATACGCCATCCGTTAATCTTGCAGCTCCTTTTAACAAAACAAACAAAATTTACCTCTTCTCTCTCAGTGTTGTCGGTGATTCCAAATGGAAACAGTCAGCCTTGACGGAGGACATTAAAATCTCTTAACAAGACTAGTGGTGCAGTCAGATTCGTTGTGGGGGGGAAGTCTTGATTTGAAGACTGCGTACCCCCAAACCCTCCCAGGGAATGTCTTCGGGTGTCCTCATGCAGTTACCAAGCGGAACGATGGGACCATTCTGGAATTACACATTTAGTTCGGCTGCCTTTCATGGATGGGTAGGCAACTATTTGGGTCCATTACTGACTGCGGAAGGCCAGTGGATTACCTATAGTTATATCTTGTTTTCTCCAATCGTCAAGCAAACGATAAAACGAAAATCTGGATTTATCGTGTTCGACAAAAATCATAAGGCAGTTGCTCAGAGATATGGATTTATTAGACAATACATATATCGGAGCCCGTTGAATCGATAGGCAGATCACTTAGTCAAGTGCTCAGTTTAATAAGCGTTTGGCAATGGAATGGTTGAATTGATTATATTTTCCGTGACCTAACAAGTAGATTGAAATAAAAACTTAATGTCACACACTCATACTCATTTTATAAACATTTTTATTAAGAACGCTTAAATCACTTATTATAATTTTGTATGGCAATCCTCTTTTTCGAGTGAAGTTAACTTGCAAAGTTGTTTTATAATGCCACGCATTATTTATTTTAATAATAGACTCTTGAAATATTTAATGATTTGATTTGAATTGATATTATAGTACACGTGTAGCATATTATTTAAGATCTGAAGCAAGTAAAAAAAAGAAACAAAACGTTAATATAACAATACGATCAATATAAGTAAAATAAAAAAGCACTACCTAATTATTTAAAAGTTAAAACTTCTAATGAAAAGTAAGAAACACTGACTTCACGTTAATTAATGGGTCAACCTTGAAATTTCATGTTCTTGAGAATTGATCAATTGAGTCAGTTCATCCGTCGAATGCCGTCGAGTGACGATGATAGACGTATCGTTAGTACGTGTCGCTTGTCTGTACATGAGAAGAAAATTTCTGAAGCCGAAGTAGAAAAGAAAAAATTTTGCCGAAAAATATGTAATTTGTGGTTTCCGCTGATATGTTTGATTTTGATTTTTCTAGAACTATGATATATTGTTGACAATTACTGTTACCGATTAGTTATGACTTTATTACTCTAAAGACAATACCCGCACTTCATTAAACTTTGTGTGTTTTATGTACTATACTTTGAATTATCAGGAAAAATTAATATAATACATTAAAATTGTTTTATTTATATGTATGTACTAAAGCAATTTTTATAACAAGTAATTAAAACTACTTATTGTATTCCTTTTTTTCATGCATAGATTTTTGTGTGTAAAATGTTTAGTACTACAATGTTATATCAAACACGTCTTTTAAAAATTCGGTCATAAAATTATAACAAAGCTGTTTGTTCGCCAACGAATTCACAAAAAAGTTATTGACAGGCTTTATTGCGGCTCTTCTCGGATATTTCATGTCGCTTCATGTAATATTACACTTCCATAGTTCCGTTTACATAAGCTTTATAAAATGTTATCAAAGTAGTTTAGGGTTTAAGTTAGGTAAAGATTATATTTTAATGCTTCGTAATAGAAACTTGCGTAACTAAATAAAAAATGTTTCCATATTAATCCAATGTTTATGAAGAAAATTGTAAGTACCAAAAAGTAAGAGCAGGACACATAAGGTAACATGACATGAAAAAGAAATTTTTAATTTTAAACAAAGACACAGTCTGAAATGTAAAAATTTAACCAAGAAAATATTAAGAGGTATTTAAAAAGACTTAGGTTCCGTTTTTCAGTTTATCCTTAAAACTTTACAATAAATTGAGCTCTTTCTAGAATCCAATTCTATTCTTCGTAAAATAAATTTAAAAAAAAAGACTGAAAAGTCAGTTGCGTCGTTTAAATTGGATTTCATATTGCAATCATTTATAAGATCTAAATGTTATTAGTAGGTTTAAAAATAGATTATAAATTATGTTATATGGTCAACCAACGTCTATCTTTTGTATAATAGCTACTGAGTTTTGTGAAAGATTTTCTTTTTGTGGTTTAAGAAGTAAGTGAAAGCGTTTCATGTGTATGAAACTCTTCATCTTGTATTTTTTAGTTCGTTTAATGAATTTTATTCTTACAGCTATATTATCGTTATATTTACGAAACATTTTATGTCTTCATGAGAATGCTGCTACTGTGGTGTATCATATATTTATTATGATGTGTTATACCATGCCGCTGATGGGAGCCGTATTGGCAGATAATTTTATTGGTAGATATCGGTTAGTATAGAGGTATTTATTACTGATTTTTGTAATTTTATAATTCAATTATTATCATCAGCTAGACACGATCTTTCTGGAGCACATATATGTAGTTCAAAATTCACTGAGCATAATGTTAAACAACCTAAACTATTGTAAATATAAATGTTTTGCATAAGGTAAAATATATTTTACTTTATGTAAAGTAAAATATATTCAAACTTTTGATATATATTACCTAAGATCAAAGAAAAAGCTAAAAATTCAAAAGAAAATTGTCAGACAGCTGAAAGTCACAAGTCGTCATATTTTGTAGTCATATTAGTCGTCTTGCGTATAAAAATGGAGAATACTAATAATAAACATCGATTAAAAATGGATATTAAATCATAACCGGGAAAGGCATGTCGTTTAATTGAGTTGAGTTTTTTTCTTACACATTTTATGCTTTCGATATATGTATGTACATATACATATATCGATTGTTTAAGTAAACCGGTTATTGTTGTTTAAGTCGACATTGATTCAAGATTTATCATGGAAAAATCTAAATATCATGTCGTATACAATTAAAAAAAAAAGTTGTCTTAATAATACACCACAAAATATTTTTTTGAATATTTAAGGAGGTTTCCATCGGATATTAATGATTTGTACCCATTTGTAATAAAGTTTATGATTATATTAGCAGTTTATGCTTGAATTATTTTACTAAGTCCACTTGTGCATTCTTTGTTCACCTGATGTATGTACATTAATTCTAGCTAAGTAATAAGCCGGTTCCCACTTAGGTAAGCAAAGACTAAATCAAGGGCTTGAAATGCTAAGAGCCATCTGCGGTTAATTTGACGAATATTAAATTAATATCAGTCTTCAATAACGTTAATGCCACTTTCTTAGATTTCTTTCTGATCTTTCATTACTGTTATCGAATCCAGAATATTTTAAACCATTACTTTCTTTAAGTTGTTCTGTAAGCCTTAACTTTTCGATTCTTAGAACTAAAAATATTTTATAAAAGATATGGCCAAGAAAGATTTTTGTTTAGGACATACTATTGAGAATTACTTATGAGTGTTATGAGTGTAAATACGCGAGTTTAATTTTATTCATTGTGTTTCTCAAATTGCTATACTTTATTTTATTCATAGTTAATTAAAAGGCTAGAAACTAAGGAAGTTCTGATTTGAGAACTTTGAAAAAATGCTATTTTACGTTTTCATTAAAGACACTAACTCTATTATGAAAGGCTTTTTTTTTTGATGAAGCAGGGAAGCTCTTTTTACGAGCCTTCCACACGGCCTTGGTGGGACTGGATGGGATGTGTGAGACTCTGCCAGAGCAGGCCCCTACTCACTAAAACCACTGCAACAGCCATCGGCCGCTATGTCGGTGTACCCTGGATCTGTCAGCGACACGGCACACCAGCGACTGGCCGGTCCTGGCAAAGACCGGACTTACTCTCTCGGAGAAAGGGGGCGATCCCGGCAATTAGGATCGCCCCGACGACGCCGGGCTTTCACTGGAGCCGGGTTACCAGCCCGACCCCAGCCTGGAGAGCAGAGGTACTATTGGAGGCGTTGGAATTGCCTCCGTCGCACCACCGTCATCGCCTGCGGACGGAGGGTGCATCGGCCGCATCCTCCCTTTCCCGCTCAGATGCCTCCTTCGTGGACTGAAGTGCTACCGTTGTACGTTCACCGTACGGCTGCTCCGTCAGGTCCTCCCCCACTCCCTCATAAGGCGCTCCTCCCCCTGCCGGCGAACTGCCTGGATCTCCTCCGACGAAGGGTTCTCGCCGAGAGCCCTCCTACCCGAGACGTAAGAGAATACCTCGGCGCAAACCGACGCCACGAGATCCCAAGGCGGATCGCCGGCAAGGCCAGTCGCTGCGGCCCAGGAGAGCGTACGGTACCCTCACCGCAGAAGCCCTTTGCGCTGAGTGCAGTAGGGCTTTGATCCCGCGGCTCATTGGGCGGTCAGCCCAAATGGGAGCACCGTACGTAGCTATACTCCGACAGACCCCAGAGTATAGCCGCCTGCAAGCTGCGCTGGGTCCTCCGAGGTTCGAGAGAAACTTTCCCAGCGCACCTGCCGTCCTCATGACCTTCGGCCCCAGTTCCCTGAAGTGTGGAACGAAGGTCCACCGTCCGTCAAGGGTGAGCCCCAAATATTTTATGATGGGACTCACCCTGACCCTCCCTCCTCCTATGAGGAGGGTGGCACCCGACGGCGGTCCTTGCCTCCCACTCCCGCGGAAGAGGAGGGCTTCGGTCTTGTCTATTCTGACCCGAAGCCCCGACCTCTCTATGCGGCTGATCACGAGGTCAGTTCCGACCTCGGCCAGCCACGCCGCCTCCTTGTAGCTTCGTCCCCGGGATAAGACGAGGGTGTCATCTGCATAGCAAATGACACCCATCCCGGGGAGGAGACGACTCCACAGGACCCAGTCGTACCCGACGTTCTACAGGACCGGTCCCAGGACCGAACCCTGTGGCACGCCGTTCTCGACTGTCCACCACTCTATGGACCCCCTCTGGTTTACGACTGCCACCCTCCAAAGGCTTAAATAAACTAATGTTAATCTTAAATAGGGGCAAATTTAAATAAAAAAAATACCAACATGCAGTCAGAGCTAGGTGGTTAATGAATGATCTCGAGATACAACATTTTCAAGTTTCAGTTTATTTTAATTAACGAAATTGTCCTCCGAGAGTATTAAATATTTAATAAATTAAATATGTATTAAGGTTGTAGTTATATAATTAAATAACTGATATCGAAGTAATATACATGTAGTTTAGTATTGATATTTCTCATTACATTAGTTACCCTCAACCGACTCCAGCTTAATAATTACTAACTATTACGAACGTGCAGATAATCCCTTTATAGACTTGTATTGTGTCAGGAATATGGAATATTCTGCTTTGAGCCTTTGCAGACTGCAGAGATTATTTCATAATATAATTTAATAGTTTCGGAGTATTATAACGTCTGCTGAACCAACCTAATAGTTAGTTGAGAATTGGCCTTTGATCAATGAACGATCCTGTCCACCCATGGCTTAATTGTTTTAGAACAATTTGTCGGTAACGCACCTGTTCTCGAAGTTAATATATTTATCGTAAATTTTCGCTGTGATGTCACTAATAGAGGATATTCTACATCTTTAGAAGACAATTTTAGCGACTGCCAATAACATCATAGACTGATTAGGATTTCAGTTCTATTTTATTCATTTGTTTTGTGAGACTAATACAAATATTCAATGTTATATATAATTGATTACACAATAAACATTTTATTACATACAACATTATATATATATATATATATATATATATATATATATATATATATATATATATCCAGTTAAGTACTTCTAATATACGTACGTTTGAACAGATAATCAAAATCATACTCTGAATAGTATTGATAATTATACAAAGCCGTATCATCCGCTCATCAATTAATGATGAAGAGGCATGTACTTATAAAATTTGATCTAGCTTTTGTTTTAATGAAAATAATTCATTAGTTAGAATTATATGCAGTCACTGTTTCTATATTAATTTGAAAATTATTTCTTATAATAAATGATTCCATAATCTTATATAAAGGACCATAGTTATATTTCCAAAATATAAATTTTCAAGCAATTAAAAGTTTTTAATTGAACCTAAAGGAGATGAAAGTGCTGTGTAAAATGTTATTAGTTTTGTCTCAGCAGAAATGTCTTATAGTTTCTTTGGTCCAAAAGATTTAATTTTTATTTACAAAGTGAAACTGTTTTCCTTTCTTTTTTTTCGATTTAGAGTCGAAACGATAACCATAAAAAGATAAAAGAAATAAATATTAACTTACTCTCTGACTATACACTTACATAGAAATATCCGAAAATATACGCGGAAATCTTAGATATTATTGTATTTTATTAATTAATTCTTAATTTTTTGATTGGTTTCAGTAATATAAGACATGAAATTATAGATATTAGAATTAAAGAATATCATTTCTAGCTTATTCGTTCCCTTTCATTATTATTGTTATTAAGTATATTCAATACAATATATTTTTTAAAGGAAATTTGTTAATTTTGTATGTACACGTGTCTTAATAACACTCAAATATTTTTTTAACGGCGTCTAATGTAAATCAACGTGTTCGACTGTCTTCACGTTATTTTCAGAAAAGATGTAAATAAAAAACATTTCGTCTTAGTATAGTCTTCGTTTAACTTTAATCTATATATCATGACGGATCAATTTTACTCAAACTCAATTTATTAGTCAGGTTCACAAAAATGATACACTTTTTTTTATAAAGTACAATTATACTCCATTGTTAATAGCTTTATTTTAATCTATCAAAATACAAGTGACACTTCCATAATTTTGAATAAACGAGAAATTATATAATTCGTATTTTTCGCCTTTTTTCTTATTATGTTTATTGTGAATGTCTTCTAGCGTCATCATCGTAACGTGTTAAGCACCCAGTGCTGAGAAACTTGCAAAGACGAATCAAACGACCCCAAATTTTTTAGAATTATGTCATTGTAGTTTATATTTCCCGGATCTCCTTTTAACTTCCACATCAATCCAGGGTTTGCATGATTGTATTACCTCATTGTTGTCAATATGAAAACATTATAAGTTTATGAGTCGTGTAACTTATCTTGTAGCCTTCATACAGTCTCTAATACAAAATAATGTTATTCTTAAAATTATGTAACGAATAAGTTGTCTAATAGCCAGTGTTATTTAAGGACTTAATTTTTAGATTTTGTTATGAAAATAAAAACTTTTAAGTTTGGTAAGCTTATATGTTATTGTTTATTTTCAGGGTTATACTTTATTTTTCTGTAATTTATTTTATTGGTACAATATTAATATGCTGTTCTGCGATACCACCACTTTGTCTTCCGTCAACGTAAGAAGTTTTTGTCACTCATTCTTATGGATTCTGTAGATATTTATACATAACTCAGATTAGTATAAAAAAATACAGCGGATTAAATCTATGATTCACTTTTTTACCGTAGACGCTAGAACTTGCATGATATCAGTGTAAAAATCCACCATAAATAAATACGATGAAATCGTTTGCTGATGTAAAGTCGCACTCGTATACAAAAAAGAATGTAATATTAATATCCAAGTCTCGTTTACGCTGTTGGTAGTTATTACATATTTATTTTGTAAACAATTTTTTATCGAGTATGCGAACTAATTATTCCTTTGTTAATTACCTTACTATTGTAAGCAATTGTTTTGTTGGTGTGAAATTTATTTAGAAATATGCAATTATATAAACTCTATTTTTTTTCAAGCCACATAAGAATAAGAAAAACTGCAGTATTCTTAAATATTTTAAATAAAACCAGTGTACAGAAACGTATTTTTTATGTAGACTTTAATTTGAATATTTTCACCAAATAATTTTACCTTTAATATTAAAGGTCAACATCAATGATCGGTTTGGCTCTTATAGCAACTGGGACTGGTGGCATTAAACCTTGCGTTGCGGCATTTGGTGGCGATCAGGTACTCAGAGGAGAAATTGAATACAAAGCATTTGTGATAGTTAATGTTTATTTACTATTATATTTCTGTTAAAATTCTTTTAGTTTCGCTTGCCTAAAGATACGGAAAGGTTGCAGCGTTTTTTTTCAACTTTTTACTGCACCGTTAACTTTGGAGGATTTATGGGAATGGTGGTGACTCCAGCTCTTCGCAGAAGCTACATGTGCTTTGGGGACGATGCTTGTTACGCTCTTGGATTTGGTTTCCCGGCTGTTTTAGTTCTCTTATCCATCAGTAAATAACTTATATATACAAATCTTTACGTAAATTATAATGTAATATGTTGCTTAGTCATTATTATTACTTGCGTGTTTTATATATATATTGTGTTTCTTTTCCAGTTATATTTGTGATGGGAAAACCGTGGTATAGAATAAAAAAACCACGAGATAATATTACCATAAAATTTGTTTCTTGTGCCTGGGTAAGTATTTTAACTACGTTGAAATTAAAGAAGTGTATAAAAAATATTTGTAAATAATTGACGAAAATGTTTAGTCAGTGAGTTATAAAACTTAGCTTAGTCTATGAAGGTGTAAAGTTAGTGAATTGAAAACCAATACTGCTCGATACAACTACATGAACTACTAACAAAAATCTATTTTGATAAACTTTTATAAGTTAAACAAAAAAAAAAACCAACCAATCTTTTAGCCAACCGAGTTTCATATACATATACATATACATATACATATACATATACATATACATATACATATACATATACATATACATATACATATACATATACATATACATATACATATACATATACATATACATATACATATAC
>JAAAKD020000207.1:8859499-8877295 GCA_010014825.2 Danaus melanippus | reverse complement strand
TATACATATACATATACATATACATATACATATACATATACATATACATATACATATACATATACATATACATATACATATACATATACATATACATATACATATACATATACATATACATATACATGTATATATTTATTTATAATTCAAATTCTTCACATTTTATAAGCACAGTATATTGAGTAATGTTGTTAATTTTATTAAAGCTTCAATTTTAACTTTTTATGTTGAAACTGCGTAGTCAGTTTCCCTACAATATTAAATTAAGGCTTTCATAAAAGTATATATCGGCGCTATCATCATTAATGACGGATGCAACATGAAAATAACTTGAGGCTGTCCTATTTTATTATAAAAGCTTAATGGTAGTCATAATTATTGTCATAAGTAAAACGAAGTTAAAACCTAAAAAAAAGTTAAAAGAATAATAGAACTACTTTTGAATTGATGTATAAATAGTTTGGATTGACGACAATTGAGTTCAATTCGTGCGGATCATTGAAGAATATAAATATGAAGAACCTTCAAGAAATACAGAGATATTTACAAGAATTAAAGTTTCAATTTTAAATATTATGGAATGTTTTGAAAGAAGTGACATTAATGACGTCAGCGATCCTAACGTGTCTCTCTTTAAAAAACAAATAACTAAATCCTGTATATACATTAAAAATCTTATATCAACGACTTAAACATATACCTACTGTGGTATTGACTGTCAAAATAAGAAATGTCATTCGTCATTGCCTCTAAAAATCACGCATTGTGGGAAAAATATAAGAAAGAAACACTTTGTATTATTACAGTGTATATTTTTTTACAAAAAATATTTATTTTCAAAACTGTTTGTATCATAAAAAAACTCTTATTAGAAATAAGTTAGTTATATCTATTACGATTTTTTTAATTTCTATTATTTTTGTATTAAGTCGCTTTACGAATTATATTTGAGGTTTATATTATATCAAATATGTTGTGACTTGAAATTTAAAAATTTTTTGAGTTTTTTATAATTTAAAAAGTGACATATCACTGGATTATTTTTTTTGCATAAATGAATAGAAACATTGTAAATGTGATATTTAAAATGTCTATTATTGGTAATAAGACAATAAGAACAGAATTCTAACAAGAACTAATTAAGACTTGAACATATGTAGGAGCAAATAAATAATATAACAAGAGGGAATTCAAAATAAAGGTTTCAGCATAAAATACTCTTTTATGTAACTGAATTGAATTTTTGTATCTGGACTGCAGACTTAGCGATTGAAAGATAATTTTTACGGTTACCAGAATTACCTACAGCAAGGTCTATTGTGACTTGTGAGGTAAGGCTTGAGCGTAGGGGATTACAATTTCTCTCAGGAATATTTAACGTGTAGTGGTTTCTGCTTTATATTAGTTGAGAGTTCATGAACAACGCTAATGCTCATGAAATGGTAATGGTAGGAGTGGAAACACACTTAACTTTTCTAGTGTGACAGTCTGGTAGAGGCATCTCAGTGACAATCATGAAATTTAATGGTTATCTGAAGTGTTAAGTAGAACTATTTAGTAAATTAAGTCAAGATTGGGGAAAAAAAACTACAAAAAAAAATCTCAACTAACACTTCTAATTACATAAGTTTTAAAGTATATATTTGCTAAGGTTGCATTTGTTATTAAAAATACCAATAATAGCCAATACGATGTCAATTATATTGTATACATCACTACATATTGGGCTAGAATAATATATTGGCTACTGTTTGTCCTTTAAATCGCTAAAATAGACTCGCACTGTATACTGAATATATAACATTACATCTTAGTAGAGAACACGTAGACTAACTCGTGTTAATACGAGTAGGAATAGATACCTCTCATCATGTCTTAGTGTATACGTGCCTCTAGTATTTCAAGAGCGATTAATCAGACGTTCAGATGCACGGCCCTTGAATCAAGTTTTATAGCTCCTGTTTAAATTCTTACACCGATTATTTTTGAATACCTAGATTTCATAAATATAGACAGCGGAGGTAGCTTCAAAAAATCAGTATTGGTAGGTTTGTCTATAAGTTTTTAAAATTTCTTGTTATTACTACATCAAGTATTTATCAAATTGACACTCTTTGGTGGACTGTGAAATTGAAAACAAGCAGTGACATCACTAAATAAATAATAGCAAGCAGTGATGATGATTACATAACCAACAAGAATTAAATAGTTGCTTTATGACGTCAAAAATGTTATGTATATTTAATTTTAATTATATTAAAGTTGCTCTAGCTATAAATTTTGCTATAGTTTTTTTATTATAGATGGAACTAAGCCAAATTTAATAAAATGTAAATACTCTCGGGATAAATGTAATAAATTTTATATAAAACTAAATTAAATATTATGATAGCAGACCGTGAAATATAACACACTAATATACGTTTATTTGTGTTTTTCGTTTTTCTACGTTAGCAGGAGTAGTTCAGGAAACTGATCTATTGTGTTAGTAAAAAAAAGTATGAGTGAAATTTGAGTGAACGTCTGGGTAAATACGGTTTTTTAATCCTCTTGGTTTGTTTAAATGGTATTTTGAAATACAGAAACGTGGATTTAGTTGAAACCAGATTATTGTCTGTTCAATTATTACTGGATCTCTTTAAAGTATAATTTCCTTAAAGTTCACCAGTTTTTGCAATATTTTTCATTGAAGCTTCCTATTATTGGTTATGACGTGGTGTTACGTAAAATTTGTTCCTCGATAAATGTCTTACCTAACAGCAATAATTCTTAAAATAGGATACATCTTTCTCATAATTCGCTTAAGTTTAATCCGTTCAACCAAACAAAGAAACCATTCAATTTCATGTAATATCGTTTATACATTTCCAAAATCATATTTGAAGGTAAAAAGGATAATCTTAATACTTAAACAGTCTTACGTGGAAGGTTCCTTATTATTTTTCTTATAAGTACGAAAAAAATTTGGGAACACTGGATTTGTTAGGAGTACGGTTCAGATTTCAAAATGCGTTTTTTTTAATTAGTTACAGTGATAACAAAGATGAGATTCTAAGGTAATGTTGTTTTATTTTTAATTAAGTTTAATTAAGTGAATTCTTAGATGTAAAATAAATTTTAAAGAAACGACATGACAGTAAAAGACACATTTATTTCAGTTTAATAGTTTGTAGATTACTGCTACTAAAAATAAAACTTGAATGTTAACATATACCTTGATATGAAGGTTGTATTTCTGCTTCTGTCGCTTCAATATATCGCTCTTTTCTGCAATTGCATTTGATAGTTCTCCCAGTGTACGAGGGTGCGTCTGTAGAAATCATACCATTCTTTATTAAAGAAGCCGTAATATTAAAACGAAACTGAATCGACATTTTCCTAAACTGTTAAGGGAATAGAAGTTATGAGACTGCTGTACAAAATGATATTTCCTTTTATATTTTAAACTTAGATTTACTATTTTTCTTTGGAGCTAGAGATTTTCTTTTAAAAAGAAAATACTTGTATATGCTATAACTCTCACACCAGCAAATAAAATTTATACACTATAATTATAATGAGATCGAAAACTCTCGAGAGTATTCATTTAAATGAAACATTCACACTCCGTCTGCACGTGATCACGGTTGCTGCAAAGTAACCGAAATGTCAAGAGAATGTAGTTTTAAAAATAATAAAAAACGAGTAGTAATCAGAAAATATTAGTTTTATTTCAGTTATAACATAATAATAATGTAAATCAAGAGAGTTCCGAACGTTATCTTTGCATGTTTAATTTATGTCTTTATTCTCCGATTATAGTTCAGTAATTAACCCAAAAACTATTTTATGAATTTTATGAATTATGTAAAGATTCATAGCTCTGAGATATATTGACTAACATTAAAAATAAACTACGTGAACTAAATCAATATAAATATTTTAAATATTTAATAATACTTTACTATCTATATTTATATATGTTTTTTAAATAAAAAAAAACAGTTTTTTACATTTAAGCAGTTCAATTAATTTTCTCGGTGTCCTGAGTCGTAATAAATATTCAAATAACTACTTGATTGATTGATGGATTGATTGATACTTGAGAATAAACTTTCTCATTATATCAATTATAGTCTTAAAGGTGTACTTTTAAAGTAATAGTTAATATACTCGTATATACAATAGTTTTTGCTACGTTATATTTACGTACGTTAAAGCTAAAGAAAGAAAATGTATATTGAAGGAGTCGAAAAGTGAGCTCAGAAGTTCGGCTTTGAATTTATTGAAAATTTTTGGTAGAAGACAGGAATCGCTACCGGATATTATTTTGTGTATGTGCGAATGAGCGAAAGTAATAATGTATAGCATATACCAAACAAAGACGATTATATTTTATAAATTGTATTGTACATATTACTGATGAGTCAAATTTTAGAACTAAAAACAGCTCTGGGATACATCCATCACTTCAAAACTGTAGGAAAATATTAACGAACAATTTCACAATTATGAACATACGGTTTCCTTGAAATAAGTACTCATTAGGAAGATATGAAATGGGAAATATTATAGACATGATTAAATACCATACGCGTTAAATTAGAAACATTAAAAGTATACATTTTACAATAAATTATTACTTAAAGTATATACATACATCTTGAATTAAAAATCTGGTGTTATATACTCTATATGTGGTACATATGTACAACACAAAATTTTAGACACAATTGCTGACACAAAAACTTTCCACTTTTATTAAATTGTTTTTTATGTAAAAGTTATAATTGTTAAGCATTTATTAATTATCTCTTTTGCGTAGGAAGATCGCCCTCAATGAAATTATAATTTGATACTGTTTCAACGTATTCATTACCCGCATTGCAATTTTTGGAATTTTGTATTTAATAGAATTTCAATAAAGTCGCACGTAGTAGTAAATTTTGTTAATTATTATTTAATATTCATATTAAAATTTAATTGATGTGAATTCAATAAGATAATTTATATCCATTATCAACATAATGAGCTATTGCTATTGTTATAAAATATTTATCTTTATTTATGAGTTTTCGTCCTTTGCATTGTTTTTCATTCACTTATTAATATGAATTTTTTGAATTGTGTTTGTTAATCTTATGTTTTTTGTCATTAGAGTAATAAAAAGTTTTTATTGTTTTAATATACGTTGGAATTATGGAATTATTTAGATGTATTATATATGATATTTACATTACAGTACGCTTTCAAAAGGCGATTAAGGTACGATAAAAATATAGATGGTCCCCCCCACAAACATTGGTTGGATTATTCTATCGATAAGTATGGAGCCAAGCTAGTTTCTGATATGAAAGTGGTGTTCTCTATTTTGTATTTATATCTTCCTGTGCCGATTTACTGGTCTTTATTTGATCAACAAGTAAGTGCATTGAACAATTTTTTCAAAACAATATAACTGCTTTTTTTGAAAAAGGCATAAAGAGTTCTTATGAAATAGTTAAAGAATATCTAAAACTGAGGATATAACCAATAAGTAATTAAAATAGGTGGACATGTTAAAAAAAAGATTTATTTTGTTGTTCCGGAATGCAACTATCTTAAAAAAAAAAATAAAAAAATGTTGTAAATCAGACAAGCTTTAATAAATTATTCTCTTGCATATAGAACAGTAATTAAATGTGATAAAAACAAAAAATATACGATTTTTTTTCTAATAGAATACAAGGAAGTTATATCAAACCGTTTTTATATACAGAATTTCACAAATATTTTTTAATAGAAACCTTAGAATTAAATTATTTTACTTTTACGGACCAATAGTACATGATAGACTGTATTTATATATTAATTATTATGTGAACTGTAATAAATAATATTATTATGTTAGAGGGATTTTACCCTTATCATAATATTAATGTGGATGAGCCATCTTTTGAAACAGACAAATTGTTTAACAAGGGTTCGCGTTGGACTTTCCAAGCTTCTAGATTAAAAAGCGAAGTACTTGGAATAACTCTGATGCCTGATCAATTGCAAGTAATGAACCCAGCCATGGTGTTACTGATGATCCCCGTGTGTCCCGGTGGAGCCTGGCCCTTATTGCCAGATTTGGGGCCTTTACACAAGATGTTTGCTGGCGGCATTCTGGCTGCAATGGCCTTTGTGTGTGCTGGGATTTTGCAAATAAGTATTGAGGTTCGTTGTTTATTAATACTTTTTTTTATTTTATGCCTACTTTTTGTCTGTAAAAGTCAAAACAAAATTATGTGATGTTGAATAAATGTGACATTAATTTTGTGCAATAATATATGTATATACTATATTTTCCTAATTCTGTCGTCAATAAATAAGAGGTTAACAAACAAGCTTCACTAAAAATAAAAAGTTGAGATTACTATTTCATATATTTTTAATTTACATATCTAAAAAAAAATTAAGGAAGCTATAAGTTAAACGTCAGATTCTAAAAAAAAAAAGATTTTGTGTCATACAACTTATATAATACAAAGATTTTTTGAAGTTTTTTACAAAAAAATATAAAAAAAAATAATTTAAGATTTACTTGGTTATAAAAAAATATGAAAACAAACAAAATAAAGTAATATATAATACTAAAAATTTTTTTTTATTATAATAAACGTTTTTAATAATTATAGTACTACAATCAGTTGCAACTGTAGAAAAAACACAGAGACGGTATAAAAACAGTTATAACTGTTTAAAGATTTTTTTTCCCTTCACTAATAAGTTAAATTATTTGTACAAAGTATTATAATAGAACGTTGAGGTAACTTCGAAAAAACGTTCAACAATAGCTATACGAATATTATATTAAAACACATTTTGATCGATCTTGCTGTTTAAATAACATTTACATTTATATATATAAGTATGTGTGGGGTGTGTATTTATACGTGGATTTCATTAAATTCAAACGCCCGTGGCTCTCGGACACTCGTATGATGCAACTGAAGTTTAAATATCCGGCCATTCGAATTCAGTTGTACAATATTCTCATATTTTAAAATCAATATTAGGGTGGTACTGGTACGGTTAGAGTGTGTTATAGAAATGCTAAAAACAAAAAAGTTTTATTTTTTATTCTGACACAGGATGTATTTCTTCTGTTGAAAGTTATTTAGAATTATATATAATTCCTATTGCAATATGTATAATAACTATTTACTAAAGTAAGTAGAGAAATATTTTTTATAGCGTTCTACACTTCAAGTACCAGGACACCAGCAGACTGGGATAATCATTATGAACACTCTCGATTGTCCTGTTGATATCGCCGTCAGTGGAGAGGGTATGACTCGTGTTGATATTCACGGTACAGCGCTGATGACGCCACTACTAAGTCGGACTTATGGTATTGTGGTGTCCTGCCCTCGTGATTGTGCCGGCAGAATAATGAAGCAACATAATTTTGAAACTAGATTAAAGACTGTTTCCGAAATGGTAACTAATAAAAGAAAGTTTTATTCACTATAGTAATTTCCTACTAACATTGTTAATGGTAATGATAAAAATGTTTTCTAAGGAAATAAACAATTTATTATATGAAACTTGCGAAATCTGAAACAACAACTAATGTTCACCAGTTCATGTTAAGAAATTTCAAATGTATATCCAGCTTTTTCTATTAGTTTAATGTGTATTTATTTTCTCTTGTAGTTTATGCCAATTATCGTCGGTCAGAATTCAGATGATGAAATATCCTTATATTTTATGGATCCCGGACCATACATAAAATCAATGACAGGGAAACCGAAATTAAAGTATAAATTTTGAATAAATGTGATATAATAGTATTTTTATATATATTATATGACGGCTTAAACTAATAAATCTAAATCAAATTTAAGGGTCGTGTATGTTGGAGACACAGGTCCTAATAAGAATGTTTCGATATGCGTTGAAACGGAGAAACGTTTGAATGATATTTATTACGTATCAGACTCCCCTATCGATCACATCGGAGAATCGGCTTACATGTGCCTACAAACAGGAAAGTAAGTAATTTTTAAATGCATTACAGTATCAGAAGTCAAGATAACTCATTTAAGCGACTCTTTACGAACCTGTAATATTATTTATTAGTCCACAAGCTACGGTTGCTAACGAAATTTTCTTTTGATGGCTCGGCAAAAGAGAAATGTATTTAAATCTTCACTGGCCTTTAGTTGAAAGCTAAATTTTTGAACAATTTCCTTAAAATTTCTTGTAATATGGATTTCATTTAATGGAGATTAAATGTGTAGGTACTATGTACATTATTTTTTACTGTATTTGAAATTATTAGTAAATCGGAAAAAAGCTATTCTTTTCTATGATTTCTAAACCAGCTCCATTTATGTGTGCTCATTGCACATATATTAAATTTAAAGCCTAATACGGTGCTTAGTTTTTAAGAACAATGCAAACAATACAAAATTGTAACAATAACAATAAAAAATATTCTTAATTTTAAAACAATGTTAAATGGTTAGGAAAGATTATTATCTCATAGTACTTGTAAAAAGTATGTTCAATATCTTACATATACATTCATTAAAAAAAAAATCTGCTAAAAAGTGATTTTATATTAAAATTCCATACAGTATTAATTGCCAATCAGCGTTATAATTTTTTTTAGAAGTTTAAAATACCTCAATACTTACAAAACAATATGTCTAGCTGAAGTATTAATTAGTATTCTTATTGTTGTGTAACAGAAATATTTATAGTTAATATGTTATTGCACTAATGTTAATTTTTTTAGGTTTACTTGGCGTGCCGATAGTACAGGGGGTGAAGTATCGGGTGCAGGGGAAGGCTATTTGAGAACTGGAGGAGTTTATGTTTTATGTCTGAGGGAGCGACTAGGCCGGTTGGATACAGCTGTGCTCCATGCACCAAATCCTCCTAATGAACTACACCTGGCGTGGATTGTTCCTCAATACTTGCTTGTGTCTATGGCGGAGATCATGTTCGCGGTTTCTGGTCTTGAGTTTTCTTTTACACAAGTATGTTTTATAAATTTTTAAATATTTTTCCAACTAAGAAATTGCTTATTAACATGAAAAATACTGATTACCTTTTGCTTCGCAAGGAAAATTACTTTATTTTAGCTTGAATCAAAGGCACGTCTGCTTTTACTTAGATGTTTTCAAAGCCATTGAGAAAACGTGCTTTCAAAGGCTTTTGCTGTAATAAATTATTCCTGGAAATTTATTTATCATACAGCTCATCATAGGTTTATAAACAAGAATATTTATAAAAGCTTTATAAAATGCAAACGTTACAAAACTCTGACTTTATTTAAAATGATTTAATATTTTCAAAACTTCATTAAATGAAGCTATGTTTTATAAAAATATTATTATTATAAAGGTTTTTTTTAAAGGCTCCGAAAAGTATGAAGACAATTACAATCGCAACTTGGTACATGTCAGTGGCTATTGGTAATCTAATAGTTATTCTAGTGGCTCAAACAAAAGTTTTTGAATCAAGGGTATGTGAACTGTAAATATACAAAATATCTATCAATTTATAATATAATTTATATCAGGAGGAGGTAAATATTGCTGATATCGAATAGTTTAAACCGATTACTTTTGTCTTGCAGGCTACCGAATTCTTTGTATATGCAGGCGTGCTAACGGGTGCCATGTTGATATTCCTATGGATGGCACAAGGCTATTGTTCTAGAACAATGGAAGAAGACGGATCCTCTACTGAGAGCCGCCCTTTATTACAAAAGCATTCTAGGGTTGATTAGTTTTTCATTATCATATCATAGAGACAGCTAGTACTTATTAATTTTTACATTAAGTTTCATCTCATTACTGAAACTTTTAAATGTGCATTTTGAGTTTCTCTATTAGTTTGCTTATACTTCGTTTTTTGTTTACATTTATTTTAATTGAATATTTATTAAGCTTCATATATATTTGAAAAATTCTAAATGTACCTAATGAGGTTTTAGATCATGGAAATATTAAATCAAGATTAACTACCACTCGTTTAATATATAAGAGAAAAAATTTAGATTGATATTTTATTTCAAAGGGAAAAATCATTAGTTCTTAGTTTTCTCATACCGTATAATTATAAACTGTAAATAGAAATGTAAAGTAAATGTACGTAACGTAATCAGTTTCCTTTCGACCAAAAGCAATCTCAGTATAAATGCTACAACTTAAATTGTAAATACCCTGTATTCTATTTTATGATTTTAAAATGTCTCGTTACTGAACGCAGCGGGCGACCTCTGAACGCTTTAACTCTCTATTACGTGGAACTTTTGGCTACGATTTCGTTCTTATGTTCTCCGCATTAAATAACATTACTGTAATACTGATTTTATGTCAAAATTATTTTAATTTACCATTCTTTTATATTAGTTACAAAATAAACAAATAAAAAAAGAATTAAAATGCTCCAAAACACGCTTTTTCCAATCTGCAAATTACTAATACATATAAATTTACAACTCTTTTCCTGTGTACACATGTTTACATGAGATGTACACTTTTTGCCAATATAGTTAATAATTTTAATGTACACTTAAAAGTCATAGACATTTAATGTACACTTAAAAATCAAAGTCATAGACTAGTCCTTCACAATATATGTATATACATACATTGTCACTACCATGTAAAATGACATAAAATATAGCAAAGGATTTTATAAAATCCGTACTATAATTTAATTTATTTTTTTACAGTATTGGTAGTTGGAAAATTAATAGTGAATAAATTAATTTCAAAGTATAAATAAAATATTTGGAAAACTTAGTTAAAATATAATACTTAATCTTAAAAAAAAACAACAACATTAAAACGTAAAATTGTAATGTTTTAAATAGTTTCATATACCTATTTCCACACGTCACACTCTATTAATTACAGGCAAGCGCGGCTTGTTTTAATAAAATTATTGTAGAGAAACATCAATTCCAAAATTTTTGTTAAAATTATCTCCTATGTGGGATGTTTTCTATTGAAAATATAAAAAAACTTTTTTTAAGTTCTGATTTACTCAGCTTTAACATTTTTTCAGTTGTTTGTTGTTTTTTTTATACTTTTTTTACAAAACATTCTCAAAGTAAATAGTACTTCAATCTACTTAAATGAATTAAGCGTCGCAAAGTTAAGTAGATAATAAAGAGGTACTTGTGAGTGAGAAAATTTTTATTTTAACTTTTTATTACGTGGAAAGAAGCAGCTTATTATTCCCATTAATCACTTTAAATTTGAATACTTTGTATTTCTATTCAGATAATATCAATACACTCTATGTCCACAAGAAGCACAGCGTACAGTGCTCCTGGAAGTACTGTGGCATCTTGTTTGGGGCTCATGGAGAAGACGGAGGCTGCTGCGTGGCCCTCTCATGGTCTCATACACGTGGCAACACCCAGCACCAGCGACATCAAAGCGACAACTCTTGCGAAAGATTAACAACTCACACTATTTACAATTTTGATTTTAAGAATATTTTATTCATCACTGTAGTTTTGAGATGATTTTTGTTTTTACTTCCGAATAAAACAAAGTATTCATTAGACTTAATTCATTAAAATAGAAATAAAGACGTTATTAATAAACATACCAAAGATATTTATTTTATTCCATAATATGTTAATAGTAACAATAATATCCATAGTAACAATAGTACAAATTTCTATTAATATTTCGAGTAGTGTTGCCCAAATACAAGACGAGACTTGCCCAGTCTCGGTCTTGGTCTTGGTTCTTGCATCTTGATCTTGCATCAAGAGTCTTGCAAGTCTTGCAATTACCCATAAGCTTGTCGCTATTTATTAAACGTTACCTTATATATTAGAACAACGCAACAGAGTAGGTAAATTTTGAGCTTGAATTTACAGAGCCATGATAAAGATCAA
The DNA here is from genome assembly GCA_010014825.2 of Danaus melanippus. Lineage (NCBI taxonomy): Eukaryota > Metazoa > Arthropoda > Insecta > Lepidoptera > Nymphalidae > Danaus > Danaus melanippus. The sequence goes on along the minus strand of JAAAKD020000207.1, from coordinate 8,865,417 downwards.
ACAAATTTATAAATGTCTAAACATTTAATGAGAAATTCAAAAAATCAACTGACACCGGTTGGGGTGGAGTTTGAACCCATGAAATAAGTGATCAGTGCCGATGCTCTAATTAACCAACTGAGCTATCAACTTTGTTCCGCGGAAGTCGGACTGTTTCTTAATAAACGTTTAAATTTAATAATCTTCACTATACTAAGACATGGTTTAAAGATATAGAAAACAAATTAATGAAATTAACTTGGCTGCATTTTACATGTAAATGAATATTGCAAAAATATATTGTGATGCAACAGTCAATATATCAATTTATTTGTTTAAAAAGTTGTCTCATATATTATTATATTCAGGCTCCTGAAGAGTACATAAATCCTATTGCACGTTTTTTATATTACTCGGTTACTATTATAGAAATTTTTTACACGTTTGTAGTGTATTATATGGGTGACTTTGTGTTTTTAAACTACACAGAATAGATCAACATAATGTATTCGTTTCCATTCTAATCACCTGAAAACTTTAATTCTTTGGAATACTTGTACTCAACAATGTCAAATATTGTGCGTGCGTCTCGGCGGGGCGAAGGCGATTCTTTGTATGTGCAATAGAAACCGTCGCCACCGGCCGCCCGGCCGATGCTTGTATCTTGACCTTGTACTACCGAATAACTAAAATTAGGCGGTCTTGGTCTTGTTATTATGCAAAAATGCAAGAACAAGACCAAGAAAGCAATACCAAGATCGATTTTGGGTTACACTAATTTCGAGGGTGCTCTTAAAAATTAATTGTACTATCATTGTAGCGGTATAACTTTTTTAATAACGCAGACACAATATATATTTAGCCATAAAACATTTTTCTTGTATATTTAAAATGATGAAATATTTTTTTTAAAACCCTTAAGAAATGACATCTCATAGTACTTACATTTTTGATGGATGACACGGACGGACTAAATACTATTAAACGCAGTTTCACATTTTTAAACTGTCGTCGTAATATCTTTCATTCTTTACTTGCAATTTTACAGTTTTCATTTTTGTGTTTTTTTTATAAGAGAGATTTACAACTCGAATTATTGATCGACTCACCTCTGACATATATTCAGTCGAAGTCATAATATTAAGCTTTCAGTTCTTCTATTTATTCTCAGAAAATTCTAGTTTCCCACCCAACTTAGTGCAAACTACAACTTGAATTCACCCAATACGTTATTTGATTGGCAGCTCTCTGATCCTAAATAATAATGATTTTATACCATATTTTATTATTTTTAACTATAAAAAGGTTTTCATAATGAATACAAACACTCTTGAATAAATTTTTACTTTGATTTCTTCATTGAATTAAATAAGTAAAAATCTTTTGTTAAAGGTTTTCGATGTTCAGACAAAACCTCTAAAATTGAGTAGTTGAAAAAAAATAATAAATATAATTTCAACTCGTTTGTCTTAATTCTTCTGCTTTAGTTGGTAGCTTTGTAACATTTCGTATATTGAGTCCACATTACGAATATAGCATCTATAGGTATTCTGAGAACGTTTCAATAATATATCGTTATATATTTCAATATAACAATAATTTTTAAGAACTTCAGGATTACGCCAAAAGAAATTTATATATTTTTTGTAGAGTAACTGAAACTGTAAAGATCTCGTCCAATATTACGACATTGGATTATATCAAATAAAAATTAGCTATTATATTCAAAGTCCATTTACCTATGATTTGTTTGACATGTATAAAGCCGTATAGATTTATAACAACGAATAATTTAATTAGTCAATCAGCTATGATCACAATTTTATTAATCCTGCGTACGTAATTATATCTATCATATCAAATTAAATTGTAATTCAATTGATATTATATTATATTAGTTTTCTGATATCAAATATTCGTGTGTAGATGATTTGTTTTTATTCGACAAAAATAAAAATTTTCCAGTTCTTTTGACTTCTAAATGTGGGAGCCAGGAAATGGAGGAGACTTATTGGTCGCCGAATACGACTGATGATTCTTCGGAATCGTTATTTGAAGTAACTGGTTATCCAATGACTGGTGACGTCCCTACACTGAATAGAAAGGTTACAATCTTAATATTTTATATACATATGTATGTTTAACCTTCTTTCTCCAACCAACACAAGTGAGTTGTGTCAAACGGGAAAGGGGAACAATATCTTAAATAAAAACAAAACGAACTGACCAGCATATGCATTTAAAATATTGGAACAAGTTCAAACGAGGTCTGAATAAATAAATGCTATTGAAACTCAACCTCAACCATCCCTTTTGTTTGTAATACTATTGATTTCTGATCATCAAGCAATTATTACTCACTGCTACCATATTGTTATTAAAGTATGGTCATAAAAATTGGTTTACAATGTGTGTTTAAGTTATTAGTCGTAACAAGGATCATAATAAAAAGAAATTTTTATTGGAAAGTTTTAATTTGTTTATTTCAAAACGATACAATTATGTTACAGGTTTTTAAAGGAACACGAGTCAATATAAGGGAACATCCATACATTGTAAGCATTCGGAGACTTAATTCACATTATTTGACTGGGAGCTTAATTACGAAAAATTTGATCCTAACCGTTGCTCATCCTATATACGGGTAAGTAAAAATTGTTTAAAGTACTTGCAAAAACCTTGATTAATAAGTAAAGTTAGGAACTTTGCACAAAGATCTTGGAATAACGAATAACTAATTATAAATTTCACTCACTCATTTTGAAAGTTCGCTTATTAAAGTACCTTTATTGAATGTACTTACATATGTATGTATTGTATTAATAGCCATCTAAACGTATTGTATTTATACTTAGTATAAATCAACTAAACTTAAGCGAATTTGGCTTGTGTTTAATCATCATATTTACAATTTACAATTTTTTTATTAACACCGGTGAGTTATTTTTCTTAACCTTTATAGTCTGATAAGTAGTCAAAGACTTCTTTTACAAACTCGTAGCTAGTATATAGAAGAAACAAGTCTACGTCATGTTTACAAAACATAAATGATGCTGAATTTTTCAGGAAAATATAGTGTTAAATTTTCTATATATTGTTCATACGGATAAATAACAAAATAATAAATTAATAGTTGTGAAAGTTTGACTTATATTTAATTAGATAATTAAAAATTGTATTTAATTTTAATATTATATAATTTTAATAAAAACTATATAGTTCAATTAAACATATTAAAAAACTACAGGACGAGTATTTAAATACTAAAGCGATTAAAATTTTTATGTAACAAATTGAATATAGGGTTTGATAGACCTGAATTCAGTACTAATATTGTAGAGTGCCAGTGAACGAGTTAAGAGTTGTAGTGGGGGAGAACTACGCAGACAGGGGCACTATACTGTTGACAGTCATATTAGTGATTATACATCAGGATTTTGACAAATACACGCTTTTCGGAGACCTCGCTATGATCCGCTTTTATGAAGATATCATTTTCAAGTAAGCACTTATTATTATTTATTGATTTTTACTTGTAGAAGACTTTTGTGATTAAGTAATAAAGTAATTTTGAATATTAGAAAAATCTTAGTAAGTATTTATATAAATATGTATATACTTTGAACAAGCAAAAATGTTTGTGTTTAAAATATGTATGTATATTTTAATATGTTATTGCAAAATAAGAATCATTAAAAAGGTTGTAATATAATATGAAATTTAAAAAGTTTTTAATTTATTTCCAATCTGCAACATAAAATAATAAAACGCTTATGATGAAATGTTTATTGAAAGGTGGAAGCTTCGATTTCTATATAAATATAATTTCACGTGTCTGTTTTCTTTTTTAAAATAACTTTTTCGCCATGGTAAGTACATATCGTTTCCCTTTCTCTTCGTTTTTAGTTAACTGTGTTGTAATTTATTTATTAAATAGTATATTTAATTTAAAAAAATAATATTATTATTATTTTATTAAATTTTGTTCGTTGATCTATCTACAGCTATGTATATATGTATTATGCGGGGTTATTTAACTATTTAACATAGGCCGGAGTCTGGAAATATTTTGACATGGAGAGTACTTTATAATAGAAAAACTCATAAGGCTACACATGCATTTATGCGAAAAGAACTCTTATACTTTGTAAAAAAATGCGAAAATTCGTCGAGTGTGAGAAGTTTAAGGTAAATGAAACATTCAACAAATTAAAATTTACGAATATTGCCTCTTAGCACCAGACAAAAGGGGCTGCAGGGGGAATATTCACCTCCCACTTGACCATTACAATCAGATATTATCATTTCTTATAAATTTAAGCTGTTATTTAAAAATGTTTCATGAAAAATACTTTTCAATTATGAAAATTGTATCAGCGATTTCTGTAATAGTGTTGTGATTTATAAAAATTAATTACTTTTCATTAATCATATACGTAATAGAATCTTTTGGATATTCTGGACATTAGGTTTACATCAGAGTACAAAACTTTCAAACTAAAGGAATCTTTTTACAATAATGAAATAAATTTATTAATGATTTTTTTTATCAGAATGTAGCCAATAATTTTGATTGAAAGGTAATGAAACAATGTTAAAAATTATATTGCGGGAATGTCATCAAATATATTTTTACAGGTTATTTATGTTTATGAAAAGTTAAGCGTTTCTCAGAATTTCCTACTCTGACAAATATGTAGTTTCTTCGCTCTTTCCATATTAAATATTAAAAAAAATTGTAACTGTTCAGATTAAATTGTATCATACGTTCCTTATGATGATATAATTTATGATTATCATTTTTTTAATAATTAATTGATATTCTTACAAAGTGAATTATTTGTACATGACGTGTTTTCCTGAAAAACTGTCTTGTAACATTAAAAATACATGTTCATTTAACAGACACCAAGTAAAAAAAATGAAATATAATACAAATTAACAATAAATTGAGAATTGATTTTTATTCAGCCATTGTGATTTACTTACAAAAGTAAAATTTGGAAACGAGTGAGTATTTAAAGTTCACAACTGTGAGATTGCCAAAGATGGTTACGATCAACCGAACGGTCAACCGATATCTATGTTGAAATCCTAATCTTTTTGTAGCTTATTTCAATAAATAGGAAATTAATATTAATGCTAAATTATGGACCCCAGACCTACAAATTTATTATGAACCTATTTTGAGACAAAACTGTTGGAAAATTTAAAATATAATTAATTTACTAAAAAATATATATGTATATCAACATTTCAATGCTTTTTTGATAAGCATAGAGACAGGAATGTTATTAACAATGGACCGATGTTTAACCAACTATTATTATAAATATAAAAAGTTCAAGTTCACCATTTCTTTACTCTTGCTTAAACTACATTCAGAAGGTAGTGGCAGGTTTCTAGAAATAAAAATATAATAGTTCATGTTTTACTGAAAAATTTTTTTAGTAATACAATCAAATTAGCAACTAACAATGGAATAATACAGACTTTTGTTTTTATTAGTGAATGTTATTGGAAAACTTGCTAGGGCAACAAAAAGTGGGGATAAACTAGCGAATAATTTTAGAAATTAAGTCCCTATCCGATTAGGAATTTCTTTAGAATGTTTTATTAAAATCAATATGTTCATGAAATGTACATTTCGCGTATATCTGTGTAGGTCTATTATTCAAAGAATTTCGCTGACGTTCATGAAGGTTATGTGTATTAGAACGACATTAGAAAAATAATATATATATTTATATACCTACCTAACCCTGTATATATTTATATGTATATACACACATCGTAAGATAGGAATAGGAATGTCAGTGGTGGCCTAGTGGTTAAAGGCCCGCCTCTCATGCATGAGGGCGCGGGTTCAAATCCCGGCAAGTACCAATGTGATTTTTCCGAGTCATATGTACTTTCTAAGATTTTTCAGACACCACTGA
>JAAAKD020000207.1:8820816-8859399 GCA_010014825.2 Danaus melanippus | reverse complement strand
CCCAATTATAAGTTTGTAATCACCAATCCGTCTTGAGCAAGCGTGGTGATTAACGCTCAAACCTTCTCCATGCGAGAAGAGGCCTGGCTCAGCAGTGGGCTCTGATAGGCTTAAAAAAAAAAAAAAAGATAGGAATTAGTATTACAAAATATCATTTTAAACTTTGACAAAATACATTAACATAATAAAATCTTTACTGCTAATTTGATAAAAATAGCAAAGAAATTTATAATTAAGTAAGCTATAAATGAGCTTTTAAAATAAACAGAAAAGAGATCTAAGAGAAGTGGGCGAAACTATTAGCTATACGTTTACTAGAACATAATACGTTTACATTTGTAAACAAGTACAAATATATACGAGAATGTTTTGGAATTGTCTTGTAATCGGATTATTGTGTATTAAAGGGTTGCTACGTCGGTTTTGAGTGAGTTTTTCGAGAAGCAACATACGAGCGACACAAGCTATATTACCTGCGATATTATGTGCGATCATAATAAAATAAATTGTTGTGTTTTCTGTAAAATACCGTGTTTATGTTGTTAAACAAAACCTAGCTCGTAAAAATATATAATACTTGTGTATCAATTAAATAAAAAATTGCTTAAACAGAGTGTATATAAATAACATGATAACAATTTAAAGTAAAAGAAGAATTTCGTTTTAATACAAAATTGTTTATATTGCACTGCTTTAATATTGACAATGGTTATTACTTCATAAATTTTAATTTTATTTTACGCATGTTATAAAATCTCTTCTCTTCATTATTCCAGATGAACATTTTATCAATTTATTTATGTGATTTCGCATAGTTTTTCGTTTATTTAACATCCATCCACTTGCTTCTTTACAATAGGTGATATATTTTACACGTTAATTCTATGTAAGTATTAGTTAAGTACATTTTACACAAATATGATCCGACTTTTATGATATAGATATATTTTCTATTTTTTTATATAATTGATAATTAATTAAACGCAAAAAAACGTCAAACACATTGAGGGAATCGTTACATTGATTTTAGACATTGATTGTTAACAATGATATGAGGTAAATGATAAACTCTCAATTGTCACATCAATAATCATGTAAATTTTCAGATCCAACGTAAAGAGCATTTCACTAGCGGCTCCTTATTTAAATATCATGAATAGCACTGCTTTTGTCACTGGATGGGGTAGATGCGATCTAACTGTGAGTAATTACCATTACCAAAACCATTATGAGATTTGTAGCAATTAAAATTCTGAGAAGCTTACAGATTATTCAATACTTATGTTAAGTTGCTTAAGCTGGAAATAAGAAAAATATATAAAGTTGAATTATCGTAGTAATTTTTTTACACTCCATTCGAAATAAAACATAACAGTTTATTTAATAGCACCACTTACGTTACAAATTTACGTCCAGACCTATGGGGGAAGTTTAAAAGCTGCAGCTATTTAAATATTAAAACTTTTTAATGCAGGGAAAAGAGTTGTGTCTGCCTCGCGGGTCACAATATTACCCAGGAGAGATGATGGACCCTATGCTGAGAACTATTTCATTAACTATAACTTCACCTAATTACTATTGCCAGGGATACAGAAAGGTGGGTGTAATTCGTTATTAATTTAGATCATTTCACACCTCGAAATCGTTACGATCCAAAAAACAAAGACAATTCTTTCGGGATAAAAATGAAGAAGGAAAAACGGGAATTAATAAAAAATCTACGTATAGCCAAAGCCCTAGGCGATAACCACCTAAGTCATCAACTAGCTAGGGCGTTAAAGTTAATTCTAAAATTAATCCAAGGGATATTGGCGCAAAACCGCAGAATATCGCGATAACTTTGTCTATCTCCAATTGTGTTTAATATTGTAAATAATATCTTAGTAGACAAATTAATCAACAACGAGAAAAAATGAGGTTATTGGTTTAAGTTTAATAATAAATACACGGAATCCATTTTAGCCTTCACTGACGATCTCTCAATACTAACACGTACCCACAAACACTGTCAAGTACTATTGGATGAAGTGGATGAATTCTGTGAGTGGATGGATGGATTGAGGACAAAACCGAGTAAATGTCACTATCAGTGTCCTGGTTGGGGAAATACAAGATACACTTTATAAGATCCGGGACTATCGTTAGGCGGTTAATGCGTTTCTACGGTTACGGAAAATGTACCATCAAATTTCTCGATCGTAAGATTGATAATATAGGTCGTCTTCAAGGATTAGTAGATAGCTTTTTAAACGATCTCAACAAGGTAGATAGCTAACAGATCAGTAACGTCAAAGAAGCTTGGATCTACGATAATTACCTAACTTCACGTTTAAATTGGTCTCGCCTCGCCTTTGATTTTAATAAAATCCTTTTATCAAATTCAGATGCAGCCCTCATAAAGTTTTTGAAGTTGGCTAGGGGCTTGCGTTAACGGTTGATTCATCAGCTTTATTTAAGGATCGCAATAATTTTGGGATGAGTCTAAAAAGGCCAACGAAGCTCTATAAAGTTCTCTGTGAGAGTTTCCAAGAGAAAATCCCATGATGACGTCGTTACATCGCTCCCAAAAGATAAAAATACCCCAGAGCTCGACTTCAATTCCATAAGCAGTTTATGATAGGAGTACAAAATAACAGAGTAAAGTTAGGATCTAGTAAGAAAGTCCAATATACGGATATATTGAAAGCTTTTATTAGGCAATACGAGAATTCTACATATAACATCCATGCAATGAGCTAAGATATGCGGAATGAGTCGCAACACATAGGAGATTTTTGCATCCCATTGTCACTAAAATGGTGCACCTTAATTCATAATTGGTCAATGCGTTCCAAATCACTCTCCCAGATCAGAGTACTTTAGTAAGTTGGTGTAAAGGTACCGAAAAATCTTGCTATATCTGTGGGATGGCAGTTGGAACTGTTAGGCATTTGCTAGTGGGATGTAAGGTACTCCTGGATAGCGGTCATTACTCGTATCGTCACGATGTGAAGCGGTTAGTTTTTGGGTAGCAAGCAATCTGTAGGTTTTGTGAGAGAAGGCACTAGATCTATGAAATCAAAAGTCAAGCCTTTCTCCATCCTGTAAGCGACTTCAGATTAGACTATTATAATGGATACGTATGAAAAACAATACAAAATTCTCCAGGATATTTGTTAGTCGGCCTCAGACCGGACATATCTATGTATTAGCGAATTTTAAAGCGCGTTGTGATGATAGAGCTTGCGGTTCATTGGAAAACCAACATCCTCAAAGACCATACCACCAAGGTCAATAAATAATATGAGCTCACTAACGAATTCATTCGAAATAGGTTTGACGTAGTAGAAGTGGGAGCGAGAGGTATAACGGCTAAATCTCCTTACAACTTACTAAAAGACTTGGGCCTGTCCACAACTCACATTAATTCATTCTTGGAACGTACTTCGAAGGCAGCCCGAGTAGGTTCTTTTCAAATTTGGTTAGGTAGAGAGAGGAGCTTGGACAGTGGAGGTGAGCTTTTAAAGCGAATTAGATAGGGGCTCCTTAAACCTACACCTGGGTCGCAAGTTGGTGTTCCTCTTTCTGCAACGCGATGGATCCGTCACCTTCACGGTGAATCCATTGAATGCTATGAGGTTTCGTCTCTGTCTCTGCTATAGTAAGAATAATAAAGGAGAAATTTTTAAATTAAATATCAGTAATTTTATTGTAAAATCAATACTTATCGTCATATTTAAATCGAAGCAGGACGAACATAATGTTTTTAAAAAATAAATTTATTATAATATACAAATGAAATGTAATATACAAACTACATCCTAAAATAAATATAGGGCTTAACAATGGCAGACACATTCAATATTCAAAACCATTTAGTTGCCTGAAACGGCAAGTAATATGAGACTTGACGTTAATTGCTTTACATACCAAGTTTAGTCAAAGTAAGGTTAGTAATTCATTTTAAACTGACAACTAGTCGAGTGTGCTAAGGAGCTCCAAATTTCCTGTATAATATTTATGATAAAGAAGTTACAAAATTTATCTTACAACTTGTCGGTTGTTTGGGTATATATGTTTATGATTTAAGTATAGTAAAATTAACACCATTTTAAATATAGTTTGGGTGGGTGGAAGATGTTTTAGTTTACTGTACATATTTTGAACGTACTTGAACGTACTCATATTCGAGTTCCATCTATGTAAATACAATGGGTATGTATGAATTACTAAATTGAATATTTTAATAATAATTATGCGCATAGTATTATAAATTCTATTATTTATAAGAATAACGTTATAAGTCGTTTGGAAAAGTAGGAAATACATATGATTATTGTCGTTGTTGCACTACTGTTATCATAGGAAAAGAATCTGTATGAAATGTATCACTTCATTATTTTCTATAAATATTTTTTAAAAATAATGAAGTTTTGAATATTATTTTCCGTAAAATTATTTACGTTATATTCTGTTTATGAAATTAAAAATAGGTTTGAATAAATCGAAACAATATTAAAAATAAAATATTTTCTTATAAAAAGATAAAACTTTTCTTAAGATAGAAAGAAAATACATTTTATATAGATGCAGTGTCGGTCAAACTGCAAATATGACAATGATCACATAATTTTAATGACATTGTACTCACTTTTCATCAGCACGAGACTCCAGTCCGCAAAGGTATGTTATGTACTGGCATGGCTCGTGAGGATCATCCAACATTTCCTTGCCTGGCAGTACCCGGCGCTCCGCTAGTGGTGAGGGGAAAATTGGCAGCAATCTTGTCTTGGGGTTTTGGATGTGGTTATCAAAACGATCTTCCTCTCGTTTATACTGACATCAAATATTACATAGAGTGAATATGACTTTGTATATTAGAAATATATTTATATGAGATGATCATTATCACTTAACGATTTATTTATTTATTGTTATTGTATAGTTTGTATAAAGAAATATTAAATATTAAGTGAAGTAACAATTATAATTTTGCTTTCTTTTGTTTAAGTTGGATAACTCAAAACGTGGCAAAAATACGAAAAATTGCTAAAAAAGATTTTAATCCACTATTTGAAGCAAGCAAATCTTGGGTTCTCTTGGAATGGTTTACAAAATCAAGAATAGTGAAACCAAAACGCCACTATCACAGAAACAAGGAGCTACAATTAATCAATCTAGACCGAAGTCTAAGTGACCTCCATGGGCAGATTTTTGATTTAAGAGATTTTATTTTTAACAAACAATATCAAGAAAAAAAGCTAACAATGTATAAAGAAATTCAAAGTTCAGCAGAAGAAGGAAATAATACAAACGATTTTATAGAAAAATTAAAACTTCTTTCATATACCATAAAACCACTTCCTTTCTTCAGTAACAAGTCTTTATTAGAAATAGCTTCCAATTATGATGACTTCGGTAGTTCTAATGAAGATGAAAAGAATTAAGAAATGTTCTATTAATAAAAAAATCTATTCATTAAAATACTACCAATTAGTTTAATTTTTTTAAATCACAATTACTTTAAATCGCGGCTTTATTCACAAACCGCACATAATGGTTCTCAGTACTTCGCCGCAGTTTCAACATTAATCATTTACCATACGAAATAGTTTGAAAATTATACTGTACCTTTGAATGGATTTCACATTAATTTGTTTATAGATTCAATAATATAAATAGTAGGTGATGTTAAATATTATAAAGATTATTGAGAAATTAATTACAATTTCATTCCATACCTTACTAAGAATCGAAATTAAACATATGTATAATAAAGTGTGGTTACTATTGTACTTTAATTTTACGAGAATAAATACCTACACCCACACACAGATATATATATATATAACGTAAATAAATAAAAGAATACTTAATATTAAATTTATTTACTTTATGTACCTCACAATATTTTATTCTGATAAGAATTAAAGTTTATCAAAAATAGATTACTGATCGCTAAAGGGTACTAAGGATAAAACGAAAGAGAAAAGTTAGTGATGTAGCAATTTTTTATTTTTATTTTTTTTACGGGTAATAAGACAACATATTTTTCACGAGCTACTTTATTTGGTTTAAATCCCTTGGTACTATGGTAATCAACAAACAAAATCGTAAAACTAAATTACGAAAATTGATGATAGTATGTTACCTTATTAGAATCTCAAAGATTTTGGAAAAGCTGCATCTTACATTTTAACAAATTGATATATCAGGGAACAACAATATAATATATCACACTGTGATAAAATATTCCATTTAATGAATTTTTGATTACTAGAGCTAATTATGCGAACGAGAATAAGGTAAAACGAAGTATTAACAAAGGTCATTAAAAAAATAAGTAATCTTATTTTGAAGTTATATACAAGTAAATTACCGTTTTAACTTAAACTATATATTTACAAAATTGAAAAATAAATAATATTATATCCTACAAAAAATTGCCATGCGATGCTAAGAAATCTTAAATAAACGATTTTTATAGCATTACAAAATTATTATAACACATCTTTCAATGTTTACTGTCGCAAACATAGGCGGTTTCTTTTGCTACAAATTACTTTTAAATCTTAAATAATTGAAATATTTAATAATTTGATTACCTAGTCAAGGAGATTAATACACTATTATAGACACCTATTAGAGTATATTAAGCAAAAAACTACGCACTACAATGAACTTTTAAAGATTATATATTTCAATTGTTTACTAGGATATCTTTGGCATGATTACTCATAATAATAGCTATAATATTTTAAATGTAGATGTTTAGATAATATGAATTGAAAACGCAATATCTTGTAATTTAAGTACAGCGTTTGTTACGGAATAGGCGCATCTCACTGGTTGCAACCGCTATCCACTCATTCCTTAGAGAGTCAAACCAGGTTAAACCAAGAGTGTACTTGCCATTGATATTCACGTGTTGGCAATGCGAGAACCACCAACCTCCTTCATAGTTGGCAGCGCAATGAGTATTCGAGATGTCTCTATCGTGGTCGATAGCAGAAAATTCCATATGGTTTTGGTACTCAAAAGCGTCACTAGCATTGCCTCTGAAACCGCTCACAGTCAAAACATATCCAGTATCAGCATTTCCAACTGAGAAATGATCATATTCAGCATGCCAAGAGCTTCCATAAATATCGGTCATCTCAATCCTCATAGAAGAGCAGTTATCAGCGGTCAACTGGTGCATCGATTCCAAACCAAGCCAAAATTCAGAGGCTGCGTTACCAAAACCTTGCACATATTGAGCAAATTTCCTATTAAATTCTACGGATCCGTTGTAACGTCGTTGAATAAGGGTACTTCCATTGATGCAAAAGGTTTCAATCGGAGAATGGCCAGGGTTTATTAAATAAACTTGGTCAGGTCCAGTCACACTTGAGCAATCCTTAGGTAATTGAACAACCAGATTTTCATACTCACGTTCCAGGGGTTGAAGTTCTTTAACCTCATCAATAAGTTCAGGAAGCGGAATATATTGGCTAACCATTGTCGTTTTATTGGCCTCACTCTATAACAAACAGAATATGATATTTATGGTGGTAGTTTGTCATACTAACGTATGGAAAAATTATATATTAAAAATGGTTATGAGTATATTATTTTATATTTCCTTTGTTGGTGGTAAGTTTAAAAATCTGTATATCATGATTGTATTTATATAACAGATACATTGAGTAAGTAAATTGTGATATTGAATTAATAATTCGAAAATGTTTTAATTGCACAACGAGAGGTTTGATCGGAATCTTGATGTCGATTATAATAAATATTACATTTATATATTTTTGGCTAAACCTTATAACCTACGGTTGAGATGCATGTTGTAAAATAAAAAATAATAATTTTCAAATGAAACCAATATTTCTTTTTTTGCTACAATTTTAATTAAAGATAATCTCATATTTTAATTATTTTCTTACATGATAATCTTGACATTTATTTAAGATGATTTTTTTTTTACCTTGAGAATGTGATCGTTAAGGCGGTAGTAGTGCTGCTTGCTTGCGTTTTCGAGACCGATTACAGAGTCATTGAGAGCTTTTATAACGAGACGATCCATTTCGGCACGATCAATGGTGTTACTCACGCTGACTGCGATGGCCTTAACAGATTGACGGAGATTCTCTTGGTCCTCTTTTAGATAAGACGATTGAGCGTTGAGCTATTTAAATAAAAAAAATATATAACAATGAAATGAGAGTATAATTTTATTTGACAAAGGCATCTGAGATCATTTGTGTGTTCAAAAAATAATTAAAATGTTATAAATATACATATGTATACAATATGAACTAATGAATTAAATAAATTTAAAATGATCGTATGATTCCAAAACATAAACATGAAACTATTTTGTAATTGAATACAGGTCTAAGATTCGCAAACAAAAATGAAGTATAAAAGAGTGAACGTACCTGGGCGAAACTAAGATCCAGTTTAGATATTTCTTTTCTAAACTCAGGAATTGTTTTGTCAGCTTTGTTTTCAATGCTTTCAACGTCCTCTCGCAGTTCAAGCATAGAGGCGTGGACTTTATCAAAGTCGGCCACTCGTTGGGTTACATTGTTCAGTTCATTTTTGATTGTGTTAGTTTCAGTTGCAAGGTAATCTACTCGAGTTGAGACCAGATTCCAGTTAGCTTCTTCAATGCGATCGAGACGACGAAGCACATCAAGGAGTTGAGTCTGCAAGTGCTGTTGGTATTCATCCAATTGATTTTGGCTGCGGGCCAAACGGGATATTTGGGCGTGCACCATTTTATTGTGGCGTATTTTGTGTCCGTGCTTAGGATGCGCGTCTGCAGCATGTTTTTCGTACGGCTCTAGGACATCATTGAAGCTATCTTCATTGAGCGTCTTCAATTTTATCTATAACCAAAATATACGGTTTAGTTATGTATCTGATACTATATGATGTGTAATGTAAATTACTATTTAAGAATTCATTGTTATTAAGTAATATTGTTTACAGATGCATATAAACACAATGTTAACGTCATTGCAAGTTTAGGAAATATCAAACTTTTAGCATTAAGACAAATTTTTATTCTATTTAAATTCACCATTGAATCCTAGTACTTTTGCAATAGATTATAAGAAGAGCAAGAGATTACTAGAAGTTATATTAATGGCGAATGTCATTATGAAACTGCACTTCTGCTTTAACATAATGCACCTTAAATAATGTAAGGTTTTCTAAGTATCCTTAAAGCAAGGCAAATGTTATTGTTTTTTTTTAATGTTGTATGGATTTGGGATGTGACTTAGTATACAATGACTTATACAAATACGATGTGAATTAGAAACATGAGTGAATAATCGTAAAAAAATATTTAGAACAAGAGTGTGGAAAAATCGCATTTTATTAAACAACATTGTCAAAGTTTTGCTTGCATATATGCAAAAGCTGAAATTATTAGCCGTACTTCATAAATAATATACAAAACTTGTTTTAAATAGGTTTCACGTAGCGGGTTTTGATTGCACGTGCAGTCAAGACAAAGAGTGTAAATTGCGAATTAACTCCGACCCGGATATAGTTCGTCCTGAGCAATAATGAGTAACTTGTGTACGTAGGCATATACATAGGTACTTTGACGTATCAAACCATCATTTAAATGGGCTTATTTTTTTAAATTGATAATATTGTCTTATTCTTAATTGAAGATAGAATCTAAATTAAAATATTTTTATACTTATAATTCTTATATAAAAATAGTTTTTTGTAATAAAAACTTATTCATGATATGGATGCAAAACCAGTTTTAGAATAAATAGTGTAAGTTATTTTATTTATTTTGAATTGTAGGACTAATTTTGAAATAATATAACTTTATCAGAAAACCTTAAAAATTTAAACATGAGCACGAGTTAAATATTTACTCGATGAAATTGTAATCTACATTTGATATGCTCTCAATCTTGTTCAACCGTTTTAAGGTTAAGACAATATGGATTTATATACAAGTAATTTGATATACCTACCTCCGTGTACACTTTTCCCACGATTAGATTGATAAGCTGTATCTTTTGAATAGGGATTGTGTGGAGGTTAGATAAACATGAAGCCATCATATATTGTTGTCCATTGTTTTATTACGCTAGAAGTTCTTGATCGAAGTATATACAATTTATAAATAGATTTAATCCATAATCATAATGAAAGCTGATATTAAAAAATGTTTTTAATTTTAAACTTTCATTGAAACGTATTTGCTCAACTTAATGAGAAAGGTACTTTGATTTTAGCCTGTGATTGAGTTTATGTAATGTAATGCAAAGGAACTTAATAAGTATCAATGCATTGATTTTAAAGGCAAACACTAATTATCGTGCTGTTTCCTTTCTCCAACACGCATATTTGCACATACGCCACAAAGGTATATGTTTTTTAAAGTACATATATTACCGGCGACGATACAATTAATATTTCTTTTATACATATTGAAAATTTAAGGAAGCAAGCAACTTAAATACATAGTTTGCAATTTAAACATACTTACACTGAATGTGTAGCTATTATCCACTATAAGTAAAAATGTTTTATGCAAATTTATATTTTCTCGAGGAAAGGAAGAATAATTGAAATAAGTTTTCATTAAATACATGCGAAATATAAATATTTTATTATTATTTAAATTATTTATTTAAATTACATATGTATATAACTACATATTTAGTTAGACCGTGTGACAAAAACTGAATCACAGCAGCTTGATTAACGACGGGCCGGGATCAACTTTCGTGTAAATTGTTTCGTACTGTGTGCGGTCCACAGGGTTTTTGTGAGCATTAAAGGGATCGATTGAGCACTAAGCAGTTTCTTATAAACTGGTTCAATGATTTCTCACGTGTCTCAAATGTTTAAGGTTTCATATTACTAATAATTAGACTAAAATTTTACGATATATTAATATGAATATACTTGTCATTTGGGTTGCCCCGGTTCGAATTTATATTTTTTTTATTTATGAGGTTCTGCAGAAATGTACTGCAAATTACATGTAGTAAGGCAGAGGAATAATAAAAAAGGGCAACAATTTCTACCGAAAAGGTCATTATCAACAAACAAATATGCAATTTCAAGACTACAACCTTCTTTTAAAATGTATTCGCCGTTACATTGTGTAAAGCGTTTAAAATCAACAAAGGCATTTCATGTGACGCGCCCTTTCATCTGACGTGTTTGATCGTCCATTTTTTCCCATCGTACTATTGTAAAGCAGCTCAATGGAATTTCCTCGTAACGAACAACGCAGGTGCACGGTATTCGGTTTGAGAAGAAATTTCAAAAACCTACGATCTTTACCTTTAATAACGGTGAACAGTGTTTTAATGACGTACATGAGGTAAAGTCCCAATGTGTATGGAATGGTAAAAAGTCGCAGGAGCAACGGTTAACGACGGTTATGTTTACTAAGCGTGAAGAGGGTCAGCACCTGTTATTGGGATCTACCGTGGGCAATTAATAATGTTATGTGGCCGAGAATTTCATTTTTATCATATTGTAAACCAAAGTTCATATGTTTTTGTATCCGTCCATATAAAACTTCTTGTAGGAACTAAATAAAACGTTAGAACCTTTACTATCCTCACATGGATTAATAAAATATAAGCACATCAAATATGACAATCAACTTTATTGGTACAATAACGAAATATTTTATTATGTATTAAGATTTTTATTATATGAATTATCTAAAAATGTACTTAGTTAATCAAAGTACATACCTACGTAAGTGTCCTTAAATACCTACTCGTATGTAATGGTATAAAACGCTATCCACGTTTTTCTTCATTCATTGAAGTCTAAGAAGCATTCATTAGTAATATAGCTACAGATGTTGTGTTTCAGAACAGCAAAATAAAAGTGTATTTAAATATTAACTAATACGATTACAACATCACTCTTGCGATAATTCCCTTATAATTTTTAATAGACTTTTAATTCGTGAATAAGGAAATGGTTAAATGTATGTTAAAGATTCTAACACTTGTAAAAATCTATAAATATATAAAAGACCATTTCTAAACATCTGAAGACTATAAGCTAAGAGACGGTATGCATGAATGTATACCTTTTATTTATTAATGTAATTTGCTTTAAAAATTTTGCAATTAATTTGTGTTTGCAAGTATTTTAATAAAGTTCAAAGAATTATTATTATTCACATATCAAATTTTATTTGAAACCAAATATCACATTTTTATATAAACTTGTGCTAGTTAACAAGGATTGTCACTTATTCCAACTGCAAGTGCTCACCTCCTTTGAGAGTTTGGCGACTTGACTCCGCATCTCAGCGACCATGCCTCTTATTTCTTGGCTGTCGTATTTGAGCCGACCGACTTCACTATCCAATTTGTCCACTCGGGCCTCCTGAGTACGAGCTAACTGAGCCAGGTCCGTGTTCTCAGACAACGCCCGTTTTAACTGTTAGAAAAAAATGTGTGTCTATAAGGGTCCAAAAATCACAAGGTAATATTTTATCAATATAATATACATTCCATTTAACTAGATCGGGTGATAATACAATGTCAGGTAATAATTTCTTAGTAAAATTTTTTTTAATTGCACTCCCATACTACTATATACTCCTCGAAAAGCTTAACAACAAACAGTGAAATATTTAAACTAAATTAAACTTTTTATTTCGGCTCCGATTTCTGACGAATATCATGTAATAAGCCAGCAATTCTGGTGAATTCAACCCAATAAAGCAGACTTTTTGTATTTGTGTATTTCGAGTGCATTTGACGGTTCGCTGAATTTCTAAATGTGAAGTGAACTGATAAATGTATTCCCACAGAGTAACAGTCATTTAGTTATAAAATTATTATGATATATACCTCGTTGCGGATGTTTTGCAATTGTCGCAGCAGTACCGAGCTGTTAATGCTTTGACTTAGTTCACGCATTTCAATTCTAAGTTCCCTCATGGAACTCTTGGCCCATTGCAGAGTTGCCTGTTCATTGCGAGTGTAGTTGTCAGTGAACGTATTAGCAGCATTCTTCCTGTTGAAAGATGAACATCCTGTTAGAATCCAATATAAAATTCAATTTGTTCTTTAATAAAGTATTGTGAATGATTTTAAGGTGCAAATCCTTCATTTTTTCTTTATTAAGGCAATAAAACTTTAGTTTGTTTAACATATAATATATCAACAACTTATCACTAAATTATAAAAGCATTAAAATTTATTTTAGATCATATTTTTCACATATATTATCTTATAAAATGTTGGTACATGATACACTGCAAAAGCCTCACTTGAATACCAAATGTTTGACCCATTTTGTATCAAATATTTTTCTTTAAAGAGGAGACCTAGTATGTATAAAAAAAAACATTATTATTTTAACCACATGTTAATAAAATTGTTGATTACATATTTCACCAGAAATTTTATAAAAACAATATGCATTCGCTAGAAGTCTTTAATCAACCATTATGAGTTTGCCTTGTATCAAAGGTTTAAGCGAACAGGATGTTTTACGCAAGAGCGCACCAACCGTATCTCCTCTGCACCCCCTTGCTATGCATTAATATTAAATAATTAAACACCACGGTACGCTCACTATACTTTTAAAAGGGAAACGTTTTTAACTGCCCAATCATATTATTTAACACACAATATATTCACTTCAGTGTTCGTTTCTTCGTCACAGTAATATTAAATCGTGGAAAGTGTTTGATAACGAAAATGTTTACTTTCTATAACATTAATGTAATACAATTAGGTTATCTCTATGTGTTTTATGATAAAGATTGATAAAACGATCGAATGATATATTTTCTAATTATTATTCAACAGCACGCCACACCTGTGACTTTATTTCTTGTCATAAATATCCTAGAGACACCTCCGAGTATTTATTTATTTATTGACAATTACAAAAATCTTTGATTGAGGGAAAGAAATATTTATCACTATATGATTTTTAGCCAGACTCCCGTCATATGTATATTGGGTGCTTTCAAGATAAAATCGTTTAGAGTATTTTTTTTTATAAAATATATGCATACTTATATATTATAAAAATAACACAAATTCTATCGTGATTATTATTAAATAAATAGCATTGATAGATGGTGCAATATCCATTTCAATCAATTTGGTAGGTACTTTGGGGAGTAGATATCCATTGCAGGTTTTGGAGGATAGTATCGCGATCAAATATTTGTAGGTATTATTGAATTGGTTTGCTTATGAATATTTCATTTTTGTAGAAGAAGTAGCTGTTTCAATTAAGATATGCTTAGTCATTTAATTAAGTATTATTAGTGAAAGAGAATTATGGGATGGGATTTATATAAAGTATTCTTTCTATTGTATGACGAAAAAAATATCAGAGTAAAGTGAAGTTCTTTATAACTCATAAAACATGAAGCGGCACAAGGTTTATTAGTAGATCTTAGACGTTTGATATTACGATACATTTTTAACTAAATATTGATACAAAACTACTTGCATCTCTCAAGATCTTTCGGAATAAAACTTCTCACTTTTAATTCCATAGCCATTGTCAGATATGAAGTATGAATTTTTCTATATTACCTCAGCATAATCTAAAAATAATGCAAATTAAGATTTCATTTACTTTTTTAAAATAAATCAAATTACGAGGAATCAAAATTTGTTACTTTTATAATTATATAACTATCAAAACACCAAATTATTCCAATATTACTAATAAGAACAGATTATTTTTTTTTTATATTTTTAGGTGACGGAGTTCTAATGTCTATCTAAATATAGGTACCTACTTTTGTTTTAAGATTTCATCGCTTTCGTAGTTGTGGGTATCCGGATGTGGGCTGGCAGCACATTACTTCCGGTCGGAATATAAATAAACATAATACAGCCAGATGTTCACCCCCATCACTGACTAAAAAAGCAACCCCCATCTCGCTTCGCCCTCATAGCGCATGACAACGTAGAAACTTTTTTATATCAAAAAGGTTAATTTTCTATCGATATGAATCAAGACAAATTAAGTAATCACAAGAAACTCACCTACTATTTATTTCATAGTATTAAAAGCATTCATTAGCATTTAAAGTGTTACATATATAAAGTTCGAGCAATTAAAATGAACGTGTCAATTTATTTACAATTCTGGAGTCAAAGACGATGTATCAACATTTTTTTTTCGAATCGAGATATGGGCAGAATATTTTTTACTTAAGATATAAACTTTTCAAGTCTGCAATGTCAAGTTTTATTTTTAACATATTGTTATTAAACCTAATTACTTATATACATAATTTTTCACGAGAATCATTGTTTATCTAAATTTTTTTATTCCTTAAGATAAATATTTATGTACAAAAGTTTTGTATGAAATATTTTCTCACATTTAATTATTAAAAAAAACTTTTTATAACATAACGTTAAGAACTTATTTTAGATTGTATTTTTAATAATTGTAGAATTATATGAAAATAAATATATTTTAGTCAGTAGATTTAATTTACATGCACTTATAAAAACTTCGGCACATAGCACAATCTTTTTATTACGGATCGAGCAGGTGTCCTTGCAAACAAGAAGAAATTGTACCCCTAGAGGGAAAATGATAATACTATGATCCTTGCAAGACCCATGTTTAAGTCCAGATAAAAATAAACCTAACGAAAATCGATCAACAAAACTTAAGTAAACAGCTGGCATTATATTCCAGTATGCAAAGCCATTCGGTTACTAATCCTTTGGAAATATTTTTTCAACAAAACTTGTTATAAGGCTGAGTTCAGGATCTCGCAGATTAAAACTGGGAAGTTTGTCTCGCGTATCTTCGTATAACTAGGCAAGTATAGTATAGGTAGCAAGTATAATATACTTTATATAAGGTCGGAATTTGCAAGAAGGCTGCGCTCGAGTCGAAGTTGCTGCGTCAACTTAGGCAGGTGTTCGAAATACCGTATGTTATACAATCGATATTAACATTGATTAAAATATGCACCTGGTTTGAAATCACGATATTTTTTCATCTATTTTGTTTTATATGGTAGTTGATACATTTTATGTATGTATAAATAAATTACATGTATGTATGTAATTTTACATTCATAAAATTGTTTTCTTTATTATTATTTTAAATAAAGCAAATTAAATTAGTGAAGTAGTTATTTTATTTGAATTTGAAACACACTCTTTTATAGATCTGGAAATATGTGTTCTTTTCAATTCTCAGAAGATTTATTTGCGGTAAATGGTTAAGAGGTTTTAAGTTGTGTTTCGTTTACATAAAATAATTTCGAGTTCGCATAAAAGCTTTTTAAACAGAAACAATATTAAAGAAAGTAAGTATACAGAATGTTTGGGAATACATTACATAGCTACATACATTAGGTTTCCTCAATTCTATTAAGTTATCAAGTTTGATAAAATTCATCAATTTCCGTCTTGAAAACGAAGTCAATCAAATGACCTGGTTTTTAGTGAGAGGCTGTCATTTTCTTAGTGCTTTCAAAAACCACTTGAAACGCCTGAACATTATTCTAAGAAACTTGTAAAATTCTTAAAGTTAGCTTAAATGACACCTTCATAACTGCTTTAAGAAATTGTAACTAAAATTACTCAAAGTTGAGTAATAATTAGTTCAAAAAATAATGACAAAGATGTGAGTTTTACCTTCGAAATCTTATTTGACTGACTTCATTTATATGATAAATCATTGAAATCCTTCTTATTTGTAGTTCGTATGGTCGTTAACTTTATTAAAGCCAAAATGGAATTTTACATATAAATTTAGATTCGAGATGAAAATACATGTTACGGTCAATAAGATAAATAAATGAAGTTCGTTTAAATCATTATTCTTTGTAGCTGACTTAAAATTTTAACATCTTTCATGTTAATAATTCGATGACTAAAACCAAAAGACGCTGGAGAAATCATTTAAAGATTACTTGACTCAGTTTTAGTAGAGTATATTATCGCTATGGATGAAAAGTCTTAAAAATTTCGCATTAGCTATTAATTAATCGCTCTCTTTGCAGAAAAGTACTACATTATTCTTATAAATATAAAATTTACTTTTTAAACCAAAATGATCGAGATTTATTTTATTTTAATTTGGTTATATAAATTTATGAAAATCTAAATCTATTACGTACAAATGTACCTATTAATAATAAATATGGAAAATGTAATAAAAGGCTCGCATATAAAAGTTAATATGAATGTAAAAAACTTACTTGAGTTCCTTAATCTCTTCTTTGAGGCGGGAAACATCAGCCAGATGCAAGGTCTTCAGAGCCTTAAATTGTTCGGTAAGGGATAGCAATTCATTTTTAATGTCAATTTCGCGAGCGTTCACCGAACACAAACAAATAATTAGCGCCCAAAGTTTAACGAACTCCATGGCGACCAAATTGAGCTACGTATATACTTAAATCCGCGAACCGAACGTCTGCGTCGCTCCGTGGTCACGACAGGAATGAGCCGCGGCTTGCCGGAGCCCTCAGCTTTATTATACAGAGTGCAGGGTGTGTTAAGTAAGCGCAGATGCGTTCAACAGTTGTTCTGAACCGAAACCCGCAATGAGTTTGTTCCTACACCTATATCATGAGCTGTTGTCCATCATTTAAAAAAAGGTTTTGGTCGTACCTGTCAATTCATAAAAAAAGGCGAAAAAAGTTTAAAGTCCGTTGAAATGGTCCGTGAGTGTCTTTACTTTATTAATTTATTAAAAGCTTTAAAAATTTATGTAAATACATATTTGTAAAAAAATAAAATTGCAGAGGGTTCATAATATCCCACAGGTTTAATATGGAATGGAAGCGCACGCTAGAGGAAGCTAATTGATTAATTTTGAAGTTACTTCTGAAGTGAAGTTGCCAGTTCTAGGAAAGTGTAAATCAAGTCAGAATTCGATTTATGAATTCATTTAAACTTTAAATAGTAGAATATAATTATTTTATCGCGTTAAAAGATACAAACTATTGTTACTACTACAAAAACAATGTATTAAATGTCAAGGAATAAAACCAATTTTTTTGTTATCCCATATCAGTAGGTAGTTATGTCAGTAAAAATAGAATAAAATATATCAGTAAATATAAAAAAGCAACGGCGTCCAGATTTGGCCGCTTGCCGCTTCTTCTTAAAGATAAGATGTAAAATTATAAGGAGGATTAGCCACCAAATATATTTAATTATATAGCCTAGAATCTTTCGTGATAATGTTTCATGTATTAACAAGAATAGGTTATTGTAAATGTAATCCATAAATATTTGATTGTAATTAATACATTTCTATATAATGTTATACATACTTTTTGTACACAGTTAAGGGTGTAAATATTTGATAATTAATAATAATCAATAATTATATTCAATTATTCCCTAAAATGTTGTATAAAATTCTCATCGAGCTTAAGTTACGAGAAGGAATATGATATGAAACCTTTTAAACTTGTGAATATACGGCCTTAATGTTCCACCTCATTGGTTTAAATACGAAAACAATATGGTAGGCAACCTGTAAAATATGCACTGTTTTTGCATTTAAGTTTAACCTCACAGATCATTAGTAATCGTTTAAAGAAGTCATTGTGAGACTATAAATAATTATATATGTATTAGGTACCGGTGAAACCGCAAGTTTAACTTATTGAGGCATATTTGTATTCCGTAAATTATGTATATTTTTACAATATATTAAGAATTCCAGATAGAAGGCGCTTTAGTTCTCACTGAATATTATATGATATGTTATGTTCATACAAAATAAGGTAAAGAGTGATATAAGACTTAATTAATTAGTTTTAAAGTTAGCTTTAAGAAACTCAAGATCTATATCATTATCCTCGGAAGTATTATTAAACTTTGTTCTCATTGTTAGAGTCATGAAAAGAAAGTTCGTCGGTACGACAGATATTCTGTTGAATCTTACGTTACGGTGCAACATATTTGCAGCGATTTTGTAAATTGTATAGTGGTTCCCACTTAAAACTGCAGCCCTTGTAAAAATACCGACTGCAATCTGAACTCAAATTATTATGGTAGGAACAATTATGATAAATACATTTCCTGGCATTCAATAAAAACTTTTATTTAAACAAATATTAATTGTAGTATTCTAAAAGTCATAACGGGTTTGGTAGAAGTTTCAAATAGTTGTGAAAAATAATAAGTTGTCGGGTTGTTGTTTATTACACAAATGACCCTACCTAGCTACCTAGCAATCTTGTTTTATGCGTGTTTTACTCCAATGCATTGATATTAATTTGATTGAAGTCCAATATCAAGTCTTTGTCGTAGCAATAGCATCGATATCAAGTTATTATCACAAACGTTAGTTTAAGATTTGTATTGAAACTTATTACACATATTGTTTAATTATTATGTATCGAAAATCAATATCAATTAAAAAATATATATATTTTAATGAATAATGTCTTCCATTTTGTCGCAAAATACACGGGTCGTGACATCGACTCTCTGTCGAATTACTTTAATTAAATTTATAAAATTAAATTGCTTTTATTAATGCTAAAGTGACCTGTATTTTCACATGATTTTTGTAGTCTTTTCTCCTCTTTTCTGATAATTTTGATAGTGAGAAATTTGCGCGAGAACACATTTGTTTGTGAAATCCTTTGTGCCAATTGAAGAAAGGTTTGTTCGAATACGTTTGTACCTTTGCATACGTCGCTTCTTCCACTGCTGGTATTAGTGCTGAATTGCTCTGATTATATATTTGTCTTCTTAGTCATGAAAACCAAGCACTCAAAAACTTTTCTGAAACCAACGAAGTAAATGATTTACAAATATTATTTACAGTCTTATCACACATGAAAAGCCTTATTGTAAATAATATAGTAATAAAGGCCTTTAAAATTAATATTTAAGTATTTTTACCAATTATAAGAATGTTTACTCTAAGCGTTTTAAAAAATCATCAAATTTCATAAAAGACATCAATAGCATAAATTCGGAAGGCAGAAAAATAGCTTTCTATAATTTTCCCTAGAAACAGGTAGGATAGCCGGTATTTTGGTTAGTATGTTTTTAGAAAGAGTATAATATATAAAACCAGTATGTGATATAAACTTAAAGCTAAAGCTTTTACGCTATTTCACCTAATACCTTTGAGAGCCTTTAGAGCTGCGATGTCTAACTACACATACTGCCTCTTGTTGAAATAAATTTAAATTTTAAGCTCTTTTAATTTTCAGTTACATTTCTCTCTTTACTCTTAAACAATTGTTAAAGATTGCTTATCCATCCATTTTGATTTAAATTTGAATTATCACACTTTAAAATGATTATTATAAATCTAAAGAAAGAGTTATCAAAATACACAAACAATGGTCACTGTCACAAAATTAAATGTTGTAATATGAAATTAGAAAAAACTTAAATTTCTTATATTGTCTATAAGTTTGGTTTTAATTGGTGAAAATTTTATTTATATTAATATTAAAAAAAAATCATTGCAGTTATTATATTTAGCAGTAATTCTGTTCATGCATATATTTACTGTAATTGAGACCTTTTATATCTTTAAGATGAAATAAAATATGTAAATTTCATTTGCAATTTTTAATGAAATATTACATTGTTATTTATTTTATTAGAAGAATACATAAAAGAGTTGCATTCCCAACATCTCAAATGTTGCAACAGATGGAAACTATAAAGGAACAGGTGAACTTGTCAGGGAATAAAATCTCGTTTATTTATCAAAATGTTGATGTAAAAATTATATGTAAAATTAAGGTTCCTAAAAATGTATTGAATTACATTTTACATCGTTAATAAACAATGTCATAAGTTTGTTTTTGTAAAAGGTTTTAAAAACACAAATAAAGCGATACAAACAAAGAACACTGAAATTTTCAAAAAGAAATATCACTAATTTATATGAATAAAACCATTGATAATTAGAAAAGTTCTTTTTGATTTACATTTTTTTTTTTTTAAGCCTATCAGAGCCCACTGCTGAGCCAGGCCTCTTCTCGCATGGACAAGGTTTGAGCGTTAATCACCACGCTTGCTCAAGACGGGTTGGTGATTACAAACTTATAATTGGGAAATTATAAGTCCAGGTTTCCTCACGATGTTTTCCTTCACCGATTACATTAGTCAAAATAAACTTTTCGATGATATAAAGCTGATTAATAACTGGAAGCATATGTAGGCGCTCTAAGTAATACAGCTTTAGTATTTTTTTATTAGGATTCGATGAAAATTTATACACGTGATTCATGTCGAGAAGATAATGAATATTTCCAATTAATATCCGAAACGAATGTAGCTTTCGAGTTAAACAGGATTTCTGTATAGAATTCCGAATCACAGGATTTCAAAAGCATTATTTGTTTTGTAGATGACTATTTCTGTTTTGGTAATATTAACTTTGCTTGTTTATGATGATGTTAATAACAATTAACAACATGTTTTCCTAAAACAACTAGGTCTAAAGTATTTTGATACAAGGTGGTTAATTTGAAACATTTAACATAATATTTATAACTAAATAAATATAAACCATTAAATTCATACTTCTGAGAATTTACAACTACGACAAATTTAAAAGACGATTTTGTTTGGCTTTTTTATGTATAAACTAGATGTCTTTGTGTAAATATGAAACATTCACTATAAGTTTGCTTTAGATGCTTTCAGTGCACAGTAGACGGAAAAATATTTATTTATTGCCAGTGTTTCCTTATTTGCGCCAAGCAATACAGTATAAAAGTATTAAAAAACAAGAACCTAGATATATCACATATTTTCAGATGAAGTCGTGAAATGTTAAGGAATTAGATTTGTATATGTGTAGATAAAAATTCGTTTGAAATTATTATGAAATGCTAAAAAAAATATTTTGCACAGGTTTTGAGGAATGTGAAAAACTTTTTTTTTGGCATCTATTCGCAAAAATGAACAAGACTCAGCAATCATGTCTCGTTTATCGTAATATCGTTTGCTGTTATATTGGATAGGACATTTTTGTTTGTTCTAAATCTAAATGCTATTTTGTAATATAAAACAAACCATAAGGTTAGTGATATACCTAATAGGAACTTTTTCTTCCTGGAAGAGTAACATTCCTAAATAATCTTCTATACCTTTAATGGCAAAATTTTGCAAATCATATATTATTACTTATGCATTTTCAATGGAGATGTTTTTAATATATATATTTTATTTTTTGAAAAATATGATTGATCATTGTAATAATTACATTCTCATTCTTTATAAATGAAACTTTTAAAATCTAATTAATTATTTGAGTGTTGTGTTAATGTTGTATTATCGCGTCAAACTATTAAATAGGGATGTGTCAGTAATATATACCTTATACAATTTCCAATGCAATTTGTATAACTTTTGATTTCTTAAGTCAACGTAGTGGTTAATTTGTACCACGTACACATGTTACTAAACAGTAGTAATGAGTTAATTGAGACAAACAAGTTTTCAGACTTGAAACGAGAGGAAGGAAAGAAGAACATTTGGAACTCAGACTTTATTTAATTGTTAAAGTGCCTCAAAATTGTTTTGAATGTTCATAAGCGTGCAGATGTTTTTAAATTCAAAAGTAATAGATTAGTGGGAGCCTCGTGCGCGTGGATATTAAGGCCCAAACACATTGTTATTAGTGACAGCTGCAAGACACGCTCCTACTAAAAAATAAGCACAACTGTATACGTCTACCTGAGAACAGTTTTTTGGTTTCCTTACAACCACTAGTTCACCATGCGGGGCGGCGCATAATAGATCTTGCTGTTAAGTTATAATCCAACAGTTTATTTTATATCAGAAATCAGTACAATTTGAGTGTTGTATGCATGCATCACAAATGATGCAAATTTATTTTATTTTATATCAATATAGGTCCAACATACACTTTCAACAATGTACCGTCAAAATTTAATATACAATATTGTAATCTCTCTTCAAATTACACTAGTAAAAATTTAAGTTTATTCTTGACACTTATAACATTTATGAGTATTTAGATATAAGGTCTAAATGACAGAATTACGCTTTATTATTAATATTAAGTACCAGCTGTTGCCCGCAACTTCGTTTGTATCTTACGAACAATACAAAGTTTCAAAAAGTGCTATAGGTAGGTATAACCGGTTATTTATTAATGAAAACATAAAAGTAGTTGAATATTTTAAAAGTAAAACGCGATTCTGAGTTGTGATTTCTTCTCTAGCTTGGTTTCCTTATAAAAGGACGGCTTTTGCTGAGAGCTCAATTATATCCGAGTACGTCTCAGACAATCTTCATAGCTCTCCCGATCCCCTGTAATCACAGAAAATCATCTTCCAGACTTCTTTGTGTGTCCCTTATTATTCTTGAAAATATAAATAACTTTAGGAATTACTATCTATTTAAGCTGGTTTTATGGAGATTAATATCTTTGACATTAATGTTACATTTAACAATTTCGTCAAGGACGCAGTAACTACATTTGTTACAACGCAATTTTTATACATGTACATATTACACATAGAATACATGTTTCGAAATTAGATCCACCCTATTATTAGTCCAAAATGGAACAAATAATTTTGCGTTACTTACTTTATCAAATGATAAATATTTTTTTTTAAGATTAAAGAACTTTAATGAAAAGATTCACCAACACTTACAAAATAAAGAGAATATGAGAATTTTAATTTTCCAAATAGTTCAATAATTTAGGAAATTGAACTTTTTTAAATTGTTAATTACGAAAAAAGAAATCATATTTAGAAGAAATATTATTTCAGTATTCGGATATAAATTCCAGAATTAAGGTGTTTTAGATTTTATATTGGCTTAAAAAAGTGAAACAAATGCAGTCTTATTTTTAATTTAAAACACCGGAAATATAAACAAAATAAACAAAAAAATATATATAATATATAAATTCATTTTTTGTTTTCAAATAGAAGTCATATCGATCTCACTTCTAAACATTTACCATATACTGGATATAATTTTTTATATCAAGAAAGTGACTACCTACATCGGACATTTAACTGTTTATAACTTCTGAAAATTAGTTATTATATTTGTTATATTTTAGTTTGAATTTTCAACTTGATACTATTAGGAAGAATTATAAATAGACTTTTTAATTTTCACTTCACTGATTCGTTCAATATTCAATTAAAATAAACAGCACCTAGAAAGCAAATTAACCTTGGCACTGTATAATATTCCATTAAAAACAGATGTTTAAATTGTTCAGGAATAATTTTCATATAAAATATTGTTTTTTTGAACAAAGAAGTAAGTGCCAGCTAACAACTATTAATAAACGGAATATAATTACAATCTATTTAAGTTCACGACATTAACATACTTACGAAATTTTGTTATAAAATCGAAACTAGTACTTTACAGTTAAAAACAGTTAACATAAGTAAAACTAATATATTCTCTTTTCAAAGTCGTCTATAATATTAAAATATGTACATTGTGCAGAAGTACCTTCAAATTAATATCTGAATATTAAAACGTGAAATTGTGAGGAAAAAATTGTATTTTCAGAGTATTGTGGGTTATGCCTTATTTACAAATTCTAAATGGCTTCTTTTGGCCATTGCTTCCAAAGTATCTGGAGGTACGACGGTGGCGCGAGCGCATATGCTGAACGCATCTGTCCTATCTCGTGCACGTTAACAAAGTAGCACACGAGTCATTTTTTTTACAACAGGGTGTCGTTTTTTCAACAAAGTTGAGATTTTGTTTGCATACATAGTTTTCCTTTTATTTTTCCCTATATATTTAATATAAACCCATTAATAAAATAAGCTTTCTGCTATTTACTATATTAGTATTTAGATTTTAATTAGGCCATGATAAGGCCATTTTATATAAAAAATAACATAATTTATATTTTCATATGACAATTAAAGATGGCAGCGAGGATCTTAAACCCAAGTCTTATCAATGTAGCGCAACCTGTATATCGATATCGGCCGAGATCACGGCGACACCTGCGCGCACACACCTGCCCGCCTTTGATTCGCCAAAAACGAACAGTCGGAGTCTTCACCTGCAGCACATCGATATTCTTGTTCGACGCATACCAGCTATCAGTATTAATACATATATTATAGGTAGGTATATCTTCAAAACATTTATTAAGAATTTAAGTGATTCAAGTAAAGGTTACAATTAACGACTTGAGTTTGATCATAAATTTTACACAGTACTCGTGGCAAGGACTTCTTCGTAAATAAAATGTATGAATAATGATATTTTATTATTTATTATGTTGAAGGTCACACCACGATCTGTGTTTAGTTTGTATGTATATATTAGCGTATGGAAATTAAGTTGTGCGTAAAATATATGTGGGTATAGATTCGACTTTCTTTTTGACATTTAAGGTGGCTAGAGTTTAAACTATTCATATCAGGCGTCTATTTTTGCTAAACCGATAGACAGTTTGAAATTGTGTTTTACAAGTCGCAACGAACTTACTTTCTTACGTTATATAAAATGGGAATTAAAAGATTATTAACGTTTTATTTAATTGAAATCACCGAAAATACAAAAAAGGAAAAGGTTGCAATATATAAAATAAAACCAATCGTACAGTCGTGTCATTTTTTATTTATAAGGACGGTGGTTCATATCACAAGTGTTACAATACTATTAATTAGAATTAAATCGACTTACTTAAATTACATTTTTCAATATGTACAAATCATAAAATGGGAAAAAACCTTTAACGTGAACATTTTTATATTTTACTTAATCACTAACTTCATTCAAGATTTTATTAAAGGATAACTTAAAAATAGACGATCCGTTTTATATATGAAACATGTTAACATTTATATAAGAAATTTATAACTTACAATGACATTTCATATAAAAAAAACTAATTATATTAAGAATATAATAATAACGACAATAATATTAAAGGCACAGATTTCTTTAGTTTTATTCAAGCAATCATCCTAAGAAGCAAAGACAGCTGTTGTGATCGAGTCGAAAGTGCGACCATCTGCCGACGTATCGTTGAAAAGACAATATAATCTGATTATTACATTACGTAATGAAGGTTACATTATTTTTATTTTTATATACACTAGTTGGCAGGATTTTTAATGCAATGATTGTATGCATAGTGCATAATTCGGGCAATATTTGTTTGAATAAGACGAGCAATTTCTCGGCAAGTGAAATTAGTTGCATCAAAATCACTTTTTAAGAAATAAACATTAATTTAAAACAGTCACTAAATGTGTATATTAAGTATGACCATTAAAAAATAAAGAAAAACGATAAGCAAGCCACGACAATCCAAATTATAAAATTTATTTTTTAAAACAATTGAGACATCAAATAGCACGTGTAATATAATTTAGCTTCATGTTTGAAGCAATATAATACAAAAACAACAAAAGAGTTTGTTTGTGAAGCTGTTTGTAGTATTTGCTTGAGCTAGTTATTTAAGTCTGTTAAATATTTCCGTTTCGGTTAGTGGCATCAAGCACAACATTTTTTTTATCTAACTATAAAGTTAAGAAATGTACGTACTTCACATGTCTTAGCAAAAAATATTTTATCTGATGTCGTTATACAAGGGAATTATTTTTTTATTACAATTACAATGTTCTCTTTAATTATATGGCTTTCTAAATAATATTCTAAAACGATATATTATTTTTGTCGTTGGTTATGTTCTACTAACATTATTATATTTGAGGTCTTGTGATAGCTGTAGCTGTACAGCTATAAAATATACGTTAAAGTTTTTGAGTTAATTTGAATATATTTTTATTTAGGCAGCTTGATAGTTGAAACAGCACTTTGGCTACTATAAAATTATAGAAGGTGTATATTGTGCTGCCATTATAATATATTAAAACTAAAGTTACCCTATCTTACTAAATATCTAAAACTGTATAGGAAGTTAAAACGATTGGGCCGTAGTGACAGGTGGTCAGTAACATCGCGCCGCAGTGAACTATAAATAAACAGTTTTGGGGTTATTTTTTAGATGTTATTGATTACGAGTCAGATAGCCTTCGTTGTATATACACCCACTATATATTTGGATGTGAATTTTAGGGAATATGTTTTACAATACCAGTTTTTGAACACATAATATATTGTTATGAATTAAAAGATACGTAATGAAAATAAATATCAGATTAAGGACGATACGAATTTTATTAAACTTTGTAGGTATGTGACGATTGAAATGGCCACTTTGAGCGGCTTATTAAAGACATTTTTTTCTAATGAGAAACGTACCATAACTAGTGCCATGATGAATGTTCATTGCTGGCACTGTTAGAGCTGGACGATCCCGAGTCGTTAAATAGCGAGTCGTTTATATCGTCTTCATTTGATGCAACTTCAGCACTGTGTCTACAAAAGGGACAGTGCCCCTTGGAGATGATTTGGACTTCGTAATCTTCCATGTAGAATAGCTGCAACAATAAATCGAGATAATACCGGCAATTTATATCTCTTTGTTTTAATTTTAAATGCGGTTCATTTTGGCTTTAAATATCTCTGTAAGGGTAACGATAACATTTACGACTAAGTCTTAGCCATCTGTGCGGTTGTGGTTGTAATAAATATAGTTTCAAAATCATTAAACAAATGTGTTAAACCGCAAGCTCTTATTTAACTTCTTTCGCCAATTGCAACAATCGTGTAAGTGCAAGCGAAAACAAAATCATTTTACTTAAAACAAACGATGAACATTAACATAATTTAAAAGCTTATTTTATTAATAGTATGCTGTACTAAAGTATACTGTACTATACTGTACTAAAGTACTCTGTAATTAAATGAAACCTATGTTCCTATTTAATTATTTACTGATGAGATCAGCAGGTGATATATAAAACATAAAACATTTATTTCGTTTGAATCACATGCGGGCCCTCAAGCATTAAACATCAAGTATATAATTAAACAACAACGTAGGACACACATCAATATTAACTTAGAATAAACAAAGATTTATTTATAAGAAAAAAGTTATAAATGTATAATTTATTATGTCCAGCTCGAATAAGTTCATATTTATCATTTTTTTATAGTTTCTATTGTTTACTGCTCTTGGTAAATAATACTGTAAATAAAGACATGTCACTCAATAACACAATATTGTCAAATCTGTTTTTTTAAATAGATATGGAATAAGAAGAAAATCAAGTATTAAACGTTCTCAACCATAATCACTCTGTAAATGATAAACTCTCTCGTCTTCGTTTTCACCCTTTGTCATTTCTCATTTAACTAATTTAATTTAATCTAATTTATCCTTCTAATACAAATTCTAAATCCTATATCAATTATTAAAGACCCTAAGAAAATGTAAATATAATACGTCTTATAATAGTTACCTTTAATAGGCACAAAATTTTATGTTTCACAAATTTATCAAATCTTGTTATTTAACGTTTAAACAACTATGTGCTCGAAAAATATTGAGTCGATCATTATTATTAAGTAAATATTTTAATTTATACTTTTTTTTTACAAAACTGGTTAAGTTATACCTAGGTTTATAATATTACAATGAAAGGGCAAAAATATTTGTTATAAACACAATGTAAGCATGTATTATGAAATAAAACGTTTTTGTACATTATACAATTGTTAGCAAAAGTATTTTTTTAAAGAATCATAAATTTAATAAACGAACAAAACGAGCTTTTGTAATTTGTGATTCAACATACATACATATACATAGCTCGGTGGTATGACCCGCATGAAACACCATTAAAATGCTGTTTTTATTTTTGCCAACGGTAAATTATTTCATTTAAAATAAATAAAAGGTATTGACGGCCGTACATAATATATACTACATTGCTACTATTCGTACCAGCTCTAAAGGTGCCTATCACTCTAATTCAGCCGAAAGGCACAATAAACTTTTGTTCTATAAATCGTAGTTATGGAAGTCCCTATTAATATCACTTTCACTGCCTTTGAACATTTTAACAAACTTGCAAGCTTACGAACATATGTATATCATGTGCACCTTTTAATTGTTAGTAAGTAACATTAAGATAACAAATGTGTTTGCGCTGTCTAAATTTTTAAATAAAAAATTCTTCAAGAACATACTTTTGAACCCATCCTAAAGCAGACACAAATTTTAAAAAATGTTCTAATTTTATATAATTCTCCGATTTGATACTATAAAACTTAAAATAAATGCTATAAAACTTAAATATGCGGTCTTTAGTATTGCGCAAAATCGGTCTTGGTCTTGCAATCTTGGTCTTGGTCTTGCATTTTTGCAAGAACAAGACCAAGACCAAGACCGGCTATTTTTTGCAAGACCAAGACTGACTGTGCAAGATTTAAGCAAGAACAAGACCAAGCCTGCAAGACTCTTGCGTTTTGCAGTTAGGACTGAGGATAGTTTCAGGAAGTAAGTATAGTAATTCGAAGTATACGCTTAGGTATTCTATAAGACGCAAAAAATATATGTTGTTTTTTTTTTGAGAAATTGAACTCATGGGAATTAAGAACACTAGGTACTATAAACAAACGTATATAGCGAATGAAAATATCGAGTAAAAGAAAAAAGTGTGCATCCCTAGTTTTGACCATCGGCACTGTGTGTGATAGTGAGCGGTGCCTTGTCGGCATCATATAAGGTCGGGAGTGCCCGACCCGACTTAGATCAACCACTCATAAAATTAATATTGTAGACACTTTTTATACACTTCAAACGTGTAAAAATTTTCTATAATAGTAATCGAATAATATGAAGAGCGTTCTAAAAGATTAATGTACTGTTTAGAGGCCCGAATATAATAATATATTAGAGAACTTAGTAAGAGCATCGGAACTTATCGCTTAGATCGTGGGTTCAAACCCCAACCGGTGTCAGTTGAATTTTTGAATTTTTCATGAAATTTTTACATTTATCAATTTAGTTGGTATTTACTATGTCTATGTTAACTTCAAGCACAAAATGTACCTACTCTGATGCGTTGTTGTAATATCTAAAGCAATGTTTAATAAATAGTGACAAGCTAATAAGTAATTGCAAGACTCTTGCTGCAAGAACAAGACCAAGAACAAGACTGGGAGTGCAAGCACAAGACCAAGACCAGGTGTGTTGATGCAAGACCAAGACCAAGACTGGCCAAGTCTCGTCTTGTTCTTGCATTTGGGCAACACTAGCGGTCTTACTATGAAGAAATATTATTTTTATGTGTAATATTAAAAAAGTATCACGTTACATAATATAATAAACATTTCTAAATCGACGCTAATTAAATGTTACGGACGCTGTGCTACTTAACGATTAAAATATATACGCGCTTTCCATAACTCATGACGACCGCGACACAGAATTGAATATATCGATTTTTATAAAGAGATGTGATTGGTCTGCTCTTTACGATTCAAAAATGAGGTACTGTTCCGTTAAAAGTAAAAAACTAGCATGTTTTTTAAAACTTCAATCGAGAGCAATCAAATTTAATAAAACAAAGTACTTCAATCGAGAGGTACTAATGTTTTAAAATCGTTGTCATTTAATAATAAACGTTTATTATGTATAATTTAGATGGATATTAAAAATAAAGACAAAATAATGTCATACAAATCACATCCGTAAACGAGATTTCGAAGATTGTTACTAATCAAGACATATTGTGTCATCGTTCGTTAGACATATGTAGATGCAAAATGCATGAGAAATAAATAGAATACATTTAAAAAGATACAATTAAATAAATCGATATTACATATTAAAAAAGTAATTTAAACATATAGACACCAAATTAAAATTAATAAATTTAAAACCTGTGAAGGTGTGTATAATTTAATATTAAAACAAATATTTCCTGGCTTCCAATTTTTAATTTAAATATTCCGACATAAGCAATATAAAGAGGTAAATATTTTCTTTGTCAACTGTATTTTACTGGTATAAGCCGTTGTGAAGGAAAAAATTCTTAAACAATTTTATGTTTTAGAAATGAGAGATGAGATTAAAATAAATAACGTAAATTCATTTGGAAGTTTTTAAAGTTGAGTCGATTACTTGATACTCGAATTTCGGTAATTTTGTTGAATAAATATCTTTTTTTTAGTTTGTATTGTATA
Source organism: Danaus melanippus (assembly GCA_010014825.2). Classification (NCBI taxonomy): domain Eukaryota; kingdom Metazoa; phylum Arthropoda; class Insecta; order Lepidoptera; family Nymphalidae; genus Danaus; species Danaus melanippus. The sequence goes on along the minus strand of JAAAKD020000207.1, from coordinate 8,828,332 downwards.
GAGAACTGTAAGATAATGAGATTTTACAATTGTTTGACTTCATTACGACGAAGAAAACCGTGCTTTATCAGATTTTGTCTATCTATGTTTGTAGGTCCGTAGGATGAATCATGAAATACATTATTTTAAATAAAACCGTAGTTTCTAATATGACGAACGGTTTTTGTTATTATTGTTTTCCCATAGCATTACGATTACGTTACCACAACTCCTTCTTTGGGAATCGAAATCAAAGTGTCTGTCACTTCTTAATTTAAACGAGTATCGTATGTAACAATCGTTTACATGTTCACTCGTGAAAGTTATATACCTATCTTAAATCGTAAAATCTTTGAAATCGTTATTGATCGACTAGACACACACGAGATAATCGAAAATATGTAAAATATATGATAGCTTGTGATCAGCTTGTGTTCCTCGCCCTAAACCTAGTTACCTCCAAGGTTACATATGTATATTGTTAAATATTTAAATATTGACAATATTTTTATTTAAATATTTAAATATTGTTGATTTATTTTACATTATTAGCTGATTTATTTAATATGTTATTTGAAAATTTTTCGGACTACTCCAATTGAAAAGTATTTCAAAATATACAATATCACGATAAGTAAATAAAAATATTATTTAAAAAATACTTATTTCAACCAAAGTTAATACTATCATGTGCGAAGATTTATGAATGAAACTCTGCGTATTCTGTTTAATTGAGGAACGTAAAACAGTTAACGGCCGTAAGTAAGGACGAGCCCTTTTTTGCATTCATTTATTACACCTACCCTCATAGTATCACATCACCTCACCCTTACAGCTAACGCGATTCACATATTACATGAAAAGTGGAACTTTGGAGATTAGCAGTTGCGAGAACTTTCCTTCGGCATACTTACTGTTGATACCCGTTACATATGTTATAACATTTTATTGGCTCATAATAATTATATGCAAAAAAATCCAAATCGTTTTTGGTGTTAATGTAAAATCATGTAACTACGAGATATTTAACGCAAATTACATCTCTATCGGTAGACGGATTTGAAATTTCTTAAAAAGCATCCATTGTACTATTAAATAAAGCTAATTATATAATTGAAGAATTTATTATATGTATGAAATCGATTTGATTGACTTTGTAATTTTATGTACTATAGCTTTTTATGAAACAATGCCCAAACTATATGTCACAACAACATACATTGGTAATTGCATAAAATATATAAAAAATATATAGTCATCTAATTGTCAGTCAAATGTGTAAAATGGGATTTTCTTTAAATGGTCTTGTTTTGGTTGATTTTTACTATATTGGTACTCACATTATAGCAGACTGGGCAGGTGGTAACGGGCAGTTCGGGCAACATGTTACGGTAGAAGACTGGTTTAAGAGGCGGATGGTTCACTATCACTAGACTGGCTGGATTCAATCTCAATAGAGCTAAACGACTGCAAACTACGACGCCTTTGTCCTCCTTGGGCAGAAGAGAAGATAGATTGAGGTAATTTTGTTAAATGTTACAACGGCAATAAAATATCAAGATTCCCGTAACGCAATGTTTACTTCTAATTTTATACAGGAAATTATGAGAGATACATATTTGATTTGAAGAAGGGAAGTCTGCTAAAACCTCCGTACCTCATCCACCTTATCAAGGAACGGATCAGTATAGTCTATGTCGTTATCTATCTTAAGTATGTCAGCGCCTTCATTAGCTCCTTCAATCTCCGGTATCGGAGTGCGTTCTATAAGATCCATCGCCTCTTCAAACGTGATTCCCTCAGCGGGCTCGAACTGAACTAGCGGCAGCACCTCTAACAAATAATGACTTTATTAATCCATTCAATACGCTAATAGGTCCATATATATAGCTTGTAAGTAAATAAATTTGTTAATAAACGGATGGATAAAAAAAAAAACAAAATAAAACTTAGCGAAACTTTTTATACAATTGACCAATTGTACTATGATATAAAATAAACCTATTTTAACGTTAATTACTTATAATTACAACATAGAATTCAATTAATATTATCATCATTTAGACATAAAAGTAATTTGTTTTTTTCAATTTACTCCTTATTAATACTGTTTTCATTTGAAAAGCATATGATGTTTTTGGTTGTTAGTTACATCAAACAAGACCTTTTTTTCTTCATAGTTTTTAAAGGAATGCCTTAGGAATTTTATTTTAATAACCTTAGAGATATCTTGTTAGTCTTACAATATAATGTAATTTTTCTTTAGAATGACATCCGATTACGATCTTTCTTTTTGTATTTGGCACTAAATGAGTTCTATAAAAGGGACACTACATGCAATAGGAATCAAATTTATTGTTATTTTTTTATTTGCTTTTGAAATAATAATCTTCGACATTATAATTACACAAAAAAATTTGTTTGGAAAACATTCGATAACAAAATTTTAAGGAATTATTTTAGAAATACCTTTTATATATTTCTTCACGTCGTTTATTTAAAGGATAAGTTCTTGGAATAGCAATTTACATAACACTACATATATAGTATTTATTTAATATCTACGCAAGGATCATGGAGATATTTGGAAAGATCACTAAATCTACATAATTAAGAGGGACAAAAAATATTCCGTTAACTAGGTATTATTCAAATTGTTCTAAGCAACATTTTCCTTCAAGGGCTGTCCCCATCATTTGCACCTTGTTGTGTTAGTATGAGTAAATTGTTAATAAATCCTTCTTTTAATCGGTAGTTTACTAAACAAACTATATTAAAAATGAAACCAATGTATACCACTATGTCAGTTAACCAACCGTGAGTTGCTAGCGAATGGGCCAACACATGTCTGCATCTTGGACAAGTGGTAGCCAGTGCTGGCAAGTGGCTCCGACACCGCCAACATAGTGGCAAGATGTCCTCTGGCTCAGACGAGCTACTAGCTCCGCTGTTCAGCATCAGTAACTCTACTCCTTCCTAAAAAAAGTAATATTGCAAAAAGAATTTAAAGAACTTATAAATTTTGTTTGTCAGGGCTAGATATAAAGAGTCAGTATCATGAAATGTAAAACGAATACGCTTAGATAGGTATAGGTATTTTAAAATTAAATGTATGGGTTGTTAAAAATACCAATCTATATTTTATTCAGATAAAATGATATTTAGATAATTATATGGTCAATACGTAAGTAAGAGTATAGATAGGAACCGTTAAAAATTTTTAAAGGAAAATAATTAAAATAACATGATCCAATTTAATTTTTACTTCGATACAATAGTTTAAATTAAGCTAAAGCCAAATCAAAAAAGGAAAAAGAAATATTTAGTAATTAGTATTAAAATTATTGTAATACGTAGTTAGAAACGTCTTATGACAAGAAAATTATAAAGCGGATAAGAATTTCCAATATATATTTAATACGCAATATGAATATATCAAGGATGTATATTCCAGACAAATGGTCACTAATATAATAAAGTATATATAATATACCTGAAACTTGGGTGGCACTTGAAGACCGTGTATCTTATTGAGCATCTGACGAGCCAACGTGTTTGCATTGAGCACTTTAGCTTGTTTCGCCAAACATAAATATAAACAACTAGAGCGGGAGTCAAGGAAGTAACGACAAAATGTTATATTAACATCGATCTATCGACCAAGGTTAACTAGACAACTATAGACATAGATATGAGACATTTGTTTTAAGTAAAACCATGATTTTATCTTTAAGCAACATGTCACTTATAATGATTGGTGTCTTGTTTGTTTTTAAATCTACAAATTTAATGTTATGAATAAAAAGATACCTATGTATTTTAGAGAATTTATTGTTCAAGTAAATGCAACTTATTCCATATAGAAGGTGTAAGAGTTTTGAAATGTTACGATATATGCGACAGGCTTACATATACGACACTAAAAATCGTTTAATTCATCTTGGCAAAAGGTATTGTATACCAAGAAATAAACTTCTTTGTTATTTAATATAGGCATCGATAAGAAACAAATCACTTAGGTGAACAAAAAACGGAGGACAAAATACCAATAAACATAATTGATAGATGATTCTCATAACTTGATCGTTTGTAATGTTCCTAGCAAAACAAAATTTATAGAAGGATACAACATGGAGATTCCGGGCGGTGGTTCCTCCAAGAGCGCGAGGACGTACCTGGCGGCGTTCAATAGGACGTCCGGTTGAGACAACGAGAACGGCTCGTGAACACAATGATGTACAGAGTCGTATGCGTTATACACACGGGATAGACGCTCGTTGTGAGCGTACTGACGCAGCAATGTAGCTCTATCTCTGCTAAAGTTACATCAATTTAGAATCCATTTTACGTTAAATTTTGTATCCAAGCCAATTTCTTCTGGTTACAAGTTATAAGTATATCCTTTTATATTTTTATTATTTCTACTGGGACTTATAGCAGATTTTAAAAAAGCAAAAAATGGAAATAGAATTTTTCTATAGATTATTTAAATTTCAAAAATGAAGATATTTTTAATTAAAATTGTAAAAAATCCTATTAAATATTGAATTATTGTGTTTCTTGTTGTAATTTAATTTTATGTATGATTTTGGGTCAACTGTCCTAGGATAAAGTATATTATTATTTTGGCATTTAAGTTTTAACTTGTATTAAGTATAATTGCTTAATTTTTAATCTATTAAAACAGTACAAACTTCTGTGTGGTAGCAGCCGATTCTAAACACTGTGTTGCAAGCAAGTAATGTAAGTATCCGGCATCATTGAATCTTTCCTCTGCCACAGCGTTATTTACAAGAATACTGAACACACGCATAGCTATTTCTGTTTCGCCCGCCATATGGTATGCTGCAACAAAATAAAAAACTTTATATGTGAATTTTTATTTTTAGCTTTCATAGGCACACAAATAATTTATTACAAAAAATATATCTATGAAGCAACTTTTTTAGATATGTTATTTAAATTTATGTAATAGCATTTGAACATATTTTACACTCTTGTGACTTAGTCTTCGATAAAGTGAAATAAAAGTCTAGTTGAATAGAACTGAAACGAAAAATTATAGAGGTATTGTGATCGAATTTGTCATGGTGTAAGAGTTTCAAGAAACTCCTTTTTTATTTATTATTCTTAACTTATTTGTTGTATGTTCATAACTATATAATGTATTGCAAAAATATCAACTTTAAATTTATTCACTTTTTAGATCTTTGTTACTTCTTATTCAAGTGATAAATTAGGCAGCAATTTGTCGTTATAACGAATAACGTTAAAAATACGCAAGTGTCTAATTTCAGCAGCTCTCTCTCTCTTAAATAAATTTAACTTTAAATTTAAGTCAAGTTAAAAGTAAATAAATTAAAGTGGCAGGCAATATCTATTAAGATGAATGTTGATATCACAAACAGTTTATATTAATAAATGCAGTTTGTGCCCTAAATTGTTTAAAACCCAGTGTCAAAGGTCATTTTTAAAAGAGATTTTTAAAGTTACCTTTTTGGGCCTCCACAAATTTGTTCTCTCTGGCCATACGGTGGGCATGAGGTAAATAAACATCACGCCTGCAGTCCTCGTGCTCGCGCGCCAAAGAGAACGCCCGTACCCAGTCGCCAGCTGTCACAGCTAACTGAGCCATTTTCCTGAATACACAATACACTTATATAAGACTAGCTCTTAGAGATAGTGTTAGTGCCTGATTAGTGTTAGTTAGTGTTTAGAGACGATTTCGTTCGCATGATATAAAATAAAACATAATAATAATGTTGTCTAAGTTAAAAATACAACGAACAGCTGTCAACAATCGGTATGTTGAAGCTATATTTGTAATGTTAACTCAATAACAAAGTTATTTTATTTTTATAAGGTTATTTTATTTGAGCTATTTTTGTAAGTGTTCATGTGTTTATTTTATTACTTCTGCTAATATTTCGACATGATAATGCATTTTTTATATATAACAACCAAACCACAATTCTAAAATTGTCCTTTATCTTCAATTTTTAATACAGTTCTGACAGAGGTACATTTTAAACGTATTTCCTTACATGCCATTAACTTTTTGAAATATCTGGTGTATTTCTTGTTTTTGGTTTATTTTAAATCTAATTTATAAGTACTATCATATAGAAAAATCAATATTATAATTGATATAACTATGTATCATTTATGTTAAAGAATAGTTTGGAATTGAAACAGTTTGCCTGTGTCTGTGTTTCCTTCGAGTTATAATTTAGGTGTCTTTAAAAAGGGGGAAAAGACTGTCGCGATAATACGTTCACCACCAACGACTTCATTTTAACCTTTCAGGGGGTGGAATGATGTCAAGCACTATTCAGTCCAAAATAAAAAAAATAATAATATTTGCAATTTAAAAATCACACTTGTAATCTCCAAGTCGATGATAGACATCTCCAGCTGTGGGGTATTCACCAGCAGTTACGAGCGCCTCTGCCAGGTGACGTAAAGATTCACTGGAACCTTTATCCATTTTGCGAGCCAGTTCTATTAACCTGCAAAAAATATTAAATTCATTAGCAATTTCAGTACAAGCTAACAAATTCATTATAAGGTTTAAAAAAATCTCTTCCAGAGACGGTCGCTGGTATCGCCTTGAGGTTTGTACGAAATGATAATTGTTGTAGGTATTATAATATGGAGTAAGGGGAGTATGTTTTATGCATTGACTCATTTAAGAGATGTAAGCAAGTTTCAACGCCGATGTAGTGCAATCAACTTAAGATTCCACTACACCCGTCTAGCCAAATTTATATTAAGGTATTATCTTTAGTCTGTGCGACCTACAGTATACCATATGTACTCCACTGCTACAAACGTAAAAATATAAAACACACTAACATATCCCGTCGGCCGCTCTCCGCTAGTATGGTGGCAGCACTACGCACATCTCCTGCGGCGAGGTACATCTCCGCCGCTGCTCTAGGTTCATTGACCCTTCGAGCCCACTCCGCCCTTTGACGTGCCAGTTTGGTCACACCCTCGCCCTCACCCACATATTCCTAAAATACTCGTATATTCCTTTTAATTGCCAAATTTACGATTACACATGGAAGTATTCATGTATAAGATAGTGATTCGATATATTTTCCGTTTTATAAATGTTTCAAATAAAAGTTCTCGATCAAACAAATGTTTAAATAGTTCATATATTGCACAGACTATTGCATTTTTTAATAATTGTATTTAGATTATTCTTATCTTTATTTAGACTGAAATTAATATTATACCAGTGGCGTGCACACCATAGATGCAAATAAGCAGTGCATACCCTACGCATATAACAACTAAACCTTTATTATTTAATTCTTACTTACATACTTTTAATAATACATTACGAAATACAAATGTTTTTTCAGACTTTTAAAATTACATTTGATTCACGATTTGCTAAAAGCGCCATCTATAAAGTACGTAAAACGAAACAATTTCGATCGGCCGCTGCTAACTGCTAGCGCCGCTATGGAGCCAGAGCGGCGATAAGCACAACCACTCTCTGCTTATTTTCCATTCAAAAATACTC
>JAAAKD020000207.1:8801941-8820716 GCA_010014825.2 Danaus melanippus | reverse complement strand
AAAAGAAAGGTAATGTTATTCGTTTTAATAAAAATTATTATGATAGTTATAATAAGCTAGCAGGTTGTGTACACACAAATAAGTTATTTTGTTTTTCTTGTTTGTTGTTTTCAAATAATAATAATAATAAAAATGTTTGGAACTCCACTGGATATTCCGATTTAAATAATTTTATAAAGCGGTGAGAAACAGATTGTAATCGTTTTAAAGTCTTTTCGTGGCTCAGACGTTGTTGAAAGATTCATAAAATATATAGATGTTCGTTCCGATCGTATTGCTGTAATATAATGCGTGATATTCACGCATTATATTGTTAATATTTTAACAATGTTTAAATGGAACTAATATTTTCGGATTACTTTAAAACCCGTGATCTCGGCAGATATCCCGTCTGCCCTTTAAAAATAATAAATTATGCGTAGTAATCCGAAAATATTAGTTTCATTTAAATGAATACTTGGGAAAGATCTCATTACTATCTATGTTATAGAGGATGAAATTATGAAAATTGGTATTTCGTTTCTCAAACATATTCTGCTTACCCTACCCAGAATCTCTGTGCACGCCACTGTATTATACATATATAAAGTACAGATCAGTATAAATTTAATTGTTATCACTAAGTTCCTAGTAAGTCAACATCTAAATTAAATAAATCATTTCAACCTGATACTTCGATGAGAAACATTGTTTTAATAAAAAATAATTCTTATTTTTAACAATTTAAAATTCTACTTACAGTCGAGGTAAACAGCGATTCTAAATTATGACACTGCTATTTTTAATTCAAATAAACGTAAGATAGAGCTTTTAATATTTTATTAAACTTAGATGTATACAAATGCGAAAAATGACAGATCTCTAATGATGTGCTAATTATAGTAATTAGTATACAGGGTGTATGAAAAATTGTGTCAACCCCGTTAACTGCGTTATCAGTATCGAAAATGGAACACAATCAAACAACCCACATTTACAAACTCTTCAATAAAAATAATAAAATTAAATGTTTATTATATGTAGAGTAACAAAATGTTTGTACCCACTAGTATAACACGATGAGACACCATGACGTCATCACACCTGATCCGCTAGTAGTGACGAACTCGAACGTACATTCACATTATTTTGATTGTTTAATCACTAACGATTCACTGATACCACTTTTTTTCAAATATCGATACATTTAACTATGTTACAAATCAATTTAAAATAAAAATGATATTTAAAAAATCATAACAATAAATAAATATTTAATATTCATATTATTCCGATACTTATTTTGATATATCAAACATTAATATTATTTTTGATTGTAAAACACTATTTTTAACAGAAGTAGATTAACGATTTATCCTAATAATTCAACATTTTGAATTGAAGATATCGATAGAATATTTATCCATATACCTAATTTTTAAACTTGCAAATCTCTATTCGAAAAACTTCAAAAGACGCGACGCGCCGTAGGTCAATGCCCCGTAAAGTCGCGCATGCGAGGCACGACTATACGAGGCCTTGACCTTTTATGGGTCAGATGTTTGAAGTCTTTTTCAAATAATGTCGATTTAAAACTTATTTAGCCTATGCACTGTAACTGACCTCTGCTTGATAGTTTTTTAAGTTAAACTATTTTTAATAATAAGCTTATACTTATATGTATACATGCCTTTAAGGAAGGACACAGTTTTTAGAACACGTTGTATAAGTAGACTGAGTAGAATTTAACAGATACGCGTACAAAACAATAATAAATAATTTTCATAACATTTTTTGTTGATTTTCAAACGATATCTATGTATTATACTACATACTTGTGCCTTGTTAAACATGCGTAGGTCTAGATAGAGCGCCAGTGCCTTGTCATTCCTCGCAGCTGTATGGAACGCCCTCGCCGCCTCACTGTATCGTCCGCGGTAAGCCAACACTTCGCCTATTATAACCTGCCTCTTCTCACCGCTCTCCAAGCGTTCCTTAAAATATAATTAATATTACAATTAGGTATAATAATGTATAACAATATTTTTTGAAACTCTTTATTTTGTGTCTCCAATACTTAAGGAATAGATAAAAACATACACATTTATGTTTTCATTTTTACCGATTTTAATTATTTATTTTTAATCAAATATACTTTTTTTATTACAAAGGTATACTTCAGTTTTACTCATACTAATTAATTGTAAAAATAATTTAATTTTTGAAAAAAAATATTAATTGTAAATATAAGAACATTCAGAGCGAAAAAACATTGTAGTACTGATTGCGTTTTTCTTGAATTTTAAATACCCTATATAATAGAATCCTAGAAGAGTAAACATAACCCTACTTTGTATTTAATTATTGGAAATACCTTTCAACAGTAATGCTGTCTGACATTGATAACAATACATACATACATACATACATACACACACACACACACACACACACACAGACACACACACACACAGACACACACACACATATATATATATATACATATATTAATGAATAAACGATAACTTAATATCGGTATAGCTTAAGAAAAATTCTCCTTATAATAAAGATATGAAACAAAATGTATAACATAATTCTTTTATTTAACAATAAATAATGAACAGAGTATAACCTGTAAATGATCGATGAGCGATAAAAAGACTATATTCTCGCCCCTCTGGAAGGCCTTGCGGGCCACTTCGAAAGAGAGCTCTTCTAAGGCAGCGGTTCCAAGGCGCTCCCAGTCCAATGCTGTCACTCCCATACAAGCGACTGCATATGCTTCACTGTAATGTAAAAATTACCATTAATTTTATTTTAAAAATTATTATTTTTTTTGTTGGAAAGAATACTGTCGACTTTGGACCCCAGTTTTCGTGGCGCCATGTTATAGGATTATAAAATACAAATATACAATAATTTATTTTCATACTAGTGTTAGAAGTAAGTTTGTAAGTGTAGATTATTGCTAACAAAGTTCCAAGTAATCATTTCATATTCCTGATTAATAAGGTTCTACTTCACGTTTCTTTATTTTTATATTGTGTAAAAATAAAAAAAGATTAAATGACCAATCAAAAATCTCTGTGTGTTGATGTTCTCGAATTTGTTAGTATCGTTTAAATAGAGTTAAAAATTAGTGCAATAATTTTTTGTTAACAGAGGTTTTAAAATATGGATTTTGGAGGTACTCTCTTAATTGCATAAAAGTAGTGAATTTTAAAATTATAATAATGGAAAAGTTATTAAATATATATAATTCGGAATTATACAAATATTAGTTTCTTTCAAATTATAATCAATTTGATCAATTATTAATAGATGCCACGCATTAGCTAAATGACTGAAGACACTTTCACTACATTTTACGTAAAATTGTACAGGAGATAGTAATCAATATATAGCTTCTCTTTTTATTTTAAATCTACTGTTTTTGGCTATCTTAAAAATAGAAAATAATGCTTCAAAATAATTTGTCAAGCAGATTGTAAAAAAAATTCTTTGCACTAAGACATTAAAAGTGTATTCAGAAGCTTAAAAAAGATATATAGATAAACCCTGTTATGATAGTTAGTTTCTTGATGTAGTGAGTCTACATCCTTACTGAATCAGATAGAATTATATATTCCAAATGGCCATTTCCATATGAATTCGCGAAGTTATGATATGGTAATACTAGACAGGGGTTTTATTTCATTCTTGGAGCAATAAAGATAACAGTTTTGTCATTGAAATGAAATAATTAGTAGTTGTCATCAGTTGCAGCAAAAAAATCTCGTTGTGTGACTTTATGTAAAGCAAATTAAACAATGTTGCTTTATATATCCTTTATACTCACCGTGTTAGTGGATGTTGTGAATATCAGATTTAAATGGAGAGGCTAAGTTATTCCTTAACGTTTTTTTTTCTGCTTTAACTTGGGGGGGGGGGGCTTGATCTCCTTCTGTGGTCTGGGCCCTGGGCTGGGGGTTCAGCCCTTTGGAGGTGGGTAGGACGAGGCTCGGCGGTGTACACCGCCGTTGCCGAGTCTGGCACTTGAAATTGGCGGGTGGCCTTCGGCCACTAGCGGCGTTCAGGCGTCGGGAAATGACGACCCCATCGCCCACCGGTGTATTTCGGTGCAATCAGTTAAGGTCGGGGGGAGGGCTGGGATTACAGCCCTGGGAGTCAGACGGTCACGGATCTGGCAGGAGGCTGTCCGTGGCTGTCTTGGGGGTGTGGGGAAACTCGGGTCTCTCCGGAGGCCTGAGTTCGCTAGTGGTCGGTTGGTGGTCGGTGGATGGTTGGAGACTGGCCGCGTGGGCTTGGGTAGGAGGGGTAAGGGGTTAACCCTCTCACGATTAAGCAAGCCCGCCAGGCAGGGGGACACTCCTGGTCACTTGGAGTGAGCCGCCGGGGGGAGGGGAGGGAGGTGTCCGTTCGCGACCCACCGTTGGATCGTCGCGGATGCATGCTTCGGCGATTCTCATGGCGATCCACTAGGCGGCAACGGTGAGTGACCGCTGGTATTTTAGTGGGTAGCATGGGCCCTTTTGGCCCGTAAATCCCATATAACCACCTCCATCCCCCTTATACGGAGGGGTAGGTATAAAACCTTTCACGGCGTTAACAAAAAAAAAGATTTTCTAATTGCATATAGTCAAATAAATGGATTTTATCCCTTGACACATAACAATTTTTAAAATATTGAAACATTAGTAGGTGTTAGTTATTCACCCACAGGTGGCTGATGTTCTTAAATAAAATTCGAAGACTTATTGTTTATTTCTTTAAAGGATTACAAATTTATGCAAACCTATTCTTTTTATCATGATCATACTAAATCCACATGAAAATACAATATTGATCTGTTGTGATTCCACAAATGATTAACGAAATGTGTCTGCGCAATTACTATTTACCTCCAGAGTTATGTGAGCAGTGCCTCTGGGGATGTACACAAACATGAATCGAACTCCGTCTGCTGTCGGTCATCCACAACCTTTATGATTCAATTGTTCCCGCTAGCTTCTTGTTAACAAACAAGATATAATATAATAATCTTATATATATATGTTACAATTACGCTAATTAAAACCGTTGTTTATATGTCCCCGTACGTGGTATTTCTTTGTTAATTACGGTGTTTTACCCATCTCATCGTTCATATACCTCAGAAGGTGACAAACATTTGCGAGCAGCCTAGCCTTAATATCTTTAAGGGGGTATAATACAATGGAGTTAAAACTTATTTTACTTTTCCTTTATTGATACTCACTCTCACCTCTATTACCTGAGATCCTTTTAAGGACTTCTTTGTAATTTATAACTGCTTTTTTGGTTGACGCATTTTGTTTTCTGTACTGACGTAATGTACTTTGTTTGGTATTTTTATTGGGCATATCAGACCACGTTGGGCACCAGCATAATTTTTAAAAGGTGTATTAATTGCACAGGATCGTTTCCATAATTTTGATATAAAATTTACAAGCTTTCCATGACTGTTTTTATTCTGTGTCATAAATTTTTTGATTAATATGTATAATTTACTTTGTACCTCAGTATATTTAAAATTCATAGATGTCATATTCGCGAATTTTTAAAAATATTATTTAAGTTTAAATGTGTTTTAATATAGTCGATAACGTTGTTGGTGGTCAAAAATTGTCACTTCCGATTTCCCTTGATGAAGGATACGGATAAGGACCAGTCTTTATTGAATGTCGTTCACAAAGCTCACGGTAGATAAATGTTTGTTATAACTCTGTTATTTGTATAGCAAATTTATTAAACATAGAAATAATTATTATGAGGATTATTGAAACTTGAATGGTTTTGTTTTGGTATCAAAGCATACTTATTTTTTCTTGAAATTGAAAAATATTTATTGGCAGTTAAATAGAAGCCTATCAGAGCCCACTGCTGAGTACAGGCCTCTTCTCACATGGAGAAGGTTTGAGCATTAATCTTGTGTATCTATAATATTATATTATGGAATAAACTTTTTATTCGTTTTAAATAGGTTAAAAATTCTTACTTGAACATCTTTTGTTGTACATACTGATGGACAGCGTGAGATAGAGGAACATTGATAGTCTGCATCAAATTGGCTTGCAAACAAAAAACACGACCACCCTGAAAATTAACGAATTAGTACATGAAACTTAATGATTCATGACTAGATAATGAATTAAATAAATCCCATTTTAAGTACGCTTTGAAAAACAGTTTCTGAGGGTAATACCTCATTTAATAGATTAATAAATATAAACTAACAACATATTTATTGATTTATTGTTGAATGTGTTAGAAAAAACTATAATGTGTATGTTATATAAAAATATTAATGAATAGGGATTAAGCTACACGATCAATGCAGATTTTAGGGTGGATCTATACAGATTCTAAACAAGTAAATGTAAATTCTTTATGATTCTAAATGGAATCATCGTAACATACTTGAAAGCCGACAACGGAGCCGGCTAATGGTTGCGTTGCTGGTGGAAACTGTCCCGCCTTGATTGATAACAAGCCGTTACCAGAGAGACAGAGAAGTTCTTCGCACCATGAATTCCAGGAAGCTGATGACACGTTCTCCTCCTGATTGAATGATTATTAATACTATAAATAAATAATAACAAAAGACGAAGGTTGGGGATCTTTAAAAAGAAACAGCTGATATTAACTAAAAAAAAAAGAAATACGTCCTATTAACGCCTTAAATTGAAAAGTAGACAATTACCTTTTCTTATATAGGAGGGAATAATTCAAAACTTTCTATTTGATTTATCTGTAACTGATAGGTGTTTGGGGGGGGGGGGTCTGACAATTGTGTTTATAGTGTTTGCCATGCGACTTTATCGATGTAGACTCGGACATTAACTTATATGTAACTCATTAAACAATAGATATGGTAACCAACCGGCATCTACATTAAAGTGTGCGTCACGTATTTGAATCTATAATACAACCGTAATTACGTAGTCCTGCGTTAGCTACACTGAATATCAAGATAAATTATTGTCAAAGTCTTATTTCGATTTCTAAGCGACATTATTAAAAAGTTTCATCAGAATCCGTTAAGTAGCTTTTGCGTTAAACAGTAACAAACATCTATATATCATACAAATTTCCGCTTTAATATTATAAGTGCTATAGAACCTATTATTAAATGATACCTATAGTATTAAATTTACTGTACCGTATATTGTAGATCTCCAGCTGGGAGACTGTACACGCGGCAGACTGAGTTCTCATCGACGACAGCAAGCCGGCCACGAGACGCACTTACATCCAAACAACGAACACTACCCACTGTCTGCACAACCATCCTAGCCGTACCTTTGTTAGGCTCCACTTGCCATATCTGCGTAAATCTTACACGTTAATATATAGAAAGCTCTTTGAATTATTATCATAAAATGTTCAATTGCAATAGTTTATTGTGCTTTGCTAGAGGTTTAGATTTTTTCGACGATAATTTTTTTATTTTGGTAATTCACATACAGAAACACTATACATTTTTATTGTTAAGATGTGTATTTTTCTTATAAGAACGCAATTCGCTGTGGTTAATATTATTTAAACGTTATAATTGTAAACAAATTGTATAGAAATACAAGCCCAAACGGTTGAAATCTAAAATATGAGGTCATATAAATTTCATGCGCATTA
Organism: Danaus melanippus; assembly: GCA_010014825.2. Classification (NCBI taxonomy): domain Eukaryota; kingdom Metazoa; phylum Arthropoda; class Insecta; order Lepidoptera; family Nymphalidae; genus Danaus; species Danaus melanippus. The sequence goes on along the minus strand of JAAAKD020000207.1, from coordinate 8,813,084 downwards.
AAAATTACAAATACCGTCGGAAATGCTTCTGATAAGTCAATCGCAGTGCTATAAGCAAACTAAAAAAATTATTAACAAACAGTTTCTTATTTCATCATTTCTATTACTACAAATAAAATCATATTTAACAAAGGCAGGGCAGTGAAATGTAATCTGTATTATATAGAGGGACAAAAGCAAACAGAATCCCAATTTCGTAATTAATTACCAAAAAAAGCAAAAAAAATATTTAATATTCGCATTTCATACTGCTTATATAAGGGTCAAATAGAAATTTGATATATTACATTAATTGAATTTTTTTCGTATCACTATCGCTTAGATATTATGAAAGCATAGATTGTTTGTGATTTCTTATCAGCAACGTTTACTATAATACAAAATTCGCTTAGACCAATATACAATATATTACCATTTATATATAAATTATAATTTGATTAAAACTTATAGGTATATTGTATATATATACCTGTCCATTAAGCAATCCTAAAAGTAATACTTCTTGAAAGTGTAAACTAGTAACTTTGACGTAACGTATCGGTGAAGGGACGGTCCACGATTTTGGTATCTTCAAGCCGATCATTACCAGTTTTGTGTCCTGCAATATAATGAAAACATACTTGATTAATTAAAGTAAAAACAAAACAATATATAATAGACTAAGCGATGGTTTATCCAACCGGTACTCTTAATTTAAACAAAATACGTATCAGCTATTTTAAGAAAAATCAAAACCACCCAACTTTTTTGTTATTAACATGGACGACTTATAATAGTATAACCTTGAAACTCAAAGATTCGGAAGATATACAGTGTAAACTCCATGTAACGTCACTCGATTTAACGACAAACTCTCTAAAGCGTCGAAATCATTTGGCTTTGGTTGGTTTAGCTAGTCTACCATACAATGATACACTCTACATAGCATCACACCCACTCTCAATAACGACCATAATTAAGTTATAAAAGTACCTTTTAAGTTGCTAAAATTAGTAAAAACTGCGCATCTGAGTACGTTCTTTTGTCGCTTTGTTATCGTAGCCCGCAATAAACTCTTAATTATTTCCTTTATCACCAAGATGCCTCAATATAGCAAGATATGAATAAAATAATTAAAAATATACAACAACATTACTGGTGCAACAAAAAACGTCAAACAAAAATAACAGAGTATACGCAATAGTGTTCAAATAACATTTTTTTTATGTACATAACTACTAACACTAGTCTGAAAAAAAATCTTTTTCTAATCCTGATTTTTCTTCTCTCCATTTAACGACAACTCTCTATAACGCCATAAAATGCACAGTCCCTTCAGTGTCGTTATATAGAGTTTACACTGTATTTATATTTTTGAATAAATCATATTCTCGTTCTCACAACAGAAGAAGTAGCTAAAAGAGTAGTGAAATAATTAAAATCAGATATCATCAATATATAAGGCTGTAATTCATATAATAGCCAGGAGGTAATGACTAATGACATTATATATGCGGATAATTTATCATGTCTACCTGACATAGTAACAGTGACTCGCTGGTGGCTACCAACAACGAACATTCAGATTTCTGGACCAATTTCTCCTTGACGCGATACAACATGCCCTCAGGATCACCTTGTTCATAAACAACTACCCTCTCGGGAAGTTGAACCTGCAATACAATTAAAGAGGATTTATTAAAATTAAAATGTATGTTAACATTTTTCTCAGTGTACTAGAGGAATAATTTTAATTGTATTTCATTTATAACTGTAGTACACACTACCTTTTATAAGTCACCTAATATACATATAATTACTTTAGGTTAAAATACAGAATTTACAACACAATAACATTAAGGAGACTCAGTCACATGGAATTTCAAATAAATACATATGACAATTGGATAAAATTTAGATTAAAATTTTATTGGAGAGTTCTCAATATATATTTCTAATCAAATATAACAGTTATATAAAGTTGTATATTTCAATGGTAATGTTTTTATTTTTTTATTTAAATATTAAAATGTGCACATTTCAGATTAAGACGTCACAACGTATTTTATTTCAGCAAAAGTTATCAGTAGGTTAAAATATTATGGTAGCCAGTAACACATACATAGTTGGTACCAAACAAAATGATACTTGAGTAAATCTTACCGCCAAACGATGTTTGTAAATAGCAATTTTCTGCACTCTATCATGACATTTAATCCGAACTTTATTACCCGTTGTTAGGTGTTGTATAATAACATCTGTCATATTTTCTCTATAAGCATATCTCTCTCGAAAGAGCCCATGAACTGTATTGAAAACAACTTGATAACACCATAGAGTTCCGTCTTGACATGCTACTGCCTGTAATAAGTGTTGCAAGATTTTTAAAGTGTATCAGAAACAGGTGGAGTATGATTAGTATAATGTTTTTATTATATTACAATTTGTTAAGTTTACCAAAAACGAGTTGATTCCTATAGAGGAATAAGAGGAATGCAGTCTTCATAATGAAGCATATTTTAGTACTTAATAAAACATAAAGTGTTTATTGTGACTTTTAATTACCAGTCTTTAATTTTTGGTTGGAAACTTGACTTCGAAATTCAATTAATAAGGAAAGACAAAGTGAACCTATGTAAAATATGACCTTTTTATAATATTCAAACCATCTGACTGTTAGTTTTAGACTTTTAAATTATTTTTCATTCATTATAATTGGTTAATTTATTACTAATTCAGCAAAAAGATTACTAAGCACCTCTAACGCTATAAAACTTGTCATTACAAAAAAGATATCTAATGTATGAAACAAAATAAAATTCTATTTAAATAGTTGTTCTATGTAAATGTTTCCCAACGTTTTTCAAGCCCAAGCCAAGCCAAGTTTTAATTTATATGTCCCCACACATTTTTTTAAACTTCAAAAAACTAATTTTTACCATCAATAAAGTCTTTATAATGGTTTTAAAACATATAACTGTTATCAAAGCTCGGTAAATATTATTTTAAGCATAAAGTGAAACACTTAATTTATATATTAGTGTGATGCTTGCACTTGATGCTTGATATACAAGACTTTTATATTGGGCTCCAATGTAGTTAACTTTAAAATTAAGTATTCACGTTGAGTTACATCCAATAGATTTTTTTCTTTTAATCTGTAAATCATAAAGCACTAAATCCATATTCTGATAAATATGAAGATGGAAATGGTAGTAGAAGTTTTATAGCATAATCTATTGTATTTGGTTATTTAGTTACAGTTTCTTTGCAAAGCCATGCCATAGTACCCTTTATATGAAACCAAGCTTTAACTATCCATCATTTTGTTGCATAGCTGAAATATAACAAAACCTGAGATCGCCATGTAGATCAATTGATAAAAGCGATTTAACAGCATCACATATACTGCACTAAATTACAGAGAAATCCTTCGGAGAAGCTAACTTACTAGTCTAATGCTCATTGAAAGTTAAACGTTTTCTATGTAATATACAATAAGAATTATCTATAATGCTTTTTATAATTAAGTTTTGTTTTGAATTTGTGATAAATATGTAATATTGCCTTCAAAAATCCTAGAAAATAAGTGGTTATGCTGAGTTTCCCCATTTTTTAAATACCCCCCTTGATTGTCAAATAGACCCAGATTGGGGTGTATGCCCCACATTGGGAAACACTGATTTAAAACATGTTTAGTAACAAATACTAAGAAAAAAGTAAAAAGTAATCCATCAAAAGAAATAAAGAGATAGTTACCATAGTGTTTGTAATGGGTGATGGTGCAATAGACCATACCCAGTCCAATGAAGTATTCAATATTGATACTCCTTCTGAGGTAAGTATGGCCCAACCTCCCAAGCCACCAACTAATATCAAGGCCCCCAATATTGTCATTGATACAGCCGAAATTTCTGTTAATAATTTTATGTTAGAATAATACATTTATTTAAATATATACATTGATTTTACCAAAAAATATGTTCAGTTTACAAACTGTTAGAAAAATTACTATATATATTTTTTTTTACTCATAGAGCTTATTAAATTAAAATTGCCATATATAAAGTAATATATTTTTCAGTCACACCTATGTTTCTTTCTTTCAAAAGAGGTTGTCCCATCAGGTCATAAAATGATAGGGTATCATTCCAGTCTGTAACCAATAATGTGTTCTTATAGAATGCTACAGCCCACACTGCAGCATCTCTTGTTATTCTGGTAATTTCATCACCAACCTGTAATAAAATGTTAAAGATTCATAAAGATTCAGTAGATAATTTTAAACAAGTTAATAGAACCTATTGAAATCACTTTATGAAGGAAAAGTTTCTGAAAAAATTATCATTTTATAATATATGGTAAAAATGCAGACAATTAATAATTTGCTTATTAGTATCATTATGTTATAGTAGATAGTATTAATAACACTTTTTTATTATCACACCAAAAATAAGATTAAAAAAACTACATTGGATTTTATAATTAATTCACCAAAATTATTTTAACTATGGCATACTATGATTTTGTCAATTGTAGAAAGACCATTATCAGCTTAATTATTACCTTATTGCGAATTGAAACTATGCCACTTGCAAGTCCAATAGCTAGATATTGACCTGTTGGTGCCCAAGCACAACTAGTAATCCGACCTGCTACTCGGTATTTCTGAACAGCTTTGACATCGGCTGACCAAAATGCAAAATCAGAGAGTGCGCATGAAGCTAAGTGATAAGTCACTGGATTATATGCTAAACATTGGATTGCTTCACTGTGTCTGAAATCAAATATTATTTAGAAAAACAAATTAAAAGGAAAGTGTTATAATTATTCAATAGTTCATAATCATAATACTTTATGTTTTCTTTTTTTTTATTTGTCTGAAATATTTCTAATAATCAGATTGTATACTTTGCTATCGTAATATGATATATAATTTAAATTCTGTTAAATAAAACATAAAACATACCTCATACACACATTGAGCATTAGTAAATAATTAACAAGATTAAAAATATGGTCTAAAAATGTAAAGCTATCAAAAAAAGATCCAGGTTTCAATAAATTAAAATTTAAAGGACACCTACGAGTATTTTAGAACACCTTCCATTTTAGATGTCCATATGATAACATTTTTGTCTGCACTACCACTAGCGAACTTTTTGCCATCACTGCAATAGGCTACTGTATGAACCATTCCTTTATGGGCCTGCAGAAGTTGTAACAGTGAACCATCTTTTGGGTCATAAACCATGACCTTTTCTCCAGCACCTACTACTAATTGAGTTCCATCTGGACTGAAGCATATTGCGTGTACACTGAAATATCGACTTACAAATATTAAGATAATAAAATTCCCTTATTAGGTGTCCTTTGGAAAGATTTAATTTAAATTAACTAAGTAAAATAATTTCACACACCTCGAAAACTCGATTTTATCAGCTTCATGAATTTTATTTACCCATTTCGGAACAGTTCTCATTTTGGATAATTTCCGGCTTCCAGCGGATTTTTAAAAATTATAATTAAATGGTACTGAACATTCATAGAAGTGTATAATTTGGTTGGCAACGGCTTCCTAAAAAGTGTAAACAAATAACGCACAAACAAATATCTATGGTTATAACTGAAACGAAATCATCTAAGTAAAAATCTTGCGCCAATAATTGTCTTATGAGTGTTAAATGCAAAAGAAAGGACGAAAATGCATTTTTTACTTCCTTTTTTTGGTAAACAACAAAAACTATTCAAATTTAAATTATATTTGAAGACATTGACATTTATAATTTGACATTCACTAAATAAGAGCCATATTTTTTTTTTTTTGGTTAAGTTCGTTCCTTTCAGAACAGGCAAAGAGAACAAAGCCCATACAGCCATGTCTTTTGTTTTTTTTTTGTATTGAATTATTTTTATATGTCAGGCCGGAGCCAGGTCTTATTCTCCTTTTTTTTCTTGTATCATGTTTTTATATAAGGCTGAAGCCATGTCTTTATTTATATTTTTTTATTTGTCATATTCTTATATTTTTACTATTCGTCTTTTTTCAATGTCAACTCCTTGTAATGTAATTTTTTGTATAATTCATTTGTCAAAATCGATATGAGTCAAATTCTGAAAATAGCTGAAATAGCTAAGAGACAAATATCTTAAACAAAACGAACAAATTGGTATTATATAGATATGTACAAATAACAATTAGATTTCATTTACAGTAGAAACAATTAAGCCATTAACTGGCGAGAAGCATTCTTGAATGCTTAGTATTTGCTGAAGGGAGCGCGGGATATCTTCAGCAGTTTTAAAAATACTTAAAAGTTGGTCAAGGATCGTCCTTTGAATACTCAACTGTAGACAATAAAAAAATATATGTTCGAGGGTTTCAACGGCACTATTGCAATATCTACAAATTGAAGAGTCAAAAATACCAATCCTAAAAAGGTGATCACCAAAACTGCAATGTCCTAGACGCAAACGATAGATTGTGGTATAATACTTTCTATGTCTAAAGTCGCCACCCCGGATAAACCAGGGGGAAGAGAGCTTTTTCTTTATTGTAGCTAGCCATTTTCCTTTTACCTTTACCACCTGAGGCCATAAATTGTAAAATTCTTCCAGTAACGTGAGTTTAAAAAGGAATAGAGCGTCTGAAAAAGGGATTGAGAAATTTAAAAAGCCATGACATAATTGATTGTGGACTGAATTTGTATTAAATTTAGCTAAATAGTCTGCTTGCTCATTACCGTGCAAACCAATGTGGGCTGGTGTCCAGAATTGCTTGTTTTGTGACAGCAGATGATACAACTGTTATTTTATATATAATATACTTAGTTTTTAAAATCCACTTTTGGTGAGTCTGTGTTTGAATGTGCTTTATAGCTGTATACATAGCTATGGCTTCGGCGAAGTACATGGTTGTGAGTGGATTCAGTCTGTGACCTAATCCACTTTTGACCTGACTATCTTAGACAGCTATAGAGACTGCTTCATTGTTCCTAGACCCATCTGTATACATATATCTGATGATATCCCTGCCCCCTATTAAGTTCCCTATAAATGTCCTCCTTACACTTTAAAAGATTATTGACTACAATTTTAATGAATAAAATTTGATTTATATAACCCAAAGTAACAAGGCCCTACCCTGCTAGAAAAAATATTGCGTTTTTTAAAAAATTGTTCTGTTTCAGAAAAACCTTGAAACAAATATGAATTAATATTGACAGTCCTGTTAATAGTGTCCTGCAGTTTAACAAGAAGTGCATACTTACTAATGGAGAGCAACCTTGCACAAAATTTTGATTGTAAGTATTTAATCCTAAGTTCTAATGGAGGTATTACATTCCACCTGCATTGACACTATGGGAGTAGTTCACATGGCACCCATTATAATACGCAAACATTTGTTTTGTGTCTTTTCTAATTTATCCACTATAGTTCCTACCCCTGCAAAACAAAAAAAAAGCATATTCAAAATGACTCCTTACTAATGATTTATACAATGTTAATAGAATCCTTGGATCAGCACCCCAATATGTGCCTGTCAAAGATTTTAAAATTTTTTCAGCTTCAGCATACTTGTTCCATCTAGAATTGTTTGAAAAATAACACCTAAAAACTTTACAGAGCTCTCTACAGACATTACATTATTATTAAACAAAATATTTACATTCCTATTGCTAATAGCATTTTTTAAAAAGACAACAATTTTACTTTTGTCATTGCTGACCTCCAGCCCAAGGTTATCAAAATAATACTTTAGTCTTTGGAGAGCATCATTGAGGACTGATAGTGCACGTAAAAAATTTGTATCAGAGCAATAAACAACTAAATCATCAGCACACTGCAGATTAGAAACTTCACACCCCAGTGTTGAATTAAGTTGGTGTATGAATAGGATAAAAAGCAGTGGAGTCAATACATCACCCTGTGAACACCCCTACTAGAAAATCTTGGACCAAATAACTGATTGTTTACCTTAACAAAAACCTTTCTGTAGTTCAAAAAATGAAAAATGCAATTTACAACTTTTTCAGGTACCCGTAGTGATAATAAAATTGAGAATAGTTTGTTTAGATCTACATTATTAAAAGGCCCTATAATGTCAAAAAAAACTCCAACTAGTACTTTATTCTCGGAACGAGCATTGTGGATGTCCAGACAGAAATGACGTAGACTCTCACAAGCTGATCGGCCACAACAACAGTCAAACTGATTGTAAGATAAAAGATTATTACTTTCAATGTGAAAAATTAATCTCTGTTTTATTAATTGTTCAAAAATTTTTCCAATACATGAACTAAGTGTGATGGGACGATAACATTCGGTCAAATTCAAGTCTTTGCTAGGTTGTAATATTGGTACCAAACAGTCAGTTTTCCAATCCTCTGGGATAATAGAAGACGACCATAGACTATTTAACAAACTTAAGAAAATAGATAGAGTTTGAATTTTTAGAAGTTTAAACATTCTGTAGGAAAGCCAATCCAGGCCACATAAGGAATCTTTTCTGGAGGCTAAAGCGGATTTTAAATATTGCAAAGTAAAACAACCAACCATGTATGAATTAGCACTATTTACTCCAAGAACATTATCTATACTTATCTGTTGTGAAACAGTATCAGGTGTGTATTTATATAAAAATGTTTGAACCCAATTCAGGTCAGAAAATAAATTAGAACTCGAAAAGCTTTTTTTGAATTTTCTTATTTTAGTCCAAATGTGACTTATTGATGTCAAACGATTTATTGAGGACCAGAATTCAGATCAACTTTTACGACGTTCTTCTTTTAAAGTGCGTTTTTTGAAGGCTGCTGCGCGTTTGAAATTAATGTAATTTTGACTATTAAGACTAGTTTTAAAATAATGTAAGCGTTCTTGCAGTCTTCTACTACTTTTGAGCATTTATCATTCCACCAAGGTACACCTCTTTCTAGGACGGTTATTATTACTATCAGTTGTGTTATGGTTTAAGCTGGGTCCGGAAAATTCGATTGCCAATAGAATAATTGCACAAAACTTTTTGCATGAATCAAGCAGATCACAGTTGTCAACTTTAAAATTCATTAACAATTTGTTCATAACTATCCCGATTTACTAATTTCAGATTGCTGTGAAAAGGAATGTTGTTCAAGGCAATAGAGGGTTCATGTTGTTCTCTTACAAGTGTAAATTTTGTGATAGTTGGCAGATTGTAACTGCCTAAAGAGTCCTGATGAACTTACCAGTCACAAGAAAGAAATAAAGATGAAGACACCAAAGTTAAATCTAGACTGTTTGATTTCCAAATAAGAGAGCCTATAGTTGTTGGTTGACCATTATTTAAAAGTATTAAGTCATTGTCATCCACGGAATCCATAATAGCTCTGCCTCCAGTATCTATACGACTACAACCCTAGAAAGTATGATGGGCATTAAAATAACCTGCAATTATCATCGGTTTTGGAATAATGTACAATGAACGATCGAACTTCGGCTTTTCAAAACCAGAAAAACTATTACTAGGACTGTAAAAACTAACCAAAAAAATGGATTTATGTTTCAGTTTCATAACAATCACTACATTTTGTAACGAATCATCATAAAAAGTATCTAGCTTAGAGAAATGTATACTATTTTAAATTAATATTGCTACGTCATTATGATCATTAACGCAGTCGTTAATAATAATTGTATAACCACGTAAATTAAATTAAATGCTAGGCTTGAGCCAAGTTTCTGAAATAAGAGCAACATGTATATTCTTCTTCTACCTGGCAATTTCCCAGCTTTAGAAAGGGTCTGCCTTACATGTTTTGAATAGTTTTGGCTAATTGTTTTTACGACCGGCCGCCTGCCTGACATCAACCCTCTTTGGGAATGCATTAATCAGTGATGTCTAAATACTCTTAGAAAGTACATATGAATAATCACATTGGTACTTGCCAGGATCGAACCCGTGCCCTAATGCATGAGAACCGGGCCTTTTAACCACTAGGCCAACACTGACTTAGAAATTTTGGTATAAAAAATTTTGAAACTTAAGTCTGTTACTTAATAGACTTTGAGCGTTCCACTGTACAATATTTAATACTTTATGGTTGAATGTGACGATTTACTATTTTTATCCTGAATGGTTTCTTTAATAGCTGAACTAATAAATTGTGAAAAGTTATTACTTTTACTATAGATTCTGTAAGTAGAGTCATTGCTTCAGAGTTTGATAGTATCGCTTGGATTACTTCTTGAGTATTTAGATTTTTATTTAAAGATGTGTCATCAAAATAACACCTTAGTACGTAGCTCCGTATTGAATTAATAGTAAAATCAGTGTTAAAGTTAATTTACTTGTATGAAAAGTGTGTCAACTTAATGTAGTGATATTATTATATAAATATTTGTATAAAAATCGCGCAAATCAAGTGATACCGAGTGGATTTTTGGTTTAATTGTGCTTGTTAACTGTGTAAGTTTTTATGATATACCTTGCGAAAAAAAAAACGCAAACGATCGCTTCGCTAATTGAACGGTTGCGATAAGCATCTACCTTACAAGTTATTACTTTATTGCCCCTGATATTTTTTTAAAGCAATTACACTAATATACGTTTTTCACTTATTATTTATAAAATGACTCCAACGCTGGCAAAATGCAATTCTTGTCAGAAACCAATACAAGGCAGAGAGTTTATGTCATGTATGAAATGCAATCTTCGATACGACTTGGTTTGTGCAAGTATATCTTTCAAAAAGTTTACAAACATGACCAGTGAAAACAGACAAAACTGGCACTGCTCAGTTTGTCGTGTGAAGGAGCAAAAGGCTCAGGAACATATATTGAGTACACCTAAAATTACACCTTCAAAATTAAACGAGCATTCCCAGGATGCTGAGGGTAATGTGACTTATCGAAGCAAGTCAAAAATGGGAGATAATTTGGTCTGTGATCCAAATGAAGGAATCACGATTGAAAAGGAAATAATCTCAAATAATGTCATGATTAATATAGCCGATATTATTAAAAAGGAGGTAACAGCAGCCATGAAGTCTTCGATAAAGGAATTAGTATCCCAACAATTAGTCGACATTAAAGAATATGTGTCGGGCTTTCAGGATTCACTTTCATTTTTTAATGCTAAATATGAAGAAATGAAGAAAGAACTGGAAGATAAGTCAAATATGATTCG
>JAAAKD020000207.1:8765990-8801841 GCA_010014825.2 Danaus melanippus | reverse complement strand
GGCCGATCGAAATTGTTTCGTTTTATGTACTTTATAGATGGCGCATTTAACAAATCGTGAATCAAATGTCATTTTAAATGTCTGTAAACATTTGTATTTCGTAATGTATGATTAAAAGTATGTAAGTAAGAATTAAATAATATAGTTTTAGTTGTTATATGCGCAGGGTATGCACTGCTTATTTGCATCTATGGTGTGCACGCCACTGGTATGAACCAATGTTTAATTTCGTTTTTATTCAACTACGCTTAATCATCCTTACTTAAGAACTAGGGGAGGCCGGGGCTGAAAGTTCCGATTTTCAAATAACTGGAAATTTTATGATGAAATTGATAAGATTTTGAATTTGATTTTATTAAAAATTTTTAATCGCTCTTTGTTATAATAGTCGTTTCTGGTAGTTTTTCAATATATTTCTGTGTACAGGCATATTTTCACAAAATTTCGGAAAGGAACATTCGACCCCACTTTGGGGCGAGTTGTTCCATCTGTGGGGCAAATTGTGCCACTTGGAGAATATAAATAAAGTATAAGGATAATGTGTGGTTTCTTATAAATAAAACAATAATTTATTTTATGCAATGTTATAAACTTTAAAAATCAACGAAAAACATTAATAAACATCTAAATAAAAATTTTGTATTGGTTTACAGAAATTAAGTTCTTTTAGCTTAGAAATCTTACAATCTACTTAAGGATCCAAAAAATTTTACCTACTCGAAAGAATACTCGATATAAACAATTTTTTCTAAATAATAAATATCGGCACTTCAATAACAGAACTTAAAAAAAGACAACAAAATATAACTAGAAATCTTCAGATAACTGGAAATCTTCAGATAACTGGGGTGCTTGAGAGGAGCAACGAAATATAACCAACAGGTTCATCCCCACACGGAGTATCGGTCTCACCTGTGGTTTGGTACCCGCCGTAGCCGTTCGTTCTTACTGTTAGTGATACTACGATCGCAGACGATATACAAGGTTTAAGCCTTTGGAAGAACGTGGGCTCCTTTTGTGCCTCCTATTGTCACTACTGAAGAAAATGTGTTGTAGAATTGTTTGACATTTAGAGTGCGTCACAACTCTACCATCTAGCAATGACCTTCCCAAGGTTTTAGCAAAGAGCTACTACACAAGATGAAGTTCTTTAAAAGTCAGGTTATCAGAAACCTTTACCTAGAACCCTGGCAACGCATTTGCTCCCCTTGTGGCGCAAATATCCATGAGAAACAGCGATCACTCCCCATCAGATGCATCGTTAGCTTTATGGCCGTCTATATCAGATAAGAAAAGGAATCTAATTCCAATTTCCTATGTTAAATTACCCAATGATTAGTATGACTGAAATAAGTTACTTAATATCTTTGCCCTTAGTTATATTATTAATTACTAAGACTCATAACTGCAACAAAAAGAAACGCTACTGAAGAGTCGTAATCAGAATTTCTTATTACGTGTTAAGAAAATGTGATTAGTTTTCTTATTTTATAATAAATGTTTGTCTTGAGTTGCTGGTTACTAAAATCTATGATCTCAGTACCTAGGACTCAGTCTATTTACGACACATCTAAAACTTAGTGGCTTTAGTCATATCGAAAGAAAATTTTTGTACGTATATAAAAGTTTTAAAATTGCTGTGGTTGTTATTAAAAACACAACTTAAAGAATATTCAGTAGTCGCAAAAGATATAGCCGTTGTTTAATTGCTCTAAATATTTTATTAGGCGAAAGGATTACTGTATTTATATATTCTTTTCAGGCTGTCTATATTATTGAATAACAAACTTCGCAATTATATTTTTAGTGTGAAGTAATTTGTGGCGTACCATTTCCTACTCAAAACTCATATAGAATAACATATTATAGAGAATAGTGGTATATTATATTTTCAAATCACCGTTAAAATTAATTCTTTTAATATTACAGTCGATGTATGTTTTTAGTCATTTTTGCGTCAAAAATTCTATTTTTTTTTTATTTTGATGTACTCAGTGTTACACATGACTCAGACGGATCTATTGACACGACTCACATAACATATGCCAAACATTTTCTCTTAACCGTGCCAAATACAAACAAACTACTTGTAAACTTTTTGATCAAACTTCATAGTAATTTAGCTAAAACATAACTATTAGATATAGGCTGTAAGCATCCCTTCACTATGGTTTTTTCTGTGATCACGTCATAACAGTTGCATGTAATATGAACTCACGTGACACAGATTATGGATGTCGTTAAAGATTTTACATAATATCTATTATTACTTGAACACAATTTTAGCAAAAAATATTGCTGAAAGTCAAGGAGAAGATTCTGCCTTCTGAAATTTTTGCTTTATTATTATTGGATAAACGTAAGTCTAGGTTATACATGTGCCTTACTTTACTTTAGATCTTAACATAAATATCAAGTGAAACATAGTTGCTAATTAAATAGTCTAGTCTTTTTGATACAGTTTGGTTTTTTGTCTAGTTATCATAGCTGTTTCTGCGATACATTTCTTTTATTAAAAATGTTATCATTGATTATTATTTTTATGTATCTGTTTAATTTCCAACTGGCCTTACCTTTCTGCCAAGGATTAATTAATGTAGGTATCTAACTATACTTACATGTCAGGAGAAAAATCATTATAAGTATTTGTTGACGTAGTTTTTGTTTCACTTCCGACCATTTTATTTTATTCTCAGGTCAAATTGTTTATAGGTTGCAAATGTGCATGACATAAGTAAGGGAATTAATTATATGATGAAAGATTTGAGAATAATTTTCTTCAACAAAAATGCATCAGTTATAGATCTTACGTAGTTTGCATACGGTATGTAGTCGTTAACAAATCTCTCCTACCCAAAAAAATGTCAACTATTAAAACTTTATTAATGATGTGTGACATTTGAAACGCTACTGTCCGCCCCTATCGTTCCGTTTACCATAAATTAAAAGCTGCAAATGTTCAAAAGATCCTCAGAACGACTTGATTATAACAACATAAGATACATATTCAAACTTTTCAAAGCCATCTTTTAATGGGTTTTGTCTTACGAAGGACGTTTGTAGTTGGCTTCCAAGTTTCCGCCGGCACCTTTTTTCGAGCATACGACAGACAGCGTGTCGCCGTTGCCGGATGCAGAATAGGCAGGTAGCCAGATTTAAGACTAAAGATTATATAATTTTTCTCTAAGACAGAATCTTTTAAGATTCAAGGCTAATCTCCTCATCTCTAATTGCATAATTCACTTTATCAGAGACTTATTCATTATAAAAAAAAAACGACTACAAACATATAGATAACAACTGCAACAAATAAATAAATAGGATTAGATGTTAAATGTGTTCTAAATTATATCTCCTAATAATTATATTTTAACGTTTATGAAACAAAAAGTAAAACAAAAATTCTTTAAATAATTGACCTTTCTTAACATCTTTTAACTTTATCAGTTAAGTACCATTATTAAAATGTGGATAAACCTTCTTTAAAAGGTGGATTTAACATGTTCAGCATTTAAAAAAAGTAACTTTTATTCAATTAAGAAAAAATCAGTGTATTTGTCTTTATTCTCCTTCATTTTCTATCGAAATAGTTTATAAGGCTAAGAAATATGAAAACGGTTTGTTATTTTTAAGTTTCCTACGATTCCGTACTCCTTTTTAATCGTTGCTTTTAAGGAACCCATGACACAAAAGTGAAGAACGAAACCCATAAAAGAACACTTTTTATTCAGCCGTCCGTTCGTCGTTCTGTCTATCAAGATTATTTATTTCTTCGAACTAGAACTATAAAGTTTGGCAAGTAATACCGCGGTAATACTATCAGCATGGAGAAAATTCAGAAAACTATAAAACTTACTAATGTTTTAAGAGTTCGCTTCTTGATTTTTGACACCAATTGAATTGTATAAAACATTCTTATAAGAAATTCAACTACCTACCTACATATCCTATAGAAAAGTAACTCGGTTTAATACATGGTTAGCATTATCTCTCACGTCCCGTGTCCCAAAACACAATCCATTTGGAAATTATCTGGTGCATCCCCTCCGGCTTTAATTAAAATGTAAATGGTGGTCCGCTTTTTTAAGGGTGAATATGACATTAACATAGGCCGCTCGAAATTTAACTCGGAAAACTGCTAACTGAATTTATAAATTTAAATTGTCTTATAAAGTGTGGACTTTTCATTATTATCTTCATTAAAAGATGCCAAAAAATATTAACATATTATGTGTACACTTTCATCTCGTATGCCTGTGATTACAGACTACGGTTGCTGTAAAGGAACCGAAACGTCGGGTGTAAATATAAAATAATAAAAAAACGCGTAGTAGCCGAAAAATTTAGTTTTATTTTATAAACATATGTTATTTAAAATGGAATGCTAATTGATTTCAAAATTATTTTGAAGAAATATTACATCTTGTTTAAATATATTCCTGCCTTTTATATTTCTTTTGTTAAAAATAAAGCATAGTTAATTTAAGAAAAAATAAACAATTCAATTATCTGTTGTGTTTAAAAGTTCATCCCGAAGCTTAGTATGTGGACTTGTAGCCCCAAATCAATACAATGTTGCTCCAAGAGTCAGAAAGGGACAGAGTGGCATCAGGGGGCGGCTCAGAATGCTCTCCGCCTCTCACAACATAACAACAACCCCTGGCTTCTAACCGCAACGTATTTAACTATTCAATAAAGGGACCAGCACAGCTATATTGGTGTATCTATACGAAGTCAGTTACCTGTGAAGTACTTTACATTCACACTAAGTAAATGTACAAATGTTATTACCTAAGTGTGTATTATTTCAATCAATTAAAATATTTAGGTACTTTATAAATTAAATAATTAACTTTAACAAAAGAGTGTTATGTGGAGGTCATGGTTACTGTTTAGAACAAAAATAAAGGTAGATGAATGGTCCCGAATGACCAGAATAGGAACAGAAATTCTAGTTTCTCACTTCTCCATCCCTCTTTATTTCCTAATAATAGCTTAGTTTTATTCACAAATTTCATTCTACCACTGGGGGTATCGCACATTTAAAGAAATGTTAGAGAAATTTTCATGCTGTCCCATAATTTAAATCAACTTTAAAATTAAAACCGAACTCTTTTCAAACTTTATTTTCTACGATACGTATTTATATTTTATAGTTTTTTGTGTAAACTGTAATAAGTTTAAGAGTGTTAATCTAAATAATAATATAAAAATTAATAGGTATTGGTATTTGGTTACCCCCTATCAAATGATATCTTCATAATCGTGTCTACATAATTATGATACTTCACTGCTTATCAATATACAAAATACGTAAAAAATAAAGCAATATTTATTGAAATGGTATTTTAGTAAAAATTATAATTAATCCTGCAAAGCATCTCATAGCAGTTAATAACGATGATTATAAGAATAAATAGAATAAATTATAAGAAAAAATTTGATAGTAGGAATAAATGAAAATGAAATATAGTAGTCACGATATTTAACTCATATAGAGGTATCATGACTATCAACATGCAAGAAAGAACTTCGTTATAATGTAATAGCTAAACATAAACTTAAGTAATTAAAATCTTAATTAACTAAGTGCATTTGTTGCTCAATGTAAAGAAAAATTGGAAGGAACGTGCTCAGCGATGGCGAATCTGATATTAGTTGTTCTTATATTACTATGTAAGTATTCATTATATTGGAATTGCTCTTTAGTCTGGAGTGGATGGTAATGTATTAAAGAGAAGATATCACAAATATAATACTTAAATTACTCAAGAAATTTTTTTGTTATTACATTAAGAAAACTAATGTTGGTCAATTATATGATTAATTAACTTATCCTAGATTCAGTTCAGGATTTGTTAATGCAAGACCTTGAATAGGTTAACATAGGTGTATCCATAATTAAAAGTAATGTCTTATTATATACAAATTTTATTTCTATTTGACCAGTTAAGCAAAGAAATGTACTTGTAGTTTTATAAGGACAAAAAATAATTTTTGATGAATATAGTATTTCTCATGGATTCTATGTGTAGGTATGTGTCTTGACATTTAATTGTTTTCTGCTGAACATCCTTTATTACACTTCAAAAACGTAGCATAATTTGAGACAAAGATTAGAGCAGAAATAACATTGTTACTTATTTGGGCAGAGGTTTTATAATTTCAAATAAGTCTCTTCATTGACATGATTCCTAATAGGAGCGAAGAGTGTGATTTTGAAAGAAGTCGTTTGCTTATAAAAAAAGATAATTGTAAATTAAAGTGCAAACTACTTACCAGTTAACAAGAATATACATTTTAGACTTTAATTTCATCCAAAGCTTTCTAGAATTAAAAAATGAATTAATTACTAAAATCTATATCATGTTACATGTAATACATCCGTGAACATCTCTACATCGTCAAAAACTCATTATTTATAATTATATAATTAATAGGACTGATTACGAATTATGCCCAATAGTAATATTTATTCAAATACTAGGTAGGTAGTACTATGATAAATTCTGTGAGTGGACATATACATTGAGAACAGAACCAAATAAAATTCACTGTCTGTGTATCAGTAGGCGGAATATAAAGAATACCTCATGTCGTTCAGGATTATCGTTAGCCGGCCAATGCGTTTCGATGATAACGGAAAATGCTCCTTTTAATTTTCTCGGTCATATTATATGTCATACTCCACCGTTAGGCGGAGTAGCAGATAGCTTTTTAAGCGATGTTAAAAATGTCAATAACCAACCGATAAGTGACGTCAAAAAACTAATATCTACGATAATTATTATCTAATACGTTTGAATTAGGCTTTCCGGTCTATGTTTTGCATAAAACCCTTTTGTCAAAGTTTGTTGCAAGTATCATAAAGGTGTTGAAGTTGAGGCTCGGGCTCGCGCTGTCGGCTGATTCGTCAGCGTTATTCAGGGATCGCATTTATTTTGGGATGAATCTAAATAGGTCATCTGAACTTTATAAACACCTATGAGTTTCCAAAAGACATATTCTTCTAGACATCCGATAATGACGTCGTTACAACACTTCCAAAAACACAAAGAGGACATAGAGCTAGAATCAAGACTTCAAGTCCATATATAGTTTATGATAGGAATACAAAGTAACAGAAGAGGATTCAAGTAAGAAAGTCCAATATACGGATATATTGAAGTCTTTTACTCGGCAATACGAGAATTCTACATATAAGATCCATGCAATGAGCTAAGAAATGCGGAATGAGTCGCAACACATAGGAGATTTTTGCATCCCATTGGCACTAAATTGCAAATTTTTTAGCATTGCTGAAATTTTATCTCAATGCTTTCCAAATGACTATCCCAGATCAGAGTAATTTAGTAAGATGGGGTAAAGGTACCAAAAAACCTTGCTATATCTGCGGGGAGGCAGTTGGTTAAAAGAGGCAGTTTAAACTAAGTATTTGCTGGTGAGATGTAGATTGTAGGGTACTCCTGGATAGCGGTCAATACTCGCGTCGTCACGATAGGGTTTTAAAAATTACGCGTGCAGCGGTTAGTCTTTCGGTAACCAGAGCGCAAAGGGAAATAACTACAAACCAGTGATCAATAGGTTCTGTGAGAGAAGGCTCTAGGGCTTCAAAATCAAACGTCAAACCTTACTCAATCATTTAAGCGGCTTCGAAATGGACTATAATGATGGATACATATGAGAAACAATGTAAAATCTCAGACGATATTTGTGAGTCGTCGTCCAGACCAGCATATTTTTATATTTGCGAACTTTAAAGTGCGTTGTGCTTATAGAACTCATGGTTCTTGGGAAACCAATATCCCCAAAGACCATGCCATCAAGGTCAACAAGTATTACGAGCTCACTAAGACTAGGTTCGTTGTACATTTGTACATGGTAGAAGTAGGAGCGAGAGCTATAACAGCCCAATCTTTCTACAACCCAATAAAAGATTTGGGCTTGTCAAGAAGTAACATCAAATCATTCTCGGAACGTGCATCGAAGGTAGCCCTAATAGGTTCGTCTCAAATTTGGTTAGGTAGAGAGAAGAGCTCGGACGATGGAGGTGAGCGCTCGATTTACGACCTAGGTGTTTAAACCTACACCTGGGCTGCAAGTCACAGGCACTGTTGAAGCTCTTCTTCCTGCAATGCGATGGACCCGGCACCCGCACAGTGAATGTATGAAATGCTAAGAGGTTTCATCTCATTTATACTCTATTGAAAACGAAAAATTCTTTTATCCCTATAGGAAGTTTGACCACAGATAGGCATAGGCATTATTTATTTGTTTCATTTATACTAATACATTTTGAAATTGAATAATTTCCAGATATTTCAAACTTTTGTCATAGTTACTATCACTATGATTGGCAACAAAGTTATCGGATGAAGATGAAAATATTAAATATGGACAAAGACCTTGTGAGTGATGCAATACGAAACGTAATGCGTATTGATCACTTTAAATCATACTATACACATTCGTTCGCATATGATGTCGGCCAAATGATGTATTTGATTAGAAACAAATACGCTAGAATGATTCGTGTGTTTACGATAGCGCTTGAGTATAATGAAAAGTACAGACATGGTTACGATGTAAGCAACAAATTATTTGTGATTATGATTTATTTTCTTTAGAAATTTGATTTAAAAAATTTAAAGATAGTATACATATATGTATATGTACATATAATTAAAACATTATTTAAAAATAAGACGTCGATAATGTTAGTTACTTATATTGTGTATTTTTTAGCACGTGCCACATTTAGCGGAAATTCAAAAGTTGGCAATGGAGGTTTATAATTTAGTTGAAATGATGGAAGAGTATGAATTGCTTGGGGAGAAGCGAAATAATGATTTATCCCAATTTAATTTACCACTAAATTTTACTTTTTCAAATTACACTTTAGCTAATTATACAAAGAAACCAGGTACACGTTTACTAAGACGGAAAAACAGACAGTATAAAAGACATCGCAATAATATACAGCATCAAACTGGTAATTTTGATGGTGGCGGCTTTGACTCGGATATAGAACAATAGAAACTATTTTACAAAATTTTAAATTTCAAGTAGGTACTTTATATATGTATATTAAAAAATGCAAACCTAAAAATTTAACGGTAAAAATACAAATTATCTTTGTGTACAATTTGTAGTAGGACTAATTTTTTATTTTATTTCAAAAAGATATCTGCTTATTATGAATTAGATAACACTCACTTAATTCTTTTAACACAATTATAGGGTAGCACACACGTTAAATTTTTAATTGTTTATTTAAATTCAACTAATGAAACGAACTCGGTTGTAGCTCTCGAAACCTGGAGGAAACAAAAGCACTTAAACTGCTTTAAACCATTTCGCCTGCCTACAGACACTCACTAAAAACGGAACGCGGGGATACATTGGTTTACTTTTGGTTAAGAATTTGTTATTGTAAGCCATATGGGTGCAGGGCGGCATAGGATTTTTTCTGTTACGACGAATTTACAGCAAACGTTAAACAATAGGACACATGCTGATGTCGTGTCCATCTGTGATGTATATACTATATAACCTTCGATGCTATTGTCAGGTCACGTCGCTGTCGATTATAGTGGTACTGTTTATAATATGACTCAAAACGCTTAAGGCATCTTATTTAAGTTTGTATGGAATGAAAATATCGTATAAGATAAATATATGCTACATCTACCTTTAAAGTATGTACCTACTGGAATTAAATAATTTTTTAGAAGACACTGAAATGGCGAATAAAAAGAGAAATACCAATATCATAATTTTGTCTTTTATTTCCGTAAAACAAAATAGTTAAATTTAGTCTATCAATAATAGTCAATGAATGATATAAATGGGATAAATTAGAACTAGCGGCTCTCTTACAGCATATATGTACATTACATTACATATTTAACTTTAATTCGCTTTTTAATCCCTTTTTGTGAGGTTTTTTTATCGAAATGAAAATACACTTAGTAATATTTATTTCTAAGAGTAAATTAAAAAGTTTTTCTTATGACTTTGCTTACAAAATGATTTTTTTATATCACTATATTTTTTAATCTCGTTTCAGGAAATGTAAGGGTTCAGTTGACGGTCAATATAATTTTCTTAATGTGGCTATGTCGTCGTAAAGTTAAAATATTTAATCTGATATTCAAAACGCAGATAGTTGTAAACGTCACATTTGTAAATATGATGAGGTGCTATAATATAACAAATTATTAAATTTCTTTCCTTGTTGTTTATAATATTACATAAATCGCTAAGTAGAATTAAGTCGTCCTCAAATTTTTTATAACGCTCCAGCTACATTTTCAATCATGCTGTTATTGATATTATTTGAAAATTAATCAGCTTTTTAAGAAGAGTATAATCCTTACGAAGCCGAGGTAAAATTTGGAAAGCATTTATTGGATATCGTATTATCAATATTCCGGGGGAGATTGCCTGCGGTCATCGGCGGCTCAACTCAACTTCGCCTTAAGGAATCCACTTAGCAAAGGATCGATAACTAATTATTCTCAATACTTCTTCAGCCAGATTAAATATTGTTCTATTTTATAAGATATTATTAAATGGACCAGGTTTATGTTTGTTTATCGGAAAAAAAGGCTTTTTTAAAAACAAATAATTTGCAGTTATGTAACAAAATTTTCTAGACACTTTTTAGATATATTAAGTGTTTGTTCTGTCAAATACGGGAAATAATTTGGAATTCCATATGAAGTAATTTTTATGATGATATAAGGAAGCAGTAACACTGAATTAAAAAATATTTAGCAACAACTCATTTTGATAGACTTTAACGTGGGCCGTGGCGTGACGCAGCGACATTGCGGCCATTTATAAATCAACCTTAACATAAATAAAATAAGTATAAAATTGTCCAAAACGTGCCATCAGTAGGTACTCTATTAAGAATGACGTAGATCAAATCGACAATAAATGTGGAGTATTTACTTTACATTTACTCTTTAATTGTGTCTTGCGACGGGTAGTGACGGACATGTAGATTCCATGACAAAGCACCTTTGACAGCGGGTTAGCTGTTATTTTATTAAATTACCTTGAACCTTGTGTGCTTGTCAGTTATCTGAAATACATTAAATACATAACTATGTGAAATAACTTTGTACTTGTTACTATTTGTTGCTATTACATTATTTGTGATATCAAGAATTACTACAGAACCTAGTCAATAAGGTATGTGGTGTAATGTTACTTTATTTAAACTCCTAAAAGATTAGTATTCATTTGGTATAAATATTGTAGGTAGTTATAATTTACTATATAAACAGTTCGCGATTGGCTTCCATATATAGATACAACAATACTTTACCTTAGAACAAGGGAAGGAAACCGTTCAATAATGTCGGCTGGAAAACGCATGCGCTGTTTCCTTGAAAAACTACCTTAAAGCCTACTCATGCGTGTTACGACTTTCAAGTAATAGCAACATATCTCATATTACGTTACTTCAAATAATACATGTTCTATAACTCGTTATGCGTATTTACAATTTTTATATTGTTTGCAATGCAAAAATATTTCATATTTATATTTTAACATAAACCTTATTATTGTCTAAAATATTATTAACCGAGATATATAAACACAAGAAAGAGAAATATTTATATACATATATGTATATAAAATACTTTTGTTCACTTCATTTGTCAATTGTTGATTCCATTAACACGTCCGGGGGGTCTGCTCACAATAATTTTGGTAGTACTTCACGTCATTCACATTCGATTCATAATTTGCTACTTTTCTTTCCATTTGATCAAATATGAACTTTATTTGCTTGAGATAAAATAATAAATTCCTTACAATTAAGGGATTTAGAGTGTGCCTAAGCAAATATATATTTTTATTTTTATAGAGCTCAACAAAGGAGGATTTTATTGGCCGTTTTGTAGATCAGAAACTGCCACGAAATGTGTAGTCATTCCCTATCGGCTGAGTAAACATTAAAAATTTAGAACATAAAAGAAGGCTCCATATTAAAATTTAAATGGTTATGAGTATTCATATAATTAAAGAAGAATTTATAACTAAGAAATTAATCATTAACTTTTATCAAATCTAAAATCGAATATAGAAAAACATAAAGGTTATAAAATGTATATCTGCTTAGTTTCATAACAAGGTTATTACATGCTATTCATAAAAAGTAACAACATATATTTGTATTAAGTTTATTTAAAACAAAACACTTTATTTAAAAAAATGTAATCAAATTCGCGAAATGAATTTGTTCATTTTAATGAAATTCATAATAATGTATAAGCATGAATGTGTTAAAATTATGTGAGATAAGGGAAAGTCAAGATTAGGAGGTGCGTACATAGATATTTTTTTATAACCGGAACACAAAAGTAATTTTAAAAATAAATCTTAATCCTTATTGTTAAGGTGCGTCGCAATAACACCGATTTGTTAATTCATGACTACAATAGGAATTAGAAGTACAGGCCATTGTCGCAAATTGGACAGTCCCTCGTCTCTAACATCACTGAGGAAATACTGACAACGGGCGTTAATAAAAACATGACGACATGTCAAAACTGACCAGATTTAGTAGGCGACAAGTGATGATCATTGTTAGCGGCCCATTGAATTCAGTGTGGGCTCCTCGACACCTACGTCGTGGTCGCAGACGGTTTGAATACGGTGACTGTGTTTGCGCTACGGATTGTCTGATATAATCGTGGAACCTTAAAATGAAGCACGCCTACCATTCATGAACTGTTTAAAGTAAAGCGATGGGAACATGGAAATTAATAGCTGTCTAATTATTATATGTAGAATCTTCTAATCTGTTTTGTATCGATCTGTTCTAATTTTTGCGACTTCATTTAAAAATTAAATAAGATGCCATCTAGTTCAGTTTGTAAGTACAATAAATTCAGACTTAATTAATAATAAAAAAAGGAAATATTTATGGTCTTTATCGAGAAAGTTATTATTTTAATTAAAGATTATGATATGATCCAAGTTTAAGACAGTAAAGTATACGATGCATATTGAGGGAGAGCGGCGCCGGCGCACGTGGCTATGTTATTGCAGTGTCGCGGCTAATTACTGATTTATAGTTAGAAGCTCCTCTGCTGTAGGATAACGCAAGTCATAGGAGATAAAAATGTTACGTTATTCTTAATAATGTTAAAGATAATAAAAAATATGAAGAATTAAAAATAATAACACAAGTTTAAAATTTAATTAAGTTTCACTTTTTGGGTTTCAATACAAAGTTATTATGTTATTTTTGTTGGTTTCCAAAATGGGAGTTGCTTTCAGTTGAAACTGATAGTGAAGAAACTTTTTACTTTAATAATGACTAAAGTGTGATTACAGCCACGTTATAAATTCTTGGCCCTTATATATTCAGCTGTAACTGTTGTGTTTGTTATATACAGCCAGGACAAGATAGGTACTTAAACAACCTTTTCATATTCATATATATTATAAAAAATCTGCAATACTAACTGAATGAATGTACTTTTTTTATTAATTCAAATTATGAGTGAATGATGTTTTTGGAAATATTTTGTAAATGAGCCTGTAATGAAGTTTTGCGAGCTAAAATTAAAGGTGTGCAAAACCTTTATATTCTTTTTTAAATAAGTATATAAAATATTATTGTTCTTACTTTTATATCGTTCATTTGACTGTAAAATATTATATATATTATAATAGTAAAACTTAAGTGTCTTAAATATATGATAATTATTTACTATATATATTAATAATCATTGAACAATTGACACTTTGTTTACAACCTCGTCTTTCACATTTACTTCTCTAATATGTTAAATATCGTGAAAGATTTCTGAACCTTAATAATAAAACTTTGTTCCATGATACCTATTAAGTTTATAATAATATTAATGTTACCTCACATTTATATTATACTTGATTCTAACTCTACGCTATTGAATATAATAATTTACCAAACCTTGAGCCAAGAAAAGGCGATAATCATCGACCGCACTTCACCTCTCTCCGATCCACTCAATTCTTAATTCAATACGAACATTAATATACAATATTGAATTAATATTTCATAGTATAATATTTATATGTGTATATTTTTAAGGAATATTTATCCATAACACATTTTCTATTATAATATTGCACAAAATGTTTTCTAATTGTCATACCAATTTTTAGTCTATTTAAAATCACTTCAAAGAACAAAAGAGATTTATAAACTTAGAAATTTGTCAATTTATCTAGGATATCAAATAAAAAAAAATATTATTTATCTGAAAGTAGTTAAACAAATAAATTTATGTCGCCGGAGAGTGAGTCGACACCGTTCTGTTTGTCTTGTATATTATCCGTGACGTCTAGGAAATCCTTCCTAAGTTTTAAAGATAAAACTGTGTAAAATATGTGAAACGTTTATGTTTTTCTTAATGTTATATATTCTTTGTTCATGTATACCTTTATAAATACTTGAAAATAACTATGATTCTCACATCGAATATCCATTTAATTCAGTACGGTCGTTACATCTTTAGTAGCAGCTAGACACTGGCATAGAAATGTGTTTAATTACATAATAAAAATAATAATAATATAATTGCTCCATTCAAGTTTAACAAATATGAATGAAAGCGTTTTAACGAGTGGGTTAAAACTTAAACCAAGTCAAATGTTAAACATTGTAAAGGACCATCCATATGCTTGCCACATTGTACCGCCGTGGTTTTATACAATACCAATATTATTTATCTTTTGTTGTTTTAGATATTTTGAATCCTAACTTATCTCAAATTTTGGATATAAATATTAATGTTGGCGCATTGAACGAAGGTATTAATAATTTTCATTTATATACTTTGCTATAGGTTACAAAAAATATAAAAAATAATTAATCAAATTTGTTTCTATACTCAAATCTCGAAGTAAAGTTACTTCAAATACGCACTGTTGAGGCGTTATTTTAATAAACTTTGAGACAGATAAGCTGTTCTTTTCACCGATTTCTATATTAGGGGAGTCTTGTTTACGTAAGGGTTATTTGTGTGTGTGTGTATTTAATGTTAAAATAAGTCTACCGACCGAAATTAGGCGTGGAGTATAATCCAAATTGCAGCTGTTTGTTTAGAGCCGATGGCGTATCGATTAAATGTATAAGACATTTCTTCAATGAAAATAATGAAAAGAGAGAACAACCAAAAACCGTGTCATAATAAAATTAAATACAACGTATTGATATGAGTGCTGCCATTATTTTTTTTATTCGATTTGTCTCCATCCTATTGAGCTACATATAAAAAGAAATATGTATCTAAGTATTTTTCTTTGTTTTTTGCAGTAAATTTTTGTTTATAATAAACGATACATAAATTGTGAATAATTAAAACTAAACTTCCACTCTACATAGTTTGTTTTGACGTTAATCAATATAGACTTCAGATGGCAGAATTTGATTTTTATTCTGACGAGTCGCTCGATTAATTACCAACGCCTTTGAAGTTATTATTTCAGGTTCCGGTTGCGCTTTTGAGTCGCTTAAGATGTCAACGCAAACCGCTCGCACTTCCTCGTAATAGCTCAATAAAAAGGATACGTCTATATAAAACGTATTCTTAGTCAGACGTCAATTCGATTCAGTTGAAATCGAGCCAAATCGTTTCTTTTCACAGATTGGTAGCCTTTAAATCAGGTGTTATAAATTAGGTAGTCGTGATAGTCTTTTGATCAATGCAAGATGATGACGGGCATAATGCGAATTAGCAGATTTTTTCTTAATAGATTAATTTTTTTATAAAGAGTTATCAGTTAAAGAATATTTTGTTAATATGATACGTTATCCGAGTATTTTTCTAAGTTCAAATATATGTTAGTTGAGGTAAGCTGACATATTATATTTTTATACCGGTGAAGTAAGTCAGAGTGGGTAACTTATTCATAAAAAGTTATTTAAAACTAAAACTTAATCATCTATTTGTGATAATAAAATAAGAATATATATATTATATATATATAAAACGAATATAGTATCTATAGTTATTATTCTATAAGAAGAAACTGAATAGGCAGCTCATCCCCATCTCATTTATTGATAGCAGACTCAATTGTACGTCATTACAATAGCCGCTGTGTAAAATATGTTGATCCGCAGACAGTTTCGTATTAAAATTGCAGTGAAAATAAAAACGAAAGGGGTTGCGAGTTATGGCGAGGCGCGATAACGACGTGTCGGCGATGCGTGAGCACTGATCCGCAGTTGCATGTGCTTTGAACAAACCGTGAATTACTAACAATGCGAACAGGACGAACAAACCTGCTATAATTCTTGTATTGTGGAACGCCGCGACCTACCACCGATTGGAATGGCACTTGTCGTGGGGCTGCATACACCGAATTTTTAAAATAAGTTTTATTAATTTGTCAAAATCTACATATTCCAATAAAAGTAAAATACTTAAATAAATTTAAAGTTTTTATAACATACATAGTTATCAATTTTTGTTACATCCTTTTCAAACATATACAATCTATCCTGGAATTCATGTGCACACTGTGTAAAAATATTTATATTTTTAATAAACAAAACTGATTGTTTACTTTTCAAATGACATGAATGGTGTCCATAGGGATTCATTAAGAAACACAGTCTAGAAAAAATCTCACCAAACAGATGTTTTAGAAATTTGAACTGTATTGCCTTGTTATAGAATACTTTAATGTATGTATGTTACTTAATTCTTTAATGAAAAGGTTCGTCGAGCGGACGGGATGAATGGTGTCAAAATGACATGTCAGTTTGAATTTTTGCAATTTTTTTGACAACTCCACCTCGTTGACATGAAAAATTTGGAACTCGAAATCTAAATTGAAAACATTTTTTAATATGTATGAATAAAAAATCATTCCCACAATATTTTATTGATAGGTAATGTGTACAATATTTTATTGATATGTGTATCAATAAAATATTGTATACATTACCTATTCCATAAATGTATGTATATTAAAAGATAATGAGCTAAAAAAATATCTAATTATGTCATAATTTTAAATTAATTTTATTGACAAAATGAGGCATGGTTTAAATTAGTTAGCTACAGAATATGTATCGTTAAAGGTATTTTATCATCAAATTATTATTTAATGAAAAGATATATTATAAGAAAAAGAATGACAAGGCTCTCACGGCGCTATCATAGCTACCTGAAAGACCACCAACAAAAGCTTAAAAGCGGTACATTATTCTTACAATATTGAATTAAATCGTAACATACCTCAAGACTTAAAAAAACTGGGGTATTCGTAGTTTTGTTACTTCATTTTTATGTTTGTATCTATGTTTTAAGGCGGACAATGTGAGACTGAAGTCGGCCATCAACTATTGTGCGTGAGTAATTGTGATATTGTTAGTTTTTGCGGATTATATTGAGCTCTCCATTGTACTGGCTGGCTGCAGCCCGGGGCACAGTGAAGCGCGAGGTGGATTATTCGCCACATTAGCCTTCGCTGCGTATTTCATTCAACCAGAAGATTAGCCGATCCTGACAATTGTTGCGCATTTCGATGTTGCTCCCTTATGACCAATTAATTTACAATTGTTGATTTTGGTCATTTACCTTCTGGGTGTAAAAAAGACACCCAATTCATAATATAACAAATATCTTACTATAATATTGCAACTTAAACATATGTTTTACTTTGTGTTTGGATGTGTAAACAAAAGCGAAGTGTAGTGGTAAATTGAACGGTCGTTAGCGGTTACTCGGGAGCGGGGTACATGTTTGTTTTGAAAAGCGCGGCAACAGCACACCGCAATTTAAGTAATTATCTAAAACCAATATCACACACGCTGAGGTGTTTGCTAAATATTTTTTCGAAGTAATTGTTTTAAAGTAACATTGGTGCTGAACTACGAAATTTATTAACAATTGTAATCTTTTACTTAGCAACGTATCCCATATATAAGAATGTCTGACTTAGATTGAATGATCAGTCGCAAACCAAAACCATTATAAATGTCATTGAGAATTATAAAAACAGAGAGGTGTAGGTATCTTCACTTCGGTAAACGACATAATTCGGTGTATACGATTTACGACTTCCAGATTGCGTAAAAACACGTCTATAACAAACTAAACAAACACAGGCGCGCGCGCAGCCGTCTATAAAGCGCAAGTTATCTACATTTAATTACATTTGGTATTTTTGTAAGTATAGATGGGACCGCCAGCGACGTAAGCTTTGGTGGTCACCTTCCGCTACAAAATTGCGGTTTTCATAAAGTCAACCTGCAACTGAATGATGTGGCTCACGCTCACACGAATATCCTATATAAACCATGAATTTTAATATTGCCATAATTTGTTATCTGCGATTTCTAATGAAAAATTATATACACTACCTATCAAAACTGTGATGTAAGTTACCTAAACTTTTCATGAGCCAAACTGCGGTATATAATTTGCACATAAGTGCTTGTAATTTTAAATGCCAGGATAATATATAATTATTTTGGTTTTTTACTTCCCTGTAATAATTGAGATATATCACAAATTAACTCATTCATCTAATCCTTTCGGTTTTATCACAATAAAGTAATGTGTTGTCTGTTTATTTTGACTTTTGTACGGATTTAAAACAAATATTTATGACGTACTCTTTATTTATATTTATAAGTAATATAACCAAACCAAAACTTGTCGATTTCTTGCAGAGGCTATAGATATCTAGGAGAAATTTAAAAATTTTATCTAGTTATCGTCTTCATATTTAGTGTCTGGATTAAACAATACGGTCTTCATGCAACTGGTTTCACAAAACACTGTGATCCCCAAACAACTGTATTTTTTTCCAAACAACTTTTTTCCCTCTCAAACAAGATAATTGTCGGCGATGTCAGGAAGGGAATATTATATATGGGTAGGTACATAGGGGAGAGAGAGCAAACATTAAGTTATAAACCATTTCCAACGAACGCCCAGAGCGGCATTGTTCCGATAGAGGGTTGGCGGGAATAGGCTAATATTTGCCCTAAGGGCTGAGAAGCAGCCGACTAATTGTTCTTTAAATACCTCAGGTCTACCCTTCACCAAACATTTTCAAAATTAAATTACCGGAGTTACCAGTTTCTGTATTTGATGACAAATGATTATGGAATGAATGTTCTGGTATATCTGTCAATTAATGAAGTTTCTTTTTTCTAATAAAGTATACAATACTTTATTAAATTTATAATCGAGATTGTTGACTAATAAATAAATAAATATGACCTAAATTACTACGTTAGATAATAGTGTAATTATAAGTACGTATCACAAAATGCATTAATTACTTTACCAACTAAGAGTGAACATTAAAATCACCTTAAAGTCTTGTTTTATTATCCATTATAAAGTAAGGGTGGATACGTGCAAAATAAAAAACTTATATCTAAAATCCAGAAGTTAAACTTCTAAAATAGCAAATAACATGATTTTTCTAACCACAAAAGTAGGTTAAAGTGCTCCATTCCATCAAACGCAAATAAATCACATTGTATTACCTGTATTTGTCTGATCCATAAAACTGTTCTGCTTACAATAATGTTATAAAAGCGGAGTACTATTTTTAAATTAACATGAAAAATGGAATGTGAAACCATTAGGTCGGGCTGGTCGGGCTGATCGACGTTTGTTTCACTGTCAGCGTTTCTATTTCTGCCGCCTCTATTTGTCACTCGTGTCTAATTTGTGTTCATGTTGAAGTAAAGATTTATTGTTACACATCGGATAAACTTTTATCGTCCTTTATTCGATAACGACGTTATCATAAATCGAATCAAGTTTTCAGATTTTTGAACTCAAATAAGTAGTTAATAGATTGTATTATAAAAAATAAATTATCGTTTATGTTTAATAAGTTTCAATAACATAATACACATAAACATAGAATAAGGATAAAAGAACTGATCGCCACTAGGCAAGCGAAACGTTTGAAGTATTTTACAATCGCTTAGCAGTTAAGAGTTTCGAAGAGGAATGGAAAGAAATTAAAATAACGAGCGCCGTGCTCAGGTCCATATGTGCCATGTCTTGGCCTACCCTTTCTGGGGCCACTATTTTTGTAATGACAGTTTGCAGGCGGGCGTCCCGGCCATTCCCGGGAAACACCTAATTGTGCCGCTCGGTTTGAATTCGATGAATGAATCGATATTAAAACAGCTATTGCGTAATACCGACGATCTATCAGATTTATTAGCGAGGAAGTATAAATCTGTTAACACAATACATCGTCGAGTCAATTTTCTTTACCCAATTGTTTGATTTATATGAAAGGTTACGGATGTATAGTTTTATGTAAATATCCTTCTATTGTATGATATTTTAGTAATATATTTTTCTTACGTTTATTCTAATCTAAAACACAACAGAGGTTCAAATGATTCACACCTTTTTTAATTACACAAATTGTATAAAGATCTGCAAATAAATATTAAAAAAGATCAATAATATTCATTGTTATGTGATGAATAATCTATGACCCTGAAATCTCTGTGTAATGAAAACATATTTTACTAAAAAAGATTTTTATATAAACTCCTTGAACCCCATACATACATACGCATACCTACTGAAAAATCAATGTCGTACAAAGATCTCACGGTTCCGTAAACGATACTAATTCAAGGATTAATGTTAAAGTTTATTTTAAATCGTCTTTATTTATTTATTCAACAAGTGCTTAGTAGTAAAACGTAAACTACAACCAAACGAAAATGTGTGCGGCGGTACCCAACGCGGGAATCAACCTCCCAAATACAAATCAGAATATTTACTTCTTTCATATGTTGTGTACCAATAAAAAATTTTGATAAATTATTTACCCTTGAAAGCCCATTCTTTTTTTATTTACGATTAAAATCTCCTAACTGGAATAAGGAAACCATTATGGAAAATAGACATTGTTATTTATCTATTAGCATCGTCAGCCAAAAGGAAGGCATCCAAAGCACGACGGTGGCCCGTTTCGTGCCAAATTAGACTCGATAAAGTAAATATTTATCTAAGTTTCAATATAAACGCAGGAGGTGAGATAACCGTCAAATCAAATTGCTTTTTCGAATCGGCTGCGGGTGGTAGCGTAGTTTCTCCGATTTCCGATAAGCTTTTAAAGTTTTAATCTACGAACGACGGACTAATACGCAGCGAAGTGAAACTTTGCTAATGAAGGTCTGTGTTAACAAAATGAGAAATTTGTCTGTTGTTCATGATTGACAAATTGACATGATTTACAGCAAAACTGATAAATATGTATAATAATCACTATTTACGGCTTAATATTAAATCTTTTTAGTTTTTAGATGTTTATTTTTGTGGTTATTCCATTGTTTTAATCCAATATATGTATATAAAATCAGCTTTGTACAGCAAAAAAAAACATTGAATACATAGATGGTTCTTAATTAGTTGCCTCTAAGAGTAGCTTAGGGTTTTATTTTCTAAAAAAAAATAATTTTAATATGTTAATCACATATTATTAAATATAAATAAGACTGCTTATTCACGGCAAATCCAATCATGTTTCTCAAAAAACTTGTAATAATGTTCATGTCTTTTGTTACTTAGCGAGATATTCATTTACAAATGAGATATTTCACCTGTGTCTATTTGAAAAAAATATTCGTCCGTAATAATACTTAGTACGTTTGATTGCCTTAATTATTTTGAATTATTGTATTCCTATGGGTCTTAATGTACGAAATAGACTTTAAAACTAAAATCTTTTACTTAAATTTTCAAAGTATTAAAACCGTAACATAACTACGTAGGTACTTACCTTTTATCAGAAATAATATCACCCCTTAAGTCAATTCGTATATTATATTATTTGAAGCGTTTGATATTTCAGTTGCTTAGCAACATGAAACAGAGGTGAATTTAACTTTTGGTATAAGATCGATCGTAAGTATGAAATGACATGATATAGGGGAGCCACGGGATTCGATAGAGGCGTATCCATGGGGTTACGGGAAATAGGAGTGGGGCGCAATAACTATTTTCAAGGGACCCTTTTCTGTTTTATGCCATTCTTTTCACAAACATTTTAGCAATTTCAATAATTGTAGAATTAAAATTGTTCCTTTTGGATTGATATTCATTAAATATACATTTCATTTATCTAAAATCACGGCTGAACAACGGATACATTTAGTTTCCTGAAAATTATTTCTTTGGTATTTTTTTTCTGCCATCAGTCAATAAAAATATGAATTAAGTAATAGTAGAATTAGGTTTTTATTATATTTTATATATTATGATTCTTTGCAATTATATTAATAAAAAGTTTAGAATTTAATTAAAAAGAACTGTTGTAAAACTTTCAAAAATTCAAATACGATTTGAAACATTATCAATTGAAAATTGATAATTTGTTTGAGGACAAAATAATTGAGCTTATATCTTTTGCTAACCTATTAAAAATAAAGTAGGAGCTATACTTTACCTGAGTGTATATGAATGAGCATGTTACACAAAGCTTATAGGTTTAAACGGCAATGGCTGCTTATAATATAAACAACTACCAATTAATTTTTTTTTAAAGCACGTATCACATGAAACAGAAAACAAAATTTGTTAAGTTTTTACTTTTTAAATTTAGTAAGGATCCAAATTTCAACGCTTTAAATATTGGTGATGATCACTGTACCGTCAGTCGTAACTCACAGCGTGGATTATTTTCTTATACGTATGATACATGACTGCGCTCAGATGCTTTCCATTCCGGTGCACAGAGACTATTAGAGGCATTGGATAAACAAAGGATTAAATTATCGCGTTAAGACAGAGATAATCCATACAGATGAGGTGGTTGTTGACCTTCGATCCTCCACAAAACGCTGTCTGATTCATACATACTGATTGTTTATCTTCACATTCTTGCTACGTCGGAAAATTAAATCTATATTCATAATATCAAATTGTTTCCTTCTTAAGTAAGTTTAATGCTTTTTCGCTTGCGATACCAATACGATTAAAGTTTTATTCAGTTATTTCTTTTATGTTACTTTTGGTTCCAAGAATTAAATTTAATTTCCTGATTTGACTATCTCAAACACTTTGAAGTTTATTCAAGGTTGAAAACAACATTGAAATAAATTGAATAAGTGCTATACAATAAATTACCGGTGGTTACATACTCACACATTGTTTTCACATGAAAAAAATAAATTACCATCAACATTGTCGTAAACTAAAGCGGTAGAGTGCGTAGGTTTACTGTTACGTTTGTAGACACGATCATTGGGCTTTGTTGTTTATTTTATTTAGGCACTTGCTTATTCTAAGAAAACAAAATATCTTTTATATTCTTACATTTAATGAGAAAAATAGTATTTATTATATTAATACAGATGTATGAAAGTTTGATTGTACTTGAAATAGTTTGTACTTCAGTTTCTTTTTTTAAAAGTAGCGAAAATTCCTTCAGTTTTTCCTAGGTGTGCCAAGGTAACGTAAAATAATCTTACCTGACCGACTGACTTACCATTTAAAACAAATAGTGAGTGTGCCAATATCAACATATTCGTTGCAGAAAAACAATAAACAGGGCACCAGTTCATTGACCGTTATAGTAGCGCATACTGCCAAAGTAAGCACCTCTTGGTTTTACTTATTATTAACATTATTATAGGTAAAACCAGTGGTGATGTATCCCAAACTCTTATTTTAAATTTTTATATTAGAGTCAAGCGTAAGAAATATTTTGTAGGTACAATGTTTATGTATAAACCGATTATAATCACAGTAGTTTAATAAAAGTTATAGATATTATTGGAAGAAATGGCTTGTTTTATGTACAATCTGGAGGATCACCAGTACATACAGCTCCAATAGAACAAGAATACCTTAAAGCTTCAATATTTATTATAAATTTTGACGTAAGGTCCAAGATGTCAATGAAGATGTGGGTGGTAGACATCAACACACAACGGACAAAACGACCCTCTTGAATATCTCAGTCACCAGCGCTTATGAGCCTTGTGTGGACCAGGAACCGCATATTAAATAAGCCAGATTCTTGGTTCTACAAAAATGGTGGTGGCCCTATATAGTTGTGATGTAGGTATCTCGGCTCCTTGAATCGCCACTTGTATTTTTTAGTTAGCATCGGAATGCGAGGTTTAAATCGATGTGAAGTGCCACTACTCGATGTATCGAAATGATTGCGATGTCCGATGATGACGACGTCTCTTTATATTTTGTGGGATACACTGTTTTAAGATATAGTGCCTTATTAGTATTGTGAAAGTGATTATTGTGTAATCTATTCAGACCATATGGTTTTATGTTGCTGTGATAAATATAATTTCTAAAATTTATATAGTACTTTTAAAATTAAACTTTTATAATTTTTGATACAACAATATAATAAACATTTAAAAACTATTTTTCTTAACTTGCTGATCGGAAAAATTCATATTGAAATTAAACGGTAATAAAAGTAACGGAGACCTAGTAAAGCCTTATAATTAATAATTAACATACTTTTATATAACATTTTTAGAAAAAAATATATTTTTATTATTGCATTTTATAAAAGAAATTAAATTAAGTGACATTTTATTTGGTTTCTTTTTGACCTTTTTGACTTATATGTAATAGTTGGACTGAAAACTTAAGGAAAGCTGTATGACGAAATGTATTAAAACGAACAATCCTCGTACCATCTCATGTTTGTATAAAGAAAGGCTAGTAAAACAATAATATAAAATATATAAAAAATAAATTTATCAAAATTTTATTTATCTATCAAATATATATATATTTTACACAAAGAAAAGAAAATTTATGTTTTAAATTGCAATAGAAATGGAACCAAAAAAAAATTAAAAAGTTTCATCGTTATCATCAACAATGATTATCCAATTTATTAAATATTCAAGTTTAAATAATTTTAAATTGGATTAACAAATCTTTTCTATATTGAGATTATCAAAAACTGGCAATTTTTTATAACTATTTATTAGTGTACTTAGAAGTTTTTTTAGTACTAATTAGAATAGTATTCGTTTGCTTTGCGTTGTCAGTTAAATAAATTACACAACGTTACGATTATGTATAAGAAAGAAATGTTTAACAAAATCACCAATTTATATATTACATTATTTTATGATTTTTTTTCAATTCAAATTAAATAGATATATAAAAAAATACATAATGTGTCTTCTAATGCTGTACATAGAGTACTGTAATCTATGTTATTTCGAGCTTGCTTCAGTTGTAGGTTAATTATAATATTAATTGGTAACACAGTCAGTAACTGTTTTTTCATATAAATACCGTAGGCATATGGTCTGGATTTTAAATATTTTTAGGTAGGTATGTTCTTCATGTGGCATTGAGATATGTTCTCTATAATTTTACGATCTGTTGCTTGCGATAAACACTTTTCTATTCCATTTCAGGCAGCTTGAATATTTGTTTTGGAATGTTTTATGTTCACTTTAAGTGAGCATTAATTTTATAATTCCTTTTCAAAGTACAAAAAGATTGGTGTTTAGTGAAAATGTCGTCTATTATTTTCATAAAAATCTTACCTGATTATAATCAACCATTCAATGCAGCAATAAAATTGTTACTTTAGTCGCTAAATATTGAAATGATAATAAAATTGTATATATTAATAGTTTTATAAATGGGAATTCAATTCTATTCTGCATACTACGCTATACTCTCCTCCTGTTCGTGACTGCGCCCGCGCCATTGTGACAAGTCATTAAATAAAAAAAGTTTTTCGATATATGTATTTCCTTTATTAAAATGGAACCTACTTCTCTACTTTATTATTAAAAAAAACTACATTATCAATGCTTGATGAACATTCATATTTTTACATCCGAAACAATTTCTATTTATGAAACATTCTAAGTGATCTGTATAGAACGCATGTAATAAATAGGTTGGTTATACTTTTTAATATTAGGCGATCGAAAATTATTCTAAATATTTCTAATATATTCGGAATTTATTTCTCTTATAAGTATTTACGCTAGTTTATTTACGCTAAATTACTATAATACATAAAGTGCCATAAAATAGATTCACAGAAAGTTATGACAATTGATTCATAACAAAAGTATTGTACCTACTTTGTAACTGGTTTATTAATAATTCATAAATGTAGACTGTTTACAAGCGTTCAAATAATAAATCATATCTCCCAGAATTTTCTTAGATCCATACCGATATTATTCAAAATGAAAATAAGTATGTGCACAAGAACTATATATACCTAAAATAATATTCTATTCAAGATTTTGAAGGTTGCATGATACTTAGTTTAGAAATTTATTAACATTTTCACTTAAAATGTGAAAAACAATTAACAAATCTAAGAACCCTAGAACCTTATGTACTTCGTATATCTTAACTGAAAGTATCAAAGTAAAGACTAGAAACGATATTTAGTCTACTATGCTCTAATCTAACTTACAGCTATTCCTATGCTAAATTAAATATATACATAAAAAATCATAAATATATTAAAGTATGGGTTACACATAATATTTTGTGTGGTCTTTCACTAAATTGTAATGAAAATAGAATCCTTGATTTGATATTACTTAACTGAGAATTTTAAAACATTTTAAATTATATCTATATTTTAATATTCGTTATATTTCGTTTTATAAAATTTTAATGGACCTTTATGAATCTATTAAAAATGAACAATTTTGTGATAACTCTACCACTATAATTCATGTTTATTTCACTACAAATTAATACTATTAATCAGACGTGTTAATTAATAGTAGTAAATATTGAAAGTGTTCGTTTCAATTTATTTGATTGTTATCCGAACAATTCGTTTCCCTGCTATTCGCCTCCCGCTTTCTTCGTTCCGGTCACCTAGGACAAAAAATAAAATTTATTTATTTGGAAACATGATGAATAAAAAAAGAGAAGAGAAACACGTATACATACGAGTATAAAACAATTTAACGCTAACGACCCATCTAAAGTAGGTTTCTTTGACCGACGAAAATTTGGTTTTCACGACTTATTTATTTGTGATCATAAAGACAACTGACATCAAATTATTGTGGAATCAATCTACAGAGAGACAAAATTTTGCACTATCTACTAATTTCTAGTTAGATGTGGTATATAAAATAAAAATAGTTTGAAAGATAACAATTATATATGATATAATTGCAACTTAAGACAGATAACAAACAGTAAGAATATTAACGAAAAGGTGTACAAACAACCCCCTAGCATTTTGAAAGAAATTTATACAATTGTCCAAAATACCCAATAGCTGATATCCGGTAAAACTATTACATCTGTGTGCTTATAAATGGATGACACTGTTTTTGTAAGCAAGGTCCAACAATACAATACTCCAACGTTTCATTTGTAACACTAAATACATGTTATATATGTATAAGAATATATATATACATTTATGTGGCTCTACGGAAGCTTCCACTTATCATACATATCAAAATAGATCGGGAATATAATTAAAGATCTTGTACCAAGTAAGTTATAGGTAGTTTAAGAGATGTGTGGCAATAAATATAGTCCAAATATTATTTTTGCCGGCAGATTTTACTGCCTTTTATAAAAACATTATTTTATATGTTAGTGAACGTTTGCTATAAAATTTTACGACTGTTTCATGTAGTTTACTTTTAAGTGATTGGGCGAATACTAAATAGTGTAGTATAGGTACTATTTTGTGCATCTTTAAATAGGTTTATTAAGTGAACATAAAATGCTTCCAAAGGAAATAAATGCGTGATGCTGGCTAGGTTTGAACTATAAATTACTCAGTCTTAAATAGGTTTTTAGTTGGCATGTTTAAATTCCCTTTAATTATATATTAAAATAAGATGTTTGAATTATTTCACATGTAGACACTCGTGTACGTTTTATTTATATTCCTCTCACGTCAAACTCTTTCTTCAAACAGTTACCTATAAACCAGATATCTTAATCTTTTTTCATTATGAATCACCTAACTATCATTGTTGGTATTTATCGAAAGTTGAACGTTTCTAAATTTTAACAAAATAACTAATTTATTAAAATGACTCTGCATAAGAACACAAACAAGTGACACTATTTGGGTGTCGTTTCATTTATTTATGAATACAATTGGCCACCAGATGGTCTATGGCTCGTACAGAATTGAAGAGATTTAAAATTTATAGATGTTAACTTGAGGCAACGTTTGCACATTTTTATAACACTGATTAAAAAGCTTTTGTATTATTTACATTAACAACGAAGCGAGGTCGATAGTTACTATAGTATTTGTATTACTTACTCTCTACACCCTAACTTTATTACAAATATTAACAGAAAATGTACATTATAATTTGAAAAACCTTAACGATCTGCAGTTTAGATATTTTCCACTGACCTTGACTCAACCACAAATACAAAAACGTCAAAAAAATTCAATCAAATAAAAAAAATCAATAAGAATCGAAACCAAATATTGTTTTGTCCATAGATGATGTGGCTCGCTGCAATAACGGTTCCTCGTTCAAGCACTCACAGTTATGACTTAAATGGAACACATGTAAAGTTAAGACATACCTAGAGGTGTGAACGGAGCAGGAGGCGGCAGGGTTGACCGACGATCTGTAAACAGTAGTTATCGACACGCCGCCACTTGTATTGGTTCTGTAGCATCTCCGGCTAGGAGGCTATATTTATCCGCTCTGGAACTGACGAATACGGCTAAATCCGTTCGGCTCCATATGATGTCGATCTCCTGTAACCACAACCACGTCACGAAACAACTCGTCCGTCGCCTACCCTGCGGCTGCCAGGGTCGTAGTCGAACGTATCTCGCAGAGCTTCATTCGCGTCACATAACTAAAGAAGACTATTTCGCAAAGCGCTTGCGGTGTTTATTAAAATATTCTCTCACCTGAGGATAGTGTCTCAGTAGGATTTGTGAGCCGAGGCAGGTGCTGCGGCTACGCAAGCTTGATGATGGTAGTAGGATGGCGCTGGCGAACGGTAGTGGTGGTGAGGTGGAGGTGAAGCGCGGTAAGCGTCGGGAGCCGGTGAACTGCCACGATATCCCGCCAACTGGCAACTAGGCGGTTCGAAGAGGTCCCGAAAAGCTGGGGGAAGCTGGTCAGCAGATGGTTCAGGTGCAGAATACCAGCCGCTTGTAGCTGCTCGAAACTCTTCGGCTGCTAAAGAATACGGCTGTGGCGAGCAGTAAACCGCGGAGGGTGGTAATCGCGGCTCGCTAAACTCATCTATAGGCTCACTTAATTTGTCATACCGCGTGCAATCCGCACCGGGTTCTCGTTTTGGTCTACATTCAAATATTCTAGGTTTTACGTCGGGCTTGACGTCTCGCGCTTGTCCTAAAGCATCAGCAGCGCTAAGAGCTTCCTGCGCAGCTAGTTCTTGTGCTTGTTGTAATTGTTGCTGGCGTTTCAAAGCTTCTTCTTTTTCTTTAAGGGCATCTTTTTTTTTGAAACGACGACGTCGTCTTAAATAAGATCCATTATCAAACATATTATAAGAATCTGGATCCAACGTCCAATAACTTCCTTTGCCGGGTTTTTTATCATCCCTTGCAACTTTAACAAAACATTCGTTGAGACTCAAGTTGTGTCGTATTGAATTTTGCCACCCTTGTTTATTTTCTCTATAATAAGGGAAACGTTCCATTATGAATTGGTATATACCATTGAGGGTTATTCGCCTGTCGGGTGCATTTTGGATCGCCATTGCTATCAGTGCAATATACGAATAGGGAGGTTTGACCATATCCTTTGGTGTTCCGACATGCTGTTGATGCGGGTGAAGATAAGGCGGTCCGTATCCATATCTGTATTGATCGTAAGCGTAAGGAGTAACGCCAGCAGAGTAGCCTCCTGCAGCTCCGCTGCGGTATGCGTAATGGCCTTGTTCTCCAAATAATGCGTGCATTTTGGTAAGAATCGTATGTTCACTGCCACGACATGTTCAAACTCAACCGCGACACTTGGACGCACTTCTCTCACGAATACAAAACGACGACTGACTGATTTTGTTTAGATTCACAACAAGGCACGTTTACATAGCGAGTGCTAAACGAAAAGCGAATGAGCGGGTGTGGGCGACGGCTGTACGAGAGACCTAACGCACAAGGATCCGCCCTCCTCTCTTGTGATATTCGTCTCCTTTCGACACCAGCTTCCATCTATATGACTGTCTCTCTCTGTCATTGACAGTGTTCGTTAGGTGGGATGTTATCCAGACAGGGTTCCGTTGAAGGCGGCGCAAACTCGTTTTAATACTGCTTTTCGATATTTATCCTCCCCTTCGGTCGAGCCCTTAATACCCTTTGTTCGCTACAAATGTCAATTATTCTTATTGCCACCGTGGCGATGTCGGCGGACGATTCTAT
Source organism: Danaus melanippus (assembly GCA_010014825.2). NCBI lineage: Eukaryota > Metazoa > Arthropoda > Insecta > Lepidoptera > Nymphalidae > Danaus > Danaus melanippus. The sequence continues at coordinate 8,771,448 of JAAAKD020000207.1, read as the reverse complement.
TAAGCAATTTGAGTTTTAATATTATTAAATGAAATCCTCATAAGGTTACAATTTAGTACGTATTGATACTATAGTTTCGTGTTATTATAAAAATAAATTAAACTATCTACATTAGAAATATTGATAAGTAATAAATGAATCAATCGTTTCACTCGAAATGTTTAATGAATAAATACAATTCATTAATAAATAGATAATGGACATAGCCGGATCCTCATGTTATAAGTCTTACCTATATGAGTGTTCGGATTTAACGAATTTTACAATACTACCTATATTTAAAGATTTTCGACAAATTGGAAAACAGATTAGCTAAGTAGGGAGATTACTAAAAAAAAGAAAACTCCTCAACTAGGTAGGTACGGTTCAAACCATAATAGATTTATCACTTCTCTTACCTATTATATAAATTTTTTGTACATACTAATTTGATTTCGTACTTGATTCAATAGTCCACTAAAATAATAAAAAAAATAAATGTATATATGTGGGAAATAAACATATTGTTCCATTAAGTTATTAACCTATACAAAAAATTATTTAACCTTTAATAAATCTTATATTTGTAAACTTAGCAAACCAAATTAATATAGAATCTTGAAGGATTTTGTGGTAATAGTTAATAATATCATTAAATAATGTAAAAAAATAAGTTTAAAAATGTATAGGTATTAGGTACAAGTGTTAATAAAAAACACGATTAGGTACCTAAAGGTCAAATGGATTTTGTTTTTCAAAAAAACTTATAGGAACTCATAAGTCCCAAATTGCATAATTAGTATTTTCATTTTAAAGAAACCTGGTTTTATAAAGTATTTTATCTATGTTGTGTAATACCTAATTTGTGTTTAATGTTATTCTTAAACTAAATCATCAGTCAAGTTTTAAGTTGGTTATAAACTCGTTAAAGTGAAAGAGACTCTGGGATGGACAATAGAATACAATCATGTAATGTCTTTTGTAGACACAGTGCTATAAGGTACATGCGGCTATTAAGGCCTAGCTAAGGGAAATTTGTTGTAAAATAAATACTGATTATAGAATCAACAAGTTTTGTTAGGTAATCGGTCGTTTATTTAGGCAACTACAAAATAAAAACAAAAAATAGCAACTTCTGCATGAAACTTAAACACAATTTAACATTTGTTAAAACGACCTTAATAGGCCTTATTATAATTAGGTAGAGTAACAAGGCTGTTTCTTAAACTATGCAATTAATCAACTAAAACAACATAATTTGGTACTTGTGATCAATTATCATCCAGCCATCACCATCATTAAACATAATTATTATTTGGTTCTTCTTTTTTTGGTTTCTTATTGTTCTCGTATTAATTTTCTGTTCCTCTCTGTACTGCAGGAACAGCTGAGACCAAGTCATTTTCTGAGCACAATTCTCGCTTAAGAGGCGTCCTGAACTGTAAACTATGTATGATATACTGAAATGATTTGAAAATAGTGCAAACATCAAAAAAATATCTATAAGTATCTACTATAAAATTTTGTAGGCCTTATTACCCATTAATATTTATGGAAAACGAAATAAATAAAGTTTAGATTGTAGAACATTAATGAATGAGGCAATATGGGACGAGCATAAGTTAACGATAATACAGACAAAAAATGCAAGGAGATAAGTACAATAATTTATGAAATACTTACGTTTTACCGGAACCAATATTTGTAAAAACGTGACATGTGGCTACTCTTGACAACATTTAATAAGCCAGTAGCTGAAGCGAGTACGTTAGCCAACATTTGCCGCCTGGTGGAGCCTTTTACGTCTAAGATACGTGTGTGAGAGTAACCATAAGCTTAAATTCGTATTCTAAGCAAGATTTTTAATGTTTAGGCCTTATTAGCCGACAGGCCTTAATGGCCGCATGTACCTTATTTAACTATCTACTGTTTTACCTTTACCTACTGCCTTCATCTTTCATGTAGGTACCTGAGTAAGATCATGTGACATAATTTACGTTTCTTATTTTATATTAGACCGATTTTATTTTCCGTCATCATTAAAAGATCGGTCGTATTTCTAGTCATCAATGATAACAAGATTTGTATTGAGTTATAAATATCTATATATTTATGAACATGTTTTTTACATAGATTTTTGACCTTTTTGTTTAATTTCTTCACGAAATCTCAACTAAATGTACTTATATTCAATCAATTATATATATAAATTTTGTGTTTTTTTTGAGGTCATTGTACCTATATAAAAATCACAATCGAATTGAAAAACTTACGTTTGACTTTGAACTTGACACATTACAGATTCCCTACTCATATATATGTATATATATACATATATCTATATATATATATATATATATATATATACATATATCCTTTTGTCTAAATGAATTTAGGAATATACTCAATAAGTTTCTTTATATATCTATCATTAAAAAATAATTGACTTATTAGTAAGTATGTTATATAATTTATTTATTTATGTTATATAAACATATTTTTATATAACATACCTACCAATTATCTTTAATTAAAACTGTAAGACCAAACCAACATAAAATAATGGAAATCAAAATAAAGTCATTTTAATACAAAACAAACTAAGTTAATTATTGGTGGTCACCGGAAATCTAAGTTGACACAAGCCAACGTGCGGGAGGTTTTAAAGCTAACAAAAAATTTAACATTCATCGTATTACTTAAAAACGTTAATACCGTCGTCAGATTAGCGCATTTCCGTTTGTCGGATTATTCGCCATTATTTTTACCTTCGACAAAGAATGTCATGATTTTTTATAATTTTATCTTTAAAATATTTAAAACGTTTTAAATTGGATTGAAGTAATTTTTTTTTGCTTATTAATTTTATCGCTTATTAACTTTCACAATTCCCATGCATTTATTTTGCAGTTCAAACTTGTTTAGTTAAGGTCATAATGTCGGTAAAATTTTTAGTGGGTAGGTATCAAACAGACTAAAAAGAAGGGAGTAACCCAAAAAAAAAAAGAAGAATATACAAATTTTAGTTTGTTTAATTTTTTTAATTTTCACACATTTACCTATCATAAAATTTTTTACTAAAGTTAAATTAACACTAATTCTTATAAACCCAGTAATTTCCCATTACAGTTATTCAGTATAATGTACCTACATATGTAGGTATTGGCGATTTAATTGATTTTGAAGTTACAGCACCCAGACAAATTAAACGTTATGTTCTCTATCTTTACGAGATTGGTATTTATTTAAGTAATATTTATTTTAAAATTGACAGCAGAACAAAACTTTGAAGATTTTAAATAGGGAGAAGCGTTTAAAAATAACTGATATCAATTATCTGTAATATAATTATCACATTATAAGGGATTTATTAAAATTATACAAAAATGTTACTTGATATAGAAAAAATTCAAATTAGAGAAATTATTCACTTACCACCTTATTTTACTAAAAGTTTAATACATATTTTTCATTATGTATAGTTAGTTCATGTTACTGGAACTACCCTATGCAGCAGCATGCGTAATAATATTCGATACCAACTTGTTTAATGTAATTTTATATTGTGAAAATTTTTTTAGATAGTAAACTGAAAACGTTAAAAAAATGTCGATTAAGGTTTTAAAAATGGCTGTTTAGGTCTTAACGATTGGAATATGTAAATTATAATAACAAAAAGAAGTCGGTAAGGTACAAATACAAATTTTAATTTAATCTTCCTATTAAAGTACTGAACCATCACATTAATTATCGAAAAGTTGAAACATTATTCATTTAAATCACTTATAAAATCAGACAAGAGCGTCAAAATGTTATTTTGAAAGTATAAATTACCTTCAGTGATATCGCAAATATTTAGAAGTTAATTAAAATAATGTTATACTTACTGCTATAATTCTTGTATGAAATTTGCTAGTTTTACAAATACCTATTTATCATCGTCAAAAATCAGCCATGAGGTCATTTCTTCAGATATCGGTAGGTACTTTAAGTTCTAAGCATAAGTACACGAAGAATCTTCTCTTCATTAATTTGAACAATACCTTCAATCAAATGTGATTTAATCTTGTAAACTGTTACAAATGAAGTCATATTTTTCCGATACTCTTACGCTTTGTTTATTATTTACTTATATTTTACATTTATTCTTTAGTCAATGGCAGATAAGAAAGACTTTCGTTTCTCTTTAATTTACGTGTAGGTAAGTAGGTATTATCGAAAATCTCTGTTATCATTATTTTAAAATCGTTTTAGGTAACAATTATCGGGTTTCTTTCTGATTTACATATATGACTATGACCTACTGTCTGCTTTTTATATTTTTGATTTAGAACTATACTTTAATTTTTTTATGTTAGTACCCTACACAATTCTGCTGCAGCTTATTAAATTTTTGTCTTTTCTCACAGTCCAAAACCAATTCTATCGTTACTTTAAATATTCATTTATTAAGTGGACGTGATAAAGCAGGTATGCGATATCTTTCTGATTACAAAATTTCGTTTATAAGTATAACGAGATGCTTCAAACTAGGCGAGGCAGAATAATTATTAAATGTGTTGGGGAAGGTGTTATTAATAATACAAAAATACACAGAAACACCAGATTATATAAAAAATTAAAAATAATTTCAAAATTTAAGATTATAATCTAACGATTACTGTAATACTGAAAGAATAAAGATCTGCTATTTTGATTCTATTCTTAACCCAAATGGTGACTTTCGTCAGAGATACATGCACATTTTTTAATTAATTTAAAATTGAGCTAACATTTATAAATAATAATTGCAAAATTTATATAACATTAAAAAATAAGTAAGGTAATGACTAAGGGTATTAGGTCCTTGCTAAGAGAAATTTAAAAACAATTTGACTTTTCTTAAAACAATCTATTAAGATTATAGCCCTTATTATAATTAGGTAGAGTAACAAAGCCTGTTTCTTAAACTATGCAATTAATCAACTAAAACAACATAATTTGCTACTTGATATCAATTATCATCCAGCCATCATCATCATCATCAAACACAATTATCATTTGATTCTTCTTTTTTTGGTTTCTTATTGTTCTTTTAGGAATTTGTATCGTTCTGCAGCCACATACGTTTCTACACATGGTTCCTCTCTGTACTGCGCGAACAGCTAACACCAAGTCGTGTTGTGACCACAATTGTCGCTTAAGAGGCATCCTGAACTGTGACCTATGTATGATACACTGAAATAATTTTAAAAAAGGGCAAACATCAACAATATTTCTATTAGAATAATATAAGGCCTACTATAAAAATTTTAGGCCTACATGTCAGTGGTGGCCTAGTGGTTAAAGGCCCGCCTCTCATGCATGCGGGCCCGGGTTCGAATCCCGGCCAGTACCAATGTGATTTTTCCGAGTCATATGTACTTTCTAAGAGTATTCAGACACCACTGACATACGGTGAAGGAAAACATCGTGAGGAAACCTGGACTTATAATTTCCC
>JAAAKD020000207.1:8735786-8765711 GCA_010014825.2 Danaus melanippus | reverse complement strand
CACATGTCACGTTTTAACAAATATTGGCTCTAGTAAAACCTAAGGATTTCTTAAGTTATTGTACTTTTCTCCTTGCACTACTGTCTGTATTATCGTTAACTTCGTCCCACATTGCCTCATTCATTAATGTTCGTTCCAAAATGTATTTATTTCCTTTTCCATAAATTCTTAACGTATGGGTAATTAGGTCTACAAAATTTTTATAGTAGGCCTTATATTATACTTATAGAAATATTTTTGATGTTTGCCCTTTTTTAAAATTATTTCATAAGCATGAGCGAGAGAAAAAGAACATCCTCCAAATTAAATTGTTTGGTACTCCTTCTCTATATCCTGAGATATAAAGTAGATCAGAATATCAACTTTACTTATTAAACAATATTTTGATCCATCAGCTGAAGTAAAGATGTGCAGTATGATGGTAGCACGATAATTTACAAACTGCCATTTTTGTTTTATTTGCTGGCCTGAAGTATCAAGGCTTTATGAGCAGGTTGAATCTTTTTCATAAACTTCACAACTTGTGGGACAAAGGGATCGAAGGGCGCCGGATTATTTGAGGTGTCGCTTTATTGAAATGTCCTATTAGTGATATTCTGTATATATATTGTATAAATTTATGTTTTTGTTAATCATAGATGTTGTTTTTTTGAATTTCATATTGATGATATACATTTATTGTTTATCAGTTTCTACAATATTTAATAAGGCCAAAGGTGAAGATTTTTTTACAATGAAACTGCAACTACGTTAATATGTTAAGAAGAATCATAGAAAGTAGCGACATCTTCAATCTATAAACCGTCAATTTATCCTTAAGAAGTACACAAAGGGCGATAGATGGCGTTTGGAAACGATAAAATTGACAATTATAAACTTGTCATCAAAGTTAAAAAGAAATAAAATACCTTAATCCCTAAATGGGTACATAATTATTTTTATGCCGTTATGATGTAGGTATTGTGTAATGAGGTGATATAAAGTGTGAAAGTTTGGTTACCGTATACTTAAGAAATTTATGATTTTTTACCAGAGAAAAATACGACATAATATGTTGGTATCCAGTGAATGCAATAAAAAATATATATTCAAAAACACATTTTGTTATCTAACATTTAATTAAAACCAGTTCAATAAATTACAAACTGCTCCAGAAACCTATTTTTATTATCATAAAAATATTATATTGTATAATACAACAAAAATATAAAAAACACATTTCTTATAATAACAAGACATTTCAATTAATAAATAAAATTAAGGAAATATATATAATGTCATACTGTGAGAAAGTGCTTGGGTATATTTTTTTTTACTGATAAAATTTACATTTAACAACAACTTTTAATAATTTCAACATGACTTAGTCACTTTGATTTATCATTGAAAAATTATATTCATATTTTTTTATGTTACATTTTGAGAGCATCTCATTTCCTTTTCAGTCTAATCCTTTTTCTGTGATGAGGGCTGCATGTAAGCACACTTTAATTTGAGATTTTAATTCAACATTATATAACAAGTTATTATTGTCATTTAAGAAAACCTGTTCGTTTACATATTATTAACTACATTAATTAGTAAAATTTATTACTATAGCAAAGAAGTAATCTATTATAAAAACAATCTAAAAAATTTACTGACACAATAATGTAATAATATTTTAGTACATAATATAAGTTTTTTTATGTTTATATGTTATTAGCAGGATTAAGGCAATAATTTATAGTTACAGGATAAAATGTTATCTTTTGTACTGATAATGTGTTTATTAACAATATTTCTGTAAATAAAATATCTCTACACTTAGTATGCCACATATTACACAAAATATTGTGTTCTTATTTCGAATTCGTAGTTGCAGTTTCATTGTAAAAAAATCTTCACCTTTGGCCTTATTAAATATTGTAGAAACTGATAAACAATAAATGTATATCATCAATATGAAATTAAAAAAAACAACATCTATGATTAACAAAAACATAAATTTATACAATATATATACAGAATATAATTAATAGGACATTTCAATAAAGCGACACATCAAATAATCCGGCGCCCTTCGAACCCTCTGTCCCACAAGTTGTGAAGTTTATGAAAAAGATTCAACCTGCTCATAAAGCCTTGATACTTCAGGCCAGCAAATAAAACAAAAATGGCAGTTTGTAAATTATCTTGCTACCATCATACTGCACATCTTTACTTCAGCTGATGGATCAAAATATTGTTTAATAAGTAAAGTTGATATTCTGATCTGCTTTTTATATCTCAGGATATAGAGAAGGAGTACCAAACAATTTAATTTGGAGGATGTTCTTTTTCCCTCGCTCATGCTTAGAAGTTTATTTCATATAACCTAAACCAGCCTTCATGGAAAAAATGATGACATACAATAAATGCTGTATCAGAAATATAAAAATGAAATCGCGAAAATAACTACCTATAAATGATGATTAGTTGTAACATTTATCAGAGAGAGGGTTGGAAATTAAGAAATTTAAATTCTTGGCTTGAAGGGGTTAAATCAGAGAATGAGTGCAAATGAAGACAGATAAAGAAAAATGAAAAACTGTACTAAAAGAAGGAAGCTTTCTAGATATATCAGAGTCAGTTACAACAACAACCTACAATTGTAAGAGTTACACCAGATGATGTATATAATTTTTCACTACATGCCTAAAATCTGCTGAAGTAAACAACATATCTATCAAAAATATTATAATTATTTGAAACATGACATTGTTAAGCAAGCACTACAAGTTGGATACAAGATATCTTAGTTAAGGTTTACAATCATGTAACAACATAATATGTACATATTATCTTAATACATTATATTTCTCTATGAAAAGCTTTATTTTATTTATTATGGCTTTTCGCAAATGTAGCAATAATTTGTCACCCCCTTGTATAGTACCAGATTAGTGGGATTCTATATAGTTATTTTTAGTACCCCAAACATTCAGTGCCTTTCAAATGTGCATTTCAATACCATTTAATTGTGTGTATATGTATATGTAGTTAGAAAACCATAATAATATAGCTTAATTTGGTACTTAGAAAAATTGTTCAGGCATAACTACATGCCATTGGTACTAACTTGTGGTAATTTTTATACATTCTGAACAATATTATTAAAGACTACACAATTTTAAAAGTGTAACAGATTGTGTCTACCAATTATATTTATATTGTAAATTTACTTACACCTTAGAAACTATATACTTATAATAAAAATGTAAATAGACTAAAATATATATCATGTGCGCTGCTGTTAAACTCATCAGTACTTCCATTACAAATTAAGTCATCAAGTATATATCTTAAATATAACAATATTCATTATCATTGCATGAACTTTGTATTAGTATGTACAACAATTATAATATCATAAATATTGAAATCAATAATTGTATAGATTATATATTATATATAGATTGTAACAATATTTAGTTTCATGACATACATCTCATATTTAACTTTATTCTAATTATAATTAAAAGGAGGCTGACATTGCTGGTAATGATGTATGAATACAAATGTTAAACATTTAAACTTTTTACGGAGTTACAAAAGCACAAAACATTAAGTGTACATATGTAATATCTGCAGTTTCCTACATGTTTTCAGTGATTTTATTTATACATTATAATCACAGACATGTAAACAAATTAAAAAAAAAAGAGGAATTTTTCACAACAATATCGCCTCCATAATAGTTAAATTTTATTTCACAGCCACTATCACCTTGATTGAGCACTATTATTTTTATTTTGATTGATTCATATTTTTTCTATTACATCATCATATTCTGAGGTAGTCTTATCTTCCAGATTTTATATTGCCAGTATCTTTCTTTAATGTGTCATATGCTTCTTTTGTTTTCTTACATTCACTTTGAAGATCTTCAAACTGGGTCTGAAACCGAAACATTAAAAAAAATCAAGTATTTTAATTCATAAAATCAATTAAAATTTTAAATCACAAAGATATTTAGATATAACATTTGTGTATTTATTGTACAAACATAACTAGAGTTAAAAATAATAATTTTCAATATTCCATTTGATTCATTTGTACTCAATATTCCAGTTGATTGTATGAGTTGTGTTCAGACAGTAGTGAAAATTATAATTTGTTACAATAAATGAAAACTTAATGAATAAAGGAAAATATAAGACAACATGAATATTAAGTTAGTTGATTCATTCTCTTTCTTAGTCTGCAAAATGTAAATAAATTGTTGATATAAGGTAAGCTCCTTATTTTTATTATAGTTTCATTGTTACAAAAAAAATATCAAAATTTTTGAGAATGAAATTATGAAAACTGATATTATGAAAACTGATATTGACATAAACTTTTTATTTCTCTTATTTAGGATAAGGTTTCACTAGTTCCCTGGTTAAGACCAAAAGAAATAGTATTAATGTACAAACTCATATAACATCATACAACTCATATATCATCACATCAAGTGAAATTGACAAATTAGTAATGACAGTTATTTCATAAATCGTAAGAGACTGTAAATCTATAAGTAAACATGAAAACATGCTGTTAATTTCATATCTGATTTACCATTTTGATCAGGTTTTAGTCAAGGTCAATGTAATTAAAATTTAAGTGCTGTTCACCTGACATAAGACTGATTGCTGTTTCATTGCCACACAGTTCTCTATTATGTCTTGAAAGTGTTCTTTATCAGTCTCATACTTTTTCTGTGTTTCTGTCAACAACTTATCTATGCGGTTCTTATATTCTGTAACAACTTTACCAAAAACAGTAACATTTTAAAACATATCACAACATGTCTATATAATATTATTAATTGTTTTTAACAGTTCTTCAAACTTACCGTTCAGTTGGTATTTAATTGAAGTTAATTCATTGAAGCATCTTTCACTAGACCACTGGGCATTTTCATAATTTTGTTGTATATAATTCAAATTTAAGTAAACTATACTAATAATAAAAATAAAAATCAAAAATATTACTAAGAGTCTCTTCTTCGTTACTAAATAAAAACTCATTTTAATTAAGAAAGATATTTCTTTCTTTTACATATTTTAGAAAGAATTAGAAAGAAAAAATCCAGGCACAGTAAAAAACAATACAGCATTTATCCAAAGCGGTTCTTATTTCATCGTTTAAAAGCCAATACATGCTGTGTCTGCTAAAACGTGATTTAGTTTCATCATCGATTTATCTTGAACAAATTTTAGTATGACTTTAAGTTTTATAAGTCCACATTTTAACCAGGCGGCAAGCGCCAAACGTTAAGATGTAAGCAACTGACAGTGACAGCCTGTGGAGTTGTAAAAAATAACGCAAGATTTTATAATCTGTATATTCATTACATACACGGAATATATTTAATATATATATATTGTTGTTAGTTATTTTCTTGGGTGTATAACAAAAAGTTATTGATTTAATTCATAATTTTAGACGTGATACACAATGTACAATGGCGCTATATTTAAAGGGTGAGTATTGTAATTATTTTTATTATAGATGTCGCTAAAATTATTTTTTTTTTGTTAATTTTATTATTAAATTTTTTTATATACATAATTTAAATAATTATATTTTCCTTTATTAGATGAGTACTTTTGAAAATATTTGTATATCAGTGTCTAAAATTTCCCTGTCGGCAGCATTATAACTTTTTATTCCATCTGTATTTTCAATTTTAAATTAATAAAATCCTTTAAAATGGCTGACAAGCGACGCATTGCATGACAAGAGTCGTATACAATTAAACTTTTATAATAATTATTAAGATCTATGCCATATATATTCCATTGCAATAGCTAAATATAATTTATGTCATGGATTTACAGCTTTAATATTCTCTGCTTTCTGTACTTTCTTAAAATATACCGTAGGGTACATCTTACAACTGCTATGGAAGATATGCCGAATGTTTTAATTACGAATTCAGAAGGTGTTTTAAATAAGGATTATATTTCAGGTTTTATACAGGTAAAAAAAAGTAATTCATATTCATTGATGTATACTGGCTGAAATGTAGTTTATTATACATGTATCTTAAAGAAACTTTAATAAGGGAATGCAAAACATAATTAATCTACACCACAGATGACATACATGCAGATTATTATTATAGTATTGTTAATAAAAATTACCTTTATTTCAGAAACCTGAACAAGATGGATCAGCTGTTTTTATTTGTCGAATTTGCAAGAAGACATTTTATAATGCTAACGCGCTTCAAAATCACAAAAATTTGCAACATGACGATATTGGCTCCCTTTCTGATGATGATAATCTTTCTTATTCAGTCAATACCAATGACCAGGTACTTTATTCAAGTTATAGTATCTAATTATTTGGTTTCGACAAATCTGTTTTTTTTTTTTAAATAAAATTAAATAAGAACAACCCAGTTCCATAACACTGTTTTTGTCAACTGTAGATTTATGAAGATCTTTGCGGTTTTAAATTCATCCCTTTAAAAAAAAACGAAGAAGATTTGATTATAGAGGAGGATGGCATTTCAAAACGCACATTTAGTTGTGATACCAGCTACCTCATTGTGAAATATGAAAGTAATGAAAGTGTAGGTGTAAAGAGATCTCGTTTGGATAACATGATCAGAAAAATCCAATCGAAGCCAGAAAAGAAACCAGTTGACCTGAGGTGCTAAATTTTATCATAAAATAATGATGATTAAATCTTATAAATTAATTTATTTATATTTATTGTTTAGGGGACCATTTACGTGCACACTTCCTTCGACTTTGCGACCCAGTGTGCAATGTCGCCAGATTTTTTTTAACTGTTGCGAATATTCGTTACATTATCGAGAAGAACATACTAAACGAAGAAAAGCCGCTTTACGCTGTCAAGTTTGCGAGAAACGTTTGGACAGGGACTTTTATCCAACAACAACTCTAACTGAGCAATTAAACACCCAAAACACTTCGTCTTTCTCGTGTCGTATTTGCGGATTTACATTTTTAGATAGTACAGATTTTGATGAGCATAATCGCATAGTGCACGCGAAAATGAAGCCGCACCAGTGTAGTTTGTGCTCCAAACGCTTCACGCAACTTGGTGGTCTCCAACAGCACATGCGAATGCATACAGGAATACGTCCGTTCGTATGCAAATTCTGTTCGAAAGCATTTACGCAAAAGGCTGGTTTGGATCAACATTTACGAACTCACACTAAGGTAAAACCATTTAAGTGTATCATTTGTTGCAAATGCTTTTCGCAATCAGTTCATTTACGTCAGCACATGCGTACACATACAAATATCCAGCCTTTCGGATGTCCTATATGCAATAGGAGATTTAAACAGAGTAGCCATTTAAACTTTCATATGCGATCTCATGTTGGAGAAGCGAGTGCTTTGATCATGGAACAATATGCTCAGGCTATGCAGCAACAAGGTCAAATGGACTTTCTGAATTTTTCAAAAGTGCAGCCAGTTCAGGACGGTGAAACCATTTACTATTCTGCGGAGTTAGCTTCGATGCCTCCCGAAGCCGCTGCAACTAATAGTAAATACTTCCTTTCTAATAAAGGCATTTGATTCTGAAATTTTGGTTAAGATTTTGAAATGTAGGTTTTAATCGAACTTGATAAGTTTGATTTGATGTAAATATTTATTCCTAAAATATCTCAATAAAAGCTTCGTTTGATTAATTTTTTGTTTAAACAATGCAAAAGTTTTCATAAAAGTTTCAAAACTTTCGAAATGTACAGTTTCGGTACTAGGAGTTCATAGGTTGTTAGCTGTAATACTGCATTTTATCGATCAGCAGTTCATAGAGGTGGGTTAAAGAGGCGGAGTTTCAGTTTTCGCATTATTACATATAAGCACTAGATTCAGGTATTCCACGCAAGCGCTTTGCATCCTAAAGGCCGCTGCATTGAACATACGTTCTATTACTAGCGTAACATAAATTATGAGGAGTTATCTGCTGCAAATTGTCTCAGAATGCATCTATAAAATTAAACTTCAAATTCACTTTTCTATTAAAAAAATACCCTCATTCTACAATTTTTTTGCTGTATGGACTTATAACCTGTTACTATTTTCATTTCTTTACATGTCAAATAAACATCTGTTTTCCAACTTATTTTTTAAATATTTTGCGTTTATTTGTAATAATACTGTTATCTAATGAAAGACAAAAAGAAGTACAGATTCCATTTTTGTAACTTCACACAAGCGCAAATATGATGATAATACAATTATGTAAAGACATTTTGTGTTCCTTTCATGGAAATCTTGAATTTGGGACAAACAAATGGGGGCCACGTGGTTAACGGCTATTTAAATCTTGTTGAACTTACTTCAAAACAATATAAATATATATTTTATAATACAGGGAGCTCATGCACAAAGTTTAACTATGTATATGTATTTGGATAGCATTGTAGAGGTGGGGAAATATGGAGGTTTTGACTGCACTCTACTTCCGGGATGTTGTCAACGCAAGCGCTCTCGAGTCTAAATGCTAACAACGATTTGGTGCATCAAATGCTCGCTTCAGGTACTAGCATAACATAACTGACGAGGTATCGTTTCATATTTTGACAATCGGAACTAATGGTCGCGGGGTACTCAAAACTACGATTGTAAAGATGAAGTATTTTTTTATAATTTATTATACTACAAGAACATTAACAGGGCCTCAAAATAGTCGTGGAAATCAAAACAGTGTTGGAGTGTTTTGAAATGGTTTCATACGTGTGGCTTAATAAGTTTTGTTACCAAATAAGCAGGAATGCATAATTGGCTTTGAAGATGCATTTTATTGTAAGCTCTGTATCTGTGTGAAAGGCGGGGCTTTCACGTAACATCCCAGGATTGAGGTTACAACGCAAGCGCTGTAGAGTGTAGATACAAGTTATGTGAAAAACAAATAAGCCGGTGCAACGTATGTTGCTCTATCTACTAGAGCCGCATAAGTTAAGAAGAATTATAGGAAGAGGAAAATTGCATTCACTTCGCTATGCCAAACTTATTTCATTTATCTTATATTACATCTATATAATTAAGTATAGAGAAAAAGTAGAGAAATACAGTAATAATTTACCATATTCACTATCCAATTTGCTAATCATTTAAAATACATGTTTAAATTCCTCTTATATGTATTTATACTTATTTAGAAGTGTGTTCGCACCTGAATTCAAAATTGACCACATTGATGAATCTAAAATGTAGCTTCCATTTAGTGTTACTTGGGGAGTTGTCGAATATTGCGAAAGAAAACGAAATGTCAACTTTCATTTGGTATAAATTTATTTAAACGTATTTCAAAAATATTTAAAAATATAACATCTATAACAATGAATACATTTTAGTTTTACCTTTCTTTAAGATTCAATTGTTTTTATTTCTGCACGAAAGGAATTAAAAGATGAACGTGGATTACCTAAATAAGAAACGATAGTAAATGATCACGAGTATCAGCAAGTGCATTTCGATATCAGGCAAACATCACCCAGCAGGAGTTAGGGTAATTGAAAGTGCACTCTAAGGTTTTCTCTCTTTCCCATCCGAAGAATTTCAGGTGTTTCCTGCTCGCACACAAGGCATTTGAGATTGCGCTGTTGAATAATGTCTGTCACTTTCTTACCTGGATGTATTGCTAGTAAATTACGATTTTTGAAGGTGTTTTGGCGCTTTTTGTGTATTAAGTTTAAAAGAAAAATTTTATTTGTACAACATACCATGCTTGAAATTCGTAAGAGCTAATTCGTGTACCAAATATTTAGATAAATCACACGTGTTTAAATTCAATCTATTATTTGTAAAGATATTTGGAAAGACTGACCATGTGCATTATTGTTTGTTACTTTATTTATACTTTTACAAATATTATTCACGTTCTAGGTTTTATAGCAGACAATCTTATTTCATGGGATTGAAATGTTTTGCTTATGACAATAACCATATTTTTTGACAATAAGGCAGCAGTATTTAGTTCGTTGGTTGGTTGTTAAAAATATGGCCTTCACCCGTGTAAACACGTGCACAGTATATTCTGCCAGTGTCATGTAGAATGGAGGAGACATGATCCGGGATTAACTTTAAAAAGAAAAAAAAAATTTACGGCCACGACTGAAGTCACAATTAGAATCCTCATTAGTAGCTTTAAAACAGCACAAATTCAATTAGATGCAAACATAGGAGAAATATGCTGTATAAAAAATGTGAAACTAAGACTAATGTTATACAGGGTGTATGAAAAATTGTGTCAACCCCGTTAACTGCGTTATCAGTATTGAAAATGGAACACAATCAAACAACTTACGTTTACAAACTCTTCAATAAAAATAATAAAATTAAATATTAAATGATTATTATATGTAGAGTAACAAAATGTTTGTACCCACTAGTATAACACGATGAGACACCATGACGTCATCACACCTGATCCACTAGTAGTGACGAACTCGAACGTACATTCACATTATTTTGATTGTTTAATCACTGTTACGATTCACTGATACCACTTTTTTCAAATATCGATACGTTTCACTATGTTACAAATCAATTTAAAATAACACTTAGTTAATAATAAAAAATATCGATATTTAAAAAAATCATAACAATAAATAAATATTTAATATTCATATTATTTCGATACTTATTTTGATATATCAAACATTAATATTATTTTTGATTGTAAAACACTATTTTTAACAGAAGTAGATTAACGATTTATCCTAATAATACAACATAGTTAATTTATCTGAAAAAGTTCCAAATTATAATATTGATTAATAATATTTATTATTAATTAAAATTATTTTAAATGAAATTATTTTAATGTGAAAAGCATAACTATTTATAGCAATATTGAAAATATGGATAGAATATTTATCGATATACCTAATTTTTAAACTTGCAAATCTCTATTCAAAAAACTTCAAAAGACGCGACGCGCCGTAGGTCAAGGCCCGGAATAGTCGCGCATGCGCGGCGCGACTATACGGGGCCTTGACCTTTTATGGGTCAGATGTTTGAAATCTTTTTCAAATAATGTCGATTTAAAACTTATTTAGCCTATGCACTGTAACTTACCTCTGTTTGATATTTTTCAAGTTAAACTATTTTTAATAATAAGCTTATACTTACATATACATATGTATACATGCCTTTAAGGAAGGACACAGTTTTTAGAACACGTTGTATAAAGGAAAAACAATTAATTACAACTTAATTCTATTGATTTTAATATATTTACATATAAATTTACTAAAGGAACCAAACAACAACGACAGCACAAATTCGGTATATACAGGACGGGGAATGTTGACAGGGAGAACATCATGTAGGGGATGAAAGAGTTTAGGACAGCTGAAGAGGACATGGGGAACGGTACCTTCGTCAAGGCCACAATCACAAATAGAGCGATTCCTGATCCTAATCTTGTGTAAATGTGTAGGAAAGCATGCATGATCCAAACGGAGGCGGCAAAGAGTGGAAATTATCCATCTAGAGAAAGATTTTTGGGAGAAGAACCAAGGTCGTGTCGGTATATTAAGCTGGATACTTCCGTAAAATTTACTTTTAGAATTTGAACAAGTCGTTAATTCCTGCCAGGATAAATTTTGATACCTTTTAGCCAAAGAACAGAGGTCTTTTGATGAGATTTTGCAATAGGATTGCAAATGGCTGATTTGGCTAATAGATCTGCTGTTTCATTACTATGGATGCCAGAGTCACTGGGAATCCATACCAAAGAAATAGACAAACTCATTTGAATTACCCGAATCATCAAAAGAATAGGAGACCAGCTATACTTGCATTTAAAAGGATTTTGTTTGACTGATTCGAGACATCTAAGGGAGTCGGTCAGAATAATGGTCTGTTTTAAGCTGTGGGACTTTGCATACAACATAACTTCAAGAATAGTAATGGCTTGACCAGAAAATACTGAAAATAGCGATGGGCATTTAAATTGTAAAATAACTCTAAATTTTGGAAGCCAGCATGCCGCACCTATACATCCTTCCGGGGATGTCACAGAGGCATCTGTTTAGATAAAAATATGGTTTGGCCAGTTTTGTGAGCATATGGAAGAAGAAGATGGAAGAAAATTTTTCTTTAGTGACGGAGCACCCTTTTCTGTAACCGAGATCTGTGAAGATGAGTGGATTAAATATGAGCACTTATAAAGGAATCAATATAAGGGATTAAGCGGGAAAGTTACCCTTTTCATACTAAGTATCAAAAACAATACAAATATTCTTTGTTCTTTTTTTGTATAATTCATGAACAAAATAATGTGCGTGTCTAACACTCCATATCAATATTCACAGTTTAAATTTAATGTGATAAATACAGTTTTGTTTCCATTACAAGTTGGTGGAAAATACATATGTAAATATATATTCAAAGATTATTGTACATAAGTATATGTGTCAATACTTGTAATTTAAAAAAAAAGAATTTTCCTGTTGCAAATAATGCAATGTCTTATTACATTCCATTAATAGCTTCAACTTGTACCGACCTAAAAGAAATGACTAATGAGTAGTCAAAACAGTGAAAACGTGTGGGTGCAGCGGTTACATTTTAGTCGATTGTATATTTTCTTAGAGCCACGTATGGCGACGTAGTAAAAACAAAGGGAATGTTGATGGTTATATTCTGAAGAATAAATATCTCCTTTGTGTTATATTGACCTTTGAAATATCTTTGTAAAGAAAATGTATCAAAAGTACTGCTAACAGTACTTTATTGATAACATGGTGAACACCGTTAAACTCATATCTGTCAAATTATGGCAAATAAAACATATATAGAAAAATCTGAAAGCATGGTACTTAACTCCCACAAGGAAGTTTTTATGAGCTCGATAGGGGAGTTCTCAAATTAATCGATATGAAACCAGACTGAGTACATTTAATACATTCCGTTTCCTATTACCTACTAATTGAGAATTCGTTATAATTAATTAATGAAAATTATATTCTTATAAACTACTAGGGCACCCAGCAACTTATTACCCTTATAAATTCTTTCTATTACTTTAAATTATAAAATAAAATACAATTAATATTAGTCCTTACATTGAATATTTGTTTTTATAAAGGAGTAACCTTAAGTCGATTTTTTTGAAATAAATTATATTTATTTATTTGAAGTATGTAGCTTTGCTATTTGTACACTTTTGCAATCTCAGTGGTAGTTCATTGATCCCTTTACTAAAAACCTTTTCAATCATGGTTTGCAGCTATTAACAATATAGGTCTGGTCAGTTTTCAGAAAACTGAAGTGAAAAACACCGGCACTAGTAAAAAAAAAACTGACATTAACTTTCTTTGAGTAAATATTCGCTCGGGGCAGGATTTAGCTGGGTAACCAGGTGTCAACCATTGCGAAGAGCATTTTTAATTATCTTACAAGATCTACTTTTCATCACAGATAATGATTCGATTTAAAATCCCTCAATTATTAAGCCGGTTGCCTAATGTAACGCAGTAATCTACACGCGATTGTCGAATAGCTCCACTCAATTCATGAGGGAACAACCTGTAAAGCTTTTTCACCTAGCCAATTTGCTTCAAGTGGATTAAAATAGTTTTGTCACTGACACCGCAGCCAGCAGCTTAATAGGTCGTGGTCGTGCGATAGGTCCGCTTCAGCAATAGCCGTCAATTCTCTAATAACAACCGTGAAATCGAACCCCCCACCCACTTTGTTTTGCAGGTCAAAATTTCCAGACGTTGGACCAAAACGCTCTGTTTTTTTTGCGACATCACCTTTATACCCATCATTAATTCTTCAAACCGTTACTACGGCACTGGTACAATGATATTTTATGTTTTTCATTTGTTAAATTACTAGGTGCAAAGAAAACCAAAGAAGGGAAAAGTTACAGATTACACTTTTTGAAAACCAAATGCATGATGAAATAGTTGTATAAATTGGAATTCCAATCCGAAAATATTTGAGATCAAAATGGCCAGTACAACAAAATACGAGTTTCATATTAAGTAAAGACCTAATATACTTACTTGTATGTATAGATATGGCAATCCTTTATGTTACTGGAAGTATTCTTTATTTTTTAAATTTTAATTAATTGTTCTCCTAGAGCTTATACAACTTATTTTATATATTACTTATTGATGATTGCTAACAATGTTTTAAAGTTACATTGAACTACATACTTTCAATAAACTATATGATGCATAACAAAATATATTTTACCTAAATATTTTCTTAATTCGCAGTCAACAATTGTAAATATCTTTTGTATTCAATTTTGTGTATAAAAAGTTTGAAAATAAAATAAGTTTAATCTTCTACAATGGTGTTAAAATAATAATGAGAAGGAAAGTATAAAATATATTACTTTAAATAGGATGAGCTTAAAACGATTGATTGTGTCAGAGATACTGGTTTGTTTCGACGCAGTTCGCACCCGATCCCTAGTTATCTCACCAGACGTGTTGTAAAACATGAGCGTTTTTTCTTCACCGTCAGTTTTTTAACCTCGGTTAGAGCACATGTGGCGGTCGTGATTTACTTGTGTTTACATCCGCTGTCCGAGGGTTAATTTACCTATGCGATGCAAGGGTTGGATCCTAAAATGGCACAAAAAATTATGTGTTAACTATAAAATCGAATAGACAAATTTTGTTTTGCGACCTTTTTTTATGTAGGCACAAAAGCTGTAGAAAATAGTAGCCTGGCAAATAATATTAACTTTGTTAATTATATTAACACATTCGGCCCGACTGTTTAATAAGCCAAGAGTGTATATAGCGTCTCATATTAACCAAAGACCAGGTAATAATAAATATTATTATTAAAAGACATTTTGACGAAAAACATTAACATGGCACAAACAAAAGGATTATTAAGCTTTCACGCAAAAAATTGGGGTTTTTGCACTGTGACCGAAGCCAACAATAAATTACCTATAACTTTTTTTTACTTTTCGATAGATTAATGTTAAAACAGTAATCAAATCTTGTATCTACGTAGTACGAGATCGGAATGAGTGCAAACGTTTGATGTATGAATACCGATGAATCCGACTCTATTTTGGGAACATTTTTGCGTTTGTTTCTTTGATCTCAAGCTAACGCTGTGTTTACCGCACGGAAAAATATTTTTTTCATTTGAATTACTATTTAAAACATATTTTACAATGTCTTCAAATAATATAATTTGCATAGTATATGATATTGTGATTTCTTTTAGATAGACATAGTTTTATTAAACATTTATTTTGCACGTCCTTCAAAGTATTTTATGGTATAACACGAATAAGTCTTGTATGTATTGTAATGTGATCTAAATTTCCGTCCATATCAATTGGAGCTATACTATAACACATATCGTTTTAAGTTATATCATCTTGTGTCGTATTTACAAAAAGATCTCTGACGTCTCAGCTGGCTAGCAATGCCTTTTAAGTCGCCGTCCGTGGCTGTTGTTTATATTTGCCGCATTGGTTCGTTCCATGCGAATGTATGCCGCCTCTAAGATAATGGGTCTGCGTTAAGACTGCGTTTAGATTATGATTACAATTCTAGTAACAATTAATTCTATTAGAATTTTAATTACCCTTTTGTTTGTTACATTCTTGAAAAATAATTTATAATATATTATGATCTACATACTCGTATTTATGATAAAATTTAAAAATAATAAAATTTTAATATTATAGAAAACACTAGACCAAGACAAGATTTAATTCAGGAATGTGATATTAACCAGAACTATTAACGCGCGAGATCCGCTGCTTAAACATACATATATGATATTACACACGTATAATTTTTTTAGTTTCCCATGGATACAATACAGTATTTTTGTGATGTTTTTGTTGGAAAAGCGCCGAGACGTTTAACATATGCTGGTCCTATCAATTACTGTTGTCTGAAAATCCAAATTTCTCAAACTTATATCCGTCAATAAAAAAATATCATAATCTTTTTTACAATATTATTAATATAAACTGATATTATCTTAAAATATTAAATTTAACAAAGACCACACATTTCATTAAATTTACCAAAATGTTTGAAGATTACATTAATTATTATTACAAAACTTAAAAACGAATGTAATATAAAAAGAACAATTATGAAAGTATGTAATTGCGGCTCTCTTTTTGATCACATAATCTAACACATTTAGAACTAAATTAATTCTAGATGAAATTAAATGATTAGATTATAACTTTCCCCGAGGAAAATGTTTATGCTATAGAACCTACCACGAATGAAATCATCGGAATAAATCTATTTACTGCTTCCTGAAATCTGTTTCATATTAAAACAATTGCTCACAAAGCAAAGCTCGTGCATAGCAAGTCGCGAATTGCGCCTCTCCGACCCGGTCTGGTCGCCGTCGATGGACGTAATACACATGGCCTCGTCGTCATAAAACGTAATTTACGGTCTCGCTTCACTTGCTCGCAGCATACGCCTTTTGTGCCGTTACTGCGTTGGGTTTTCGAGATCAAATGATGAACGCTTTTAACACGTGAACATTTGTTTTGAGAACAAATTATGTCAATACTGTAAACACTTTCTTGGGTACAAGCAAGTTTCGGTATCTCAAGTTTAAAATTTTAAAATTCACAAGAAAAAAAAATTTGAAAAGTTTGAAAAATTTGGATTCCATACATCAAAAGTTTAAACCTAGATACTAGGGCATCATAAATGACATGCAGGTTCTTTTAGAGACCTGACGTATGCGCATGCGTAAACTACGGTTATCTAGACGCAGGTAAAGGGGATACCACCCTTGTTTCATTTTCTCAGTACGAAATAACATGTGCACGAGGGAACACTGCTGGTAATTCTGGTTATTTTTTTTATCATTAATTAGTACATTCATTCACAAAAATTATGGAATTATAATTACATATATATTTATGTTATATGCAAGTTTCAGAATTTCTGTTGCTTGGCGATATCAAATGCCGTAAAGCCCAGCGAATTGCGGATCTTGCGAATTTGTAATGATTTTTTGTGTTTCTGATGTTTGCTGCTATTTATAATGAATGTAATTCCAAATATAGTGTATGTTTTCAAGTACAATATTGTTTTGTCCTAAACAATATTATGTATATAAAAAGTGTAAATACAAAATCAAATTAACTGTTTGCTATCATTTTATCTGCTAATTCTTTAGGCGTAATACTTACCAACTACCTCCTTTTTCATTCCATTAAACAAATTGTTTCAGGGAATAAAAAATATTTTGTTTCAGCTACATGTATTTTATTAAAAAAACCTATGTATCGTACAACTAGAATGTAGTTAATTCACATGTTTGACTTTAGTAGAAGACACAGAATATAATAGTCGTTAGAGCGAGAACATGTTATTCAAACTCTTCTTACTTAAGCAATGTTCCTAAGTACAAAATCGATACAGGGGTAGACGCGTCATCAGCTAGTAGACGGGGCATCGATCCAGTCGTAGGTACTACTCTTAACTAGTATTCATGTGAACTTTGTAGTTTGACTCACATTTGAATATTATGTCACCTTAATATTCTTGCGTCGTGCGTATGGAGTGACACTAGTGACTGTCGAATATGGAAACATTAATCAGTATTTTTATTGATATATTGTATTAAATAGACTTATTCATTCAAAAGTTATTATATTTTTTCTTTATACTTAGGCACATGCCACAGAGATAAAGTAATAATATTCAACAAAAAGGATAATTATAATATATTTAATTGCCTGAAGGATTAAAAAGTATATACATATGTACATAGTTCCAAAAAAAATATTTTTCATATTGCATAGTGTAAATAGTAAATAAAATAAAAAATAATCTTGTCGTTTCTACTTTTGGAGTAGGGACGCAAATAATTTAGTTTGAATGTTATAGAGCGTTTTTTGTTGTTTTCTTTGTCTACATAATACTTATTTTACTTTAACCAGCTGCACATGTTTATACATTTTATATATATTATACTTTACAATATCGTTACTATATCATTCAGTTAATATAAACGAAAAATATATTACAGTAATCAATAAATTTGTGGTGCGTCATCATTTTTTTTTAAATGAACTATGACAACCACGTACTAATTATGACAATTTTTCAAGTCGTTTGGTTTTTACCTGTTTATAAAAAATTCTAACTGACACGAAAAAGTAAAAAAAGATGTCTTTAACTTGTACTTTTATTGAAAGGAAAGGTGCTTACATTGACTTTATTAACGTACATCAGCACATTACAACAGCTATCTGAGTTTGCATTGTAAAATTATATCGAACCCTTAGTATATCTTTGTATTGTTGAAGTCTATATTAAGAACGTCAAAACGGACATGACCAGAAGGATTGTATTTTTGGAATATTAATAAACACATTTTTATCGTTTATTGAAGATTTGAGTATGAATTGTCTTTTTCTTATTTGTATTACATATTATAATATATATATATATATTTTGTAATGTCTCATATTCTTTGAACTAATCATAGAGTATAATGTCTAAAACAGCTGAGTATGTTAGAAATATATTTGAAAGCAGAATACTTTAATACATAAATATTTTTTATAATAATATTTTTTAAAAATAAAAGAACTTTTAAGTTTTAAAAATTCATAAAACGTCTATAAGTCTAACAGTTGAAGCGTCGTACGGAGACCCACACCTATGAAAATTTTTAACTTGCATAGTACCTATAGAAAAAATACGCTGTTTTCATGTTAAAAAGATACAACTTTTTATAATTCAAAAATTTACCGTGATTTTATTTGTCTCATAATAATTATATCGAGGATGTTCTTATCGGCGGCGAATGTCATATGACACAAAGTTTGTTTGTAATTTATTAATCATGTTTCACTTCTTACAACCGGTAATCAATTAACATGAAACTGTAAAGGATTAATTGCATACCAAAATTTAAGGCGCAACCGTTAAACCTCAAAGCAAACAGAGCTGGCTCGTAAATGGTGATGAATGGAGGGTTCAAGATCAGGCAATGGTCTGCGCCCGCGTCGATGTACCGCCATATTGTGGGCGGAGCCTTTATCTCGTCATTGAAATCGCCCTCTCTTCTGGGAACGTCTCATAAATAACCTGTTAGAGCGAGAGGCTCAGTCTTAAACCTTAACTTTGTTCTAGATGTTACTGTCTTTTAAACAGAGTCAACACAGCACGTGTTTTGTATACTGTATGAACGCTGTAGGTATCATAATAATCAGATTGCTTAAAATGACAGATATGTTTTAAAATTGAGAATTACAAAAACAAAAACTTAGTGGAAACGTACAGGTAATAGTGTAGGTCCATAATGACAGGTTGATAAAAGATAACATTTATCAACATTTACAACCAGCGCGTGATAGAACTGATGTTTACTAGAGTTGAGCCGATTGTTTACAGCACAGATCAGCAACCCGGCGCGTCGGCACCACTGCTCTAGTATTTATAGACCGAGTCGATATTACAATCTATGTACTTTTTGACGGAGATTGCGTTTAGATTTAAACATTGCTTTAATTTGACTTAGAGATTTAAATTTTCACTTTTTAAGATTGTAGAACTCGAAGTACCTAATGTTCCAAACTTAAGAAATATATTTCAAATATATATTTTGATTTAAATGATATTGTAAAAAAAGCCCTCGTCGTAACAATCTATTTTTATAAATAGATAGAAAAATAGTGACATAGACAACATAACGAAATTACTATTTAACACATGCACATACGTTGATTTATACTTATTTATGTGAAATGTTTATTAATTATTCATAGTAGTAAATAAACGAAAAAAACTTAATAATAATGAAAGAAGTAAGACAAAACGGAAGTGTTTTATTTTTAATTTAATTTGGAGGTACCTACTTTTAAGTATTTTTTAATCTGGAACTTAATTCGGTATATTTAAATGAAAGTTTGTTTTTTAGAACAATTAGATATCTCTAAAAGAAAAAAAAACTATTTATTGTGTAGGCTATATGAGCATTTACTATTTAATATATAATTTAATAATTACTAGTTTATTTACGAAATTACATTATAAGACGATAAAGTACAGTTCATTAAGTACATATGTATATGACACCTATCTTTAGATTTCAGCAGAAAACATATTATGAAATGTATCGACGACATAAGCATAACCAATATTTATCATCATCAAAACATGAAGTATAAACTACATCCAAAGACAGAGCATTGTTTTTAAATTATGTATTTCCTTTATCATTATAACGACGCTCAACGTTTTTTTGTAAAAACACCTAACAATGGCTTCCTTGATGAGTTTGCTTTGAGCTTCGAACGATGAGTTCTTAATTTCAACTACGAATCGAATAATAAACACAGTCTTCTGCTCTTAATTTAAAGTACATTTTCGCTTGTTATTAATAGTTTACATGGGCATGGGTAAATAAATCCGAAAAGTTTAATGCAAAACTTTTGGTTTACGCTTTATGGTAAATATTTAGTGTACGTCGTATAACTGTTTTATAGATCTATGTTTGGTTTAATTGTGCTAGGTCAAGAGCGCGCGTTCGACAACCGTCCTTGCGATGGATAAATATTATTGTCTAAACGGGTTTTCCTCTGTTTAGTGTTTGTATAAATTTATGAGGTATTCAGGCAGTGGTAGCCAGCACAACAACAAGAAGCTTATCAAATAGGATTAGGAAACATTTCAGTGATAAATCTATTGATATTGAAAAAGTTCAACTAAGATTTTTCATCTTAAAAGGCGTATTATTAGAGAATTGTAAATATTGTGCTTCCGACATTTTTTTTTCATAGTACATACCTACGTATGTATATTAATTGTTTATAGTTTATTCATTTATTTATATTGTATTAGATACATTCGAGCTTTATTAAATTATAAGCTAAGAAATTTTAATGGGAGTGGGTTTAGGGAGATATTGTGGACAGACTTAGTACAGGGAGTGCGGGGCGCGGCAATGGGCGGCGCGGGCGCATGCTGGCGATCTTTGACGTCTTGTGGGCGGCACATTCACTGTTCGCCGGCTCGCGTACCGACGCGCACGTATGAAGACCGAAGAGCAAACCACCGAAGAGGCGGCGCGCCGTGCGCCTGCCACACGTCGCCAAGAAAAGCCACCATTTTCCTACATAGCCCTTATCGTCATGGCTATACGACATTCACCAAATAAGCGACTAACACTAAGCGAAATTTATGCTTTTCTACAGCAGCAATTTCCTTTTTTTCGTAGCTCTTATCAAGGCTGGAAGAATTCGGTTCGGCACAATCTTAGCCTTAATGAGTGCTTTGTCAAGCTTCCAAAGGGTCTGGGAAGACCAGGAAAAGGGCATTATTGGACAATCGATCCTTCATCGGAATTTATGTTTGAGGAAGGTTCCTTTAGGCGACGCCCTCGCGGCTTTAGACGCAAATGTCAGGCTCTCAAACCACAATTTGGAGGTGGGGGTTATTTATGCGGCACGGGAGCTGGCGCACTTCCTCCAACACAACCTACAAATTATGAGTTGGCCAGCGGTAGTGGTCCAAGCGCAAGTACAACAACATCCGTCGATTACGGCGCCTGTGCATATCCGCATTCGAGTGCCAGCCAGCAACTTACCTATGGAGGAGAATACTGTACCTACGGTGGTATGAGTGATCGTGAGTGGCCCTTAGCATATGGACCAGTGGAGTCAGCATATCGACCACCTCCACCGTCGCCAACATCAAGACATGATCTACCTGACCTCATACCAAACTATCAGTATGCCGTCGCCAATGATCACGGTAAGTGTTCTTTTACTCTTTATTTTTAAGATTTTTTTACCGACGCGAATTTATTTGTATTTACAAAAATAAAATTAATGTAAAAAGTATAATATTTATCTTATTTATTATAAATGATGATGTTTTGGTTACAAATATGTTGATATCTGTTTTAATGCACTTGAATTTTCAAGAGAAAACGTTATGTTTATTATCGTTGCTCTTTTTGACTTTTACTAAAATAAAATGAATCAAATATGACTAAAGAAATACTGAAACATAGTTTAGGTAGAATCCTGACTATAGAATTATAATTTTAATTTATACAGTTGTTGAACATCCTCATGACTACTACCCGACTCTATCAGAACCTGGTCACTATCTATGGCTTAAATATACATCGGGTCAGGCAATGTGAGCCCAAGCTTGACAAATTTGCTTAGAAAAGCCCAGAAATATTTATCACAAAGTTCATTCGACTATGCAAAATTACACTTAAGAGGTTTGAACAAGCCAATTATTTTTATATAAATATAATTTATATTTTGGTTCAAACTAAGTCTGTAACATTTATATTATTTATAAGTTAGATATATAATTAAAATATGAATCACATTATTATAGGAGAAGGTATTTTATTAAAAAAACACAAAGAACAATATAAAAAACTAATAAGTATTATTTTCAAGTCAATACCTACACACCTTTTTAAAAGTAACGATAGGTACTTTTATCGGGCTGAAGTATAATGGATTTCTTCTAGTGAAGTGTTGACAGCGAACCCTGTGTTTCATCAAAATGCTTGCATGCGAGTTGAATTATCGTTGCCGTTCACTACCTATTAACAGTAGCTTGTTGAGTATCGGGACCGTTTAAGATGATCTTGAGATAAGCGTTGACGTATAGGTCCCAGTAAATCATAAATCTTGCACTTCAAATGAAATTAAATATTTTTACTTATTTAAATAACTAATACAGAGTAGTGTAAAGTTGTGTGTGCTGTAGAAATTTATTTTAAAGTTTGTTTTTCTCACATTACATTTTTTTCTTGAGGATTTATCTTTAAAATAAATTTGTTTTTAATATGATCTTGCTCTTTAAAAGGTTATAAATATAACGAATAAATAAATATTTATTTGGTTGTTTTTTTTAATTCTTCGCTTAAACATTAGAGACCACAA
This sequence comes from Danaus melanippus, assembly GCA_010014825.2. Lineage (NCBI taxonomy): Eukaryota > Metazoa > Arthropoda > Insecta > Lepidoptera > Nymphalidae > Danaus > Danaus melanippus. Next base: position 8,742,806 of record JAAAKD020000207.1, on the reverse strand, counting down.
TGTAGACAATAATAATTAAATTAAAATCGAATTTAGGACCTTATAATAACACATTCATATCTGTAATTGGGTATATTTGTAATGGGAGCAACTGGCTAAAAGAGAGTTTTATTACCCTTTTACAATTTAGATTCCGGATATTTTTTTTATATTTAATTTATAATTTGGCAAATGTACTAAATGGCTAAATGCCATATTTATTATTAATGGGTACAACGAATACGACAGGAAAATATACCTCCTGTAGTAATCTGTATTCCTGGTAACGGGCACGAATTTTGCACGTTACCGAGGCCTTTGAAAATAATATTTTATGATCTATCTAAGTGGGGCTTGTTTGTTTGTTCATTAAAAGTATGTGTAAGTAGTACTTTTTAATATAAATATTTTATAAAAGAAGGTTTCCTTATGTCGATTGATTATTAAAACGAATTAATTTACTTAGACTACTTTTTCTGTTTTTATTTTGTTATTATAATTTTAATTTTAATTAATTTACTTTAAACAAAATAGTAAGTAAATTGCCAGGTAGAAGAAGAAGAAGAAAATAGTTAGTAATGTTAGGTTAAGTTAGGTCGTAACACCAGGCTATCAGTAAAGTAAGGATATAAAATGGACGAGTCCTCTAAAGTTATTATTTAGAATTTAGGTTATATCTTGTAAATATACAAAACACTTTTTCTGCAATAAAATATCTATCGTCATTAAAAAAAAACTTAGTTTAAGTAAGGGGAAATTTGTGGCTATGAAAAAAACTTGTAGCAGCAGTACTAGAAGAATTTAATATAAAATTGGAACTTTTAAATAATTTGAGATTCCTTGTAACTTTCTGCATTGAAAGCTAATTTTTGTTTGATGATGTGAGCAACATCTTTACGAGGAAAACTCTTTAAAGTAATTTATATTTAAAAAAAGAAAGTTTGCCTATTTATAAATTTTATTAGTATTTAGACAAATAAAATCATTGTGAAGACTGATCTTTTTTTTTATAAAGTAGATAATTATAATAACTTTTATGATATTATGGTGATTTTATAATTTTTTTAACATGTTAAGTAAAAAGAAAAATATTTGTATTTAATTTTAAATTTTCTTTTAGGTAACGACAATATTTAAAAATTTTACTCAGATACTCATCAATATCCCAATTACTATGTAGATACATAAGAATGTAGTAGCTGCAACGTTTCTTGAACTATCGACAATGTTTGAACATTCGTATATGCTCGTGTTCATAGATTCATAAAAATAAGACCACCTTTATTTTTTCTTCGAATTTTGTTTCCAATTAATAACTTTATACTACATAATACAAGCTATATAAAATAGTAAGGAATCCTTTTATATTGGATAAATAAATACAGCGTAGAATTAAAAGAAACTAGTTAGGTAGGGTTCAAATATTTCATTAAAGAAAATTTTGAACTCACCTTATTTTAAGACCCGTATATTATGCAATACAATATTGATAAATACATAATACAAATATTGATAAAACCATAATGAGTATATGTGTATGTATATACTTACAATATTCTGTGGGTGAAATGAATGGGATTTGTAAACTTTTGTTGTAAAGATTGAATATACGTATTAACGAACATCCAATTTATATAAACGTAAAATATTTTTTGTTGAATGAGTAAACTATTTAAAACGGTCTAGTGCCGGATCAAACTATAAAACTTGCAATCTTAGACAGTGTAGAAAAGACGCATAGATTTTATTTTTAATATACACTCGAATATTTATATGAGAAGCATACTAATAATTTATAATGTATTGATGCAAACGCTACGTATTTTTCATACAAACTTCAACAACTAATTTTGCAGTGATTCGGGAATGACTTTGAAAAGTAACGGAATACGACTTTCTGTTTATTTTAACACTAAAGAAATATACAGACGGAGTTTTGAGAAAAGTAATTCCCAGAATAAAATTTTTCATGCAATCATTTCTTATTTTATTACAGAGATGAAGTTTTGAATAGTTAATGGGATCGGATACGTAGTAAACTGAATTTAAATGTAAATATAAAGGTGTTCGTAGTAAAATATAACAGATATGGAACATGGAAACTAAAACTAGTACCAGAGATGTTTGGCAGATGGCGATTTGAATAAAATTCTGTCACTTTTTCACAAAAAAATCTTAAATTATTATATACTCAAAATAATATGATAATAATTAACATACATATAATTTAATTTTTTGAAATGTTATAAATAACTTAGTTGAATTTTGTCATCGTTCTTCGACAAAAGTTAATTATAATTAAAAATGGTACCTATGTGTTCGACTTTACAATTTACAGATTACTAGCTGACCTGGTAAACGTTTTTTTGGCCATATAAAATATAGGGGTTGGTTAAGAAAAAGTAAAAATTTTGATTTGTATGTAGTTTTTAAAGTCACATTATAAAAAAATTAAAACAAAAAAATTACCAAAAATAAAAAAAGTTTGGGGTAAACAACTTATCACTTAGGGATATGAAAAATAGATAGTAGCTGATTTTTAGACCTACTAAAACCACATAGAGTTTGGTAAAAATCGGTAACGCTGTTTTGGAGGAGTACGGTAACTAACATTGTGACATGGAAGTTTTAATTTTTATAATTCTTTAAAAACAAAGAAAAAATAAATTAAATTTCTGTATAACATATTACAAATACCAAGTATAACTTAGTTATACTTACCTACTTAAGTTATACCTACTTGATGTCGCCGGGCAATGTCTACTGGATTATTATTCTTTTTTAGTTTAATAGATTAAAAGCGAGTGTATTTATACAAAGAATTTCTTCATACTTTCCTTCAAGCTGTGTAAAAATTAAGAGTGACTGTGTCTAATTCGTAATTTATTCCTATGTACATTTATTTTTAAATAATCGCTTTACGTTTTGAGAAAGGTTAGGCAGTTTCCAATAAAGGAAGCGGTTATATCCGTTGACGAACAGTAAATTTTATATTTATTTTGTATAGTACATATATTTTATTTATTTAAAAAATTGTAGCCCTAATTTAGTTACAAATAACGATATTATTAATTCTTTAAAATCCAATGACATATTTAGTATAACAGTAAGTAGTTGTACATTTAGTGATCTACCTCGTGTATCCAAAAAATATTTTGATTCTCATGAAATAATTAATTCTAGGTTGCATTAAAGTTTAAGGTTGTTTGAATTTTAACTACCTATTTTTGTTTTAACCGTTTTCAAATGGGGATTGGTTTATTATTTAATAACTATTTTCCCTTATATTAATTCCCTTGTATATATATAAAATAAGACTGCTTTTATTGCGTACACTTCTGAATTATAAAATAATTTCTAATGAAGCATTGTTGTTTTATCAGTCGACCTTCTTTCATTTATGTGGCCCTGGTAATAGAGTTAATAAAAACTATAAAAAAGACACCAAATTAAAAAAAATAATTAGTTAAAAAAATATTTAGTGGCGGCGGTGGTTAAAAAAGTTATTCACAAATTAATTTTCAGTTGTTGTTGTTGTTGTAAAAAAGCACTATAAATAAATACGCAATACATGTAGAGCGCTACCAGAAATCCATAACAAGAAAAAGATTTCAGTGCATTCAATCAGAGTGAGACAGTGCATAGGGAGTGGCAATACATTCAAATACGAAATAAAGGATGGATAAGTCTTTATAATTAATATTTCTTACTTTGATTAAAAACAAATGTCAATCGACAGCTGTGGAAACAAATTGTATCCCTAACAAATTAACTTAATCATATTTTGAATTAAAACTTCTTTACGCACGCTTGACTTCGGAGTAAACTGTTGAATGCGTGATGAAACCGTAACGGTAAATATGGTCGGGAAGGCGAACGAAAGTGAGAGGGAGCTAAAGTTTGTGAAGATAGATAGAAAGGGTGTTACGGACTATATTACTGAAGGGACAAGGGAAAAAGCAGTGCGCGCACATTTACTTTGTCGCTTCCTTTCAAAGCCAGTGAATGAAATATATATATATATTTATACCTTAGTCAGTAGTTCGTATGCAAGTTTTGCTATCGTTACGGATATAGATGGAGCTGAAGAAGTTTCAGTCTTGTGGTCTAAATGCACAGTTTTTCTTTTTTTTTATAAGGACATATTGTGTAAGGAAGCGTATATTATGATGCAATCATAGAATTTTTGTACTACAAAAAATTTAAATAGTTCTTATGTTATTAAGGCTATTTTTGTTATTATCACCAAAGTTTATTGCTTCCATAGAATAGGGGCAGGTAAATACTCGTAGTAATGAGAATAGATGTCGATATCTTTTTCACTCAAATAACCTTCTAGAGCCAGAATGAGAAGTGGTATTCAAATCAATATAGAGGTGGAGTTTCCATTGGCCAATCCCAAAACAAAGCGTCGTTGTGCACGGAAGGAACTTTCAAAGCATTTTGATTTTCCTGATAGCACCTTTTAAGATTTTTTTATACAACACGTATAGTTTTTTGTGACTTCATTATAATATAATAAGATACTATTGTAATTTCCCAATTATAAGTTTGTAATCACCAACCCGTCTTGAGCAAGCGTGGTGATTAACGCTCAAAAACCTTCTCCATGTGAGAAGAGGCCTGGCTCAGCAGTGGGCTCTGATAGGCTTAAAAAAAAAAAAATAATAACTTACCTCTATAAAAAAAAGAAAAAGAAAATTATTTTTGGTAAGAGTAGAAAGGGTCTACTGTAGTGCGCGTGCACCATATCTGCCTCTTCTCACCTTCTGAACTCCTGATACGCCACCATCGCAGTTACCATACTTTACCACGTTACATTTTTCTATTTGATGATGAATGGGACAAGGAACGTTCTTTGTTGTTGTTGTTGTCTATTAGAAAACCTCACAAAAGTCGATTTCATGTGAACTCTCGGTGATAAAAGGAATTCACAAGTATGTTAGTTTATTTATTTATTTTCTGAAGTCTTTAATCAGTCAGTTTGAATATAAAATATGTGTATTGTCATTAAAAGAAGGAATCTTTTGACTTGTAGGGAGATTTTCTGTGAGAGAAAGCAAATACTACCGATGAAATTAGGCTTTCTTGATTAATCATCTATATTCCTAATAAATTTGAAATAAAAAAAATTAAAGTAAACTTTTTGTAATTTTTCAAAATTGATACGATATTTGATTAAGTGATTCGTTATAATAATGGTTCTATCCAATATATACTTAGGAGGTTGCCTCTAAAGTTGTTATATCATTAATTCTACTTATCATTATTTTTACTTAAGTATATAATTGTAGTGTATTTGTATAAAAGTTTTAATTGTCAGATTGTTTTACAAAATGTATACGTACTCGTACATACATATGAATTACATATTACTCGTACACATGTATGTCTATTTAAAACAATAAACAAGGGTAATCAATAATTATCTAGCATTTAGTTTAACACCTTCACACATACCTAATAATATTCGTTTTTCTTTATATAAAATTTAAATTTAATCGTTCCTGAAGTTTTTTTATTTATATAATAGTATTTACACAGTGATGGTTGATTTTCTATACATACAAAACAAAACAAAATAAGTTTGAGCCTGTTTCAGATTCCATAATGAATATTTGTCAAGAGTCAACTTAGTTACATAAAACGAATATTGTTTTAATATTTGCACATATCTTTCTCTTGGTGAGGGGTAATTACCTAAAAGACAGATCGAATTTTCGTGAGATATTAAAAATATCATCGGAGAGCTTGTTGATATACTTTTAATAAAGAAATGATTTTTTTATGAGAAAAGTGATAAACGAGCAGATGGCCTACTTGGTGGGCAGTAGTCAACGTCACCCATGGAAATTCGCTACTGAGAAGTTGTGGTTGCGCTGCCAACCTTATTTGTTGACGAAAAAGAGTGGGGGGATAAGGAAATGGCAGAAAAGCGTGGGAACAGGGAAAGGGCAATCAGCTCTTTCACTCATTCTGTGAGAGAGTGGTACTTCCCCGGTCGAGCCATCCCAAGTTCGAGCTGTTGTTACTTGACAACAGCTGGGATCAACCACCTTCAAAAATTTTATTCAATTCACTGCTATTATTTCACATCTTTTCAGAAAACAAGTAGAGTATCAATATATTTAGATACAATACAATATTTAGATGTGAAATTAACACAAACAACTTCATGACAATACCTTGTTTTCAATTTTGAAGTAAATGCGCGATATAACTAAATGTTTTATTTTAGTTTTGAGCTTTCTAAAGCGCATTTTAATATTATAACTATTGATGTAATAAATAGTAATAAAAGTTTTAAGCTTGAATTGTTGTTTATTTAGTGCCGGTCAATGTTCATCGGACTCCGCGTGATTTATGAGTCCCTGGTACTAATCCAAAACTTTGTTCAAAAGTTTTGTCATTTCAAACTTTATTTTTGCTGTTTTTTTTATTTAGTGTTTGAAAATTAACAAACAAACTGTGAAAAAAAAATGATTGATTGTTAAAAAATTCTTTCTATAAAAGTTATTTTCAAAGTGAAACTTTAAAAAATAGTTTTATAACTGTTACCAGAGTAACATAAGTACTAGGAGATGTTTGGATGTTATATTGATACTTCAGTACAGATGCATTTGTAGGTATGTGAAACATAAGTAAGTGTACGTCATACAACGTGGCAATCAATCTAAGAAAAAATATCATCAGGTCGGAGATTTTCAGAATTTTTTTCTCTTGAAAAATATATGCCATAACATATTTAATAATAATTAAAACTTGATTTTATACTAAGTATCCTTAGTTTATCACAAGCATCAGCAACAATTATCGAATTTACCATTGTGGTAATTAATAAAATATTTCTTAAATTTTATATAATACATACTAATATAAAATAAAACCCAAAACATAAAAACGCACACATAGGGTAATGTCACTTGGTATGCGTTTTACAAAGAAGGCTGTACTATTTCAGTCTCCGCCTTTTTATTGATTTTCAAATATGTGAAAGTGAAAGTTATCTCGATGCACACTCCAACCCTTTATGTTTATGAT
>JAAAKD020000207.1:8676449-8717332 GCA_010014825.2 Danaus melanippus | reverse complement strand
GGTAGGTGTGTATCTCCTGTTAGAGATACACAAAAAATTATCTTTTTTTTTTTTTTTATATATCTCCCCATTTTATAATAAATAAAAAAAGTCTTATATTTAATATATATATATATATATATATATATATATATATATATATATATATATATATATATATATATATATATATATATATATATATATATATATATATATATATATAATCTTTAATAAATATAATTAATAATATTATTTATATTAATTATTTTTAAGTTGTCTTTTTATTCATGTCGTTTCTAGATGAGGTACTTTGTGTTGTTAATCCTTTTTACCAGTTATTATTAAATTTTAAATCAAAAGTTAAACGAAGGACGATAACCTCAAGATACCAGGCCATCATAAAGAATTAGTAGTAGAACTGGTCAAGTGCACTCAGGGGTCTCTTAACTGTATACCGCAAGCTCGTGTAAAACGAATATTTATCTATATGAGTTAAATTTTGTTACAGTAGATATTTTCAAAATAAACTGTAATTTTTTCGCCATATGGACTATTTTATTTATGAATATAATATTATAATAAACATGAATAAAAAAAATTAAATCAGTGTGTTTTCCACTTGTACAAATATTTTGAATTCATTATGGGTTGTCATTGATAAATTAAATTTTTTTGATATATTTTTCTTTTTAATTCTTTTCATTATATTCAACATCGGATACATCAGTAATTACTGTGATTGATTGTAAGACCAAAACTAAAGGCATATGATCTGAGAAATAAAATACATATGTTTTCGAATTAAGATTACAAATATATCTTGAGAAAACTAAAAATGAACTACTGACTAAGATATAAATATAAATTTTATTTCATTTCATGCACTGGCTATGAAATAAAGCGAGAAAGAAAAAATGCTCTCTCCCTTGCCCGTACAATAATATGCGAAAAGTAACACTCTTTCTATCTATCTTCACTAACTTATATGTCCCTCTCACTTTTGTTCGCCTAGCCCGATACACATTTCGTAATGCTTTTGTCACGCATTCACCAGCTTACTCCCAAGTCAAGATTGCGTAAAAAAGTTTTACTTTAAACGTATTTTACTATCGTAACGTTTATTAATATAGATTTAGTTTTCATACTCGCAAGCAACATCATTTTTAATAACTTCTAAGAACATTTCTGACAGGTATCTTGGACGATACTACATGGACGCTACTAATCAAGATACTCGATAAAAAGAGACGAACCAACAAAATAGATTTCATTACACATTTCAACAATTTCTGGTTTTAAACGTTGATTTAGTTTTCATAGAATGAGGACATTAAATGTTCTTGTTTAGATCGACTGGTTATTTAACATTTAAAAACGGTAATTTCAGCAAAGAAACAAGATAAAGAGGAAAAAACGCATTTAATTATGAGGTTAAACCAAACCATACATAAAGTTTTTAACTCTGCAGAAACTTTGTAATAGTAAACTAGGAAAACATGAAGTACAAGAGGGGACTAAAACGGAAGTTTTGTGGTACATATATATATATATATATATATATATACATGAAAAATGGTTAATCCGCCGTCTTAATAATGATTTTGAAATAGTAGTTCACTGAGGATATGGGAACCAACAAGATGAAAAGAAATATCACATATAACATGTAGTGTTTTAGTAAGTTTTAGATTCTATATGATATGGTGACTGAAACAAGTTTAAAAATGAAAAGATTATATTATATCCAGCTTTTCTGTAAAAATACTTGCTTGAAGGTTATGTTCCTAAATAAAACAATTTAATGTTTCTTCTTATATAATATAATTACTATTTATGTTATATAGAGTTATATGCCTCTTATTCAATAAGTCTATGGTACCTAGTTTTTAATAAGCATCTCTTGAAATTCATAGTCCTTAAATGTGCCTACCTACATTCCAGATGTGTTCAAATTATAACTTATGCTGAGAAAAAACAGTTGTTTTGAAAAAGGTTGACAAAGTGAAGTTTTTTCTAACAGATATACCACAAAGACTTCTGTTATGATTTTTTTATTAAATTAAAATGTTTCATATTTAATTAAAACATTCATATCCATAAATCACCTGATAGATAAAAGATTCGCTCTAGCTTTAAAATATGCACAATCATCTGTGGGTTGCAGTCATAGCTCTTTCAATTTCATGTACCCCTGGTTGTATTGCATCGTGCATTAATAAAAATTAAATAAAATATATTAATTAAATTATTTTTTTTTTTAAATTCTTATCGAGTCAAAAAGAAAAAAGATTTTTGGCAAATCATTTTCCTACCTTCTTTCGAAGTCTTTCATATTTTAAAAAACAGACCTAAGAAGATGTGTAATATGTATCCAATAAATAAACTTGAAAAAGATAAGTGAGAAAGTAAAAATATTCAAATTCGTCTTTCTAAGTTACTTTCCTAGAACAAATATTTTGAAAAAGGGATCATTAAATTAATTTAACTAAGAAATAAAAAGTTTAATTAGATTAGTTCAATAAAAAAAATTAAAAAAAATATTTTGACACATTTATAATTTGACTTAAGAAAGTTTAAACAAAAAGTAATTAAGTAAGAAAAAGGTCTGGATTTGTACATAACATGTCCCATAAAAACACTAAAATGGGAAATATTATAAATATGTTAAGGAACTACAAATTATATTTTACCTGTCATATTTTTTAAATTTGGCTGTTACATTTAATTTTAGAGATTTATTAAATCCATTATCAATATTTATATTCTTATCGGTATCTGTTAAAGTTTAAGGTGTATGTTAATTAAATATAACTATTAATAGATATAATAATAATATATACCGTAAATAAGATAAAAATAAAAGCTTTGTTGACAAGTGTTGAACGAAACCTTATTATTCGGACTCCATAAACCTATAAAAATAACCTATAATAAATAATATTACCAGTACATATCAACAATTTATTAAAATTCTTATTAGTGATTCTGAAAACCCCGATTCAGATTTTGTTAAGCTTAAAATATTGACAAATGTCTTTTTTTTTATTAAATAGTAAATAATATATATATATTTATATATATACATATATTTTTTTATTTTTTTTATATTTCTTTCGTAGCATAATTGAGTTTAAATCATTTTTTAAGCCTCTATTCAAATTTTCTTTACTTGCTTGCCGCAACAGAGGAGTCCTGTGAAAAGTTTGAACAGTTACTAGGAGCTCATATTATAGTGGAAGTTCTGAAATGTTAAATCGATATTGTAATACGAGCACTTATGTATGTGTGAGATGGTTTAACACACAAAAATAACTTGGCTAAACACCTATACCTATAAAATAAAACAATTGTAAGCTTTTGTCTGCTATAATGATCTTATTTATATTCATTGTGTCTATTTTCATTCCAAGTACTAATTAAAGATTATACTAATAAGTTACCTGGACACAACATTATAATATGAAGTCAACTTAATACATTTTTGTTATTAATAAAATTCCAAAAACTTAAAAAATAAATTTATTGTGACTTATTATTTTCCTTATCTTCTCCTGGCTTTGCGTAGTGCTGTGGATATAGCTTAGCGCTAGGGGACCCCCCTAAAACAATTATCTACAGCCGAACATAGTTTACCCATTACTAGTATAAGTCAAAATACTGCTGTTAATTTTAACAGATCAACTGAGGATGTTTCGCAGGGAGCTTCTAGTTCACAACCTGCGAACACCAAAGCTGGTAAATTCAGAGTAAGCATGAAGGGGGACAAAAAAGCTAACTTGTTTTTAAAGCGTACTTATCTTTATGTTACAAAATTGGAAACTGATAAAGTTATGTACCCTAAACGGCTATTCGACAAATTTAAAAAACAATATCGGAATAAGAATGTATCTCAAAAACGTATCGCAGATCAAATGAGAGTATTCATTAAAATAAATTAATAAGTGAAGATGAAATAGCGGAGCTTAAATCGGAAATCACTGAGCAATTAAGAAGGAAAGCGGATTTAAACAAGCAAACAGATCCATCATCGCGTTTACCCCATTGACAATCATAACCGTTAATTCAGACATATAATATAGTTACTAGCGCCACAACTTGCACTATTACACCATCTGATGCTTCTACACAGACAAATTTGACATCGCTAGTTCACAACACTTAAGTCCAATATACTATTATAAGCTTAGAAATCCCACAACAAGAAAACATTGAAGAATTAAAGAATCTTTCTTTTTCTTCAGAAACAGCTGTAACAGAATTTCAAGGTACTGATCCTAAGACCCGACCAAAATTACTGCGATTAAAAGAGAGTATATTACTTTATGATCTCATTTACATCTTTAATATACTATAGTAGTATACTACCTACTTTTTTCTCATTGCATTCCGATTAACTGCACTTACATATATTAAAATATTGTTCTGCTTTGGTAATAACAACAAAGCTTGGCTATAAAATAAAGACAGGAAATGAAAAAGATAAAGAAGACATACAGAAGAAAAATACATACAGAAGACATACAGAAGAAAAATAAATATAAGCCAATAATATAGATTAGTAAACGACATTAAAAAGTTTAGAGCCGGCACTAGTAGGTTAACTCAATATATAAAAGGCAATTGATCTAAAAAAAAACATTGGACAAAGTAGAGATAATATTTAAAAATTTGAAATTGCAAATATATCCACGAACAAGAAACCAGAAGAATATATAAAAGCGTTGTTGACAACGTACTCTTAACCAGAAACTATCTTTAAAAGTACATAGACTGACAAGATACAGGAAAGCACTTAATAAAAAACAAGATAATAAATTATACTGTACAAACGAAAAAGCTTTCTATAGATCATTGAATAGTACTACCTCTAATAATACAAACAATGAAGAACAAATACCAAATAAAGATGAACTTAAAAACTACTACTTAAAAAAGGAACAATCACAATTTACAAGCAAAATGGCTTGAAGAAGAGAGTAGGAAATGGGGTGATATGGAACACATGGAATTTATAGAATTAAAATTAGATGATTTCAGTAAAATTTTAATGACGAAAAATTTAAAAACTGCTGGGTTAGACCAGATACATAATTTCTGGTATAAGTTTACGTCCTTACATGATGTTCTAACGAAAACAATTTCAGGCCTAATTGACTGTAGAACTCCACTCTCAAATTTTAAAACAAATGGTTTTACCTACATGCTACCAAAAAACCAAAACACCCACGATCGATCATATTTCATGCCTATCAATAATATATAAAATAACCACATCCTGCATTACGAATAAGATAGTATTACACCTGGCATATAATAATGTCAGAAGAACAAAAGGGATGCAGGCGAAACGACAGGGGATGTAAAGAGCAATTAATCATAGATTCAACTATATTACTAAATTATTCAAATAAATTTAATAGAAATTTGTTTGTCACTTATATCGATTTCAAAAAAACTTTTGATAGTGTCTCACATTCATGGTTAGTTCAAGTTTTACATACATGTAAGATCCATTCTAAGATTATAAAATTATTGGGAGAGGCCATTTGCATTCCAAAAGAGGGTTGATGTTAGGCAGGCGGCCGGTCGTAAAAACAATTAGCCAAAACTATTCACAACATGTAAGGCAGACCCTGGCTAAAGCTGGGAAATTGCCAGGTAGAAAAAGAAGAAGATTGGGAGAGGCCATGCCTTAATGGAGAACCACAATGACTTTAACAAAAAAACATCTTATATTTGTTGTGAGGAAATCCATATTAGAAATGGCATCTTCCAGAGAGATTCTCTCCGTCCTTTGTGGTTTTTTCCCTCTTTAAACCTATCTATCTAGAATATTATCAGATTCTAAATTTGGATACCGATTGACACGTGACACAGCCGTTTCTCATTTGATTTACATGGATCACATAAAACTATTTACTAAATCCGTGAAAGAAATGATAAAAATTAAAGCTTCAAGTTAAAGATATTAATCATCCAAGATTAAAACAAGATCTTACTACTGAATACGTAAAAAGAGCAAACCAGCTGTGCAAAAAACAACTTCATTCGCGAAATGTCTAAGAGCTATAAATACTATTAGCTAAAGTATAAGCTATTCCGGTTCTATCTTATTCCTTTGGGGTAATCAAATAGTCTCAGACAGATATTAGGAATTTGGTAATAAAAACTAGAGTTACACTAACCAAATATAATTTACACCATCCGAAATCAGCTATACAAAGATTAACACTGAAAAGACAATTAGGAAGAAGAGGGGCAGTTAAATTAAATATACTTTAGAAAAACCAAATACTAAATATTGAATTATTATTTTACAATATAGTAAATAATAGTTAGATACACGCAGCTACAGTAGAAGTTGATGATAATTTCAGAACGTTAAATCTAAAAAATAATAAAAATAGAATATAAAACTATCCAGGAACATTTAAATGAAAATATAAAGGATTGTAGAAGAAAAGAACCATGCGGTAGGCATATTCACGACCTAGAACAAAATTTCATAGACTTATATGAGTCAAAAAAATGGTTACAAAAAGGCTACTTGTTCCCGAAACAGAAGGATTTCTAATTGCTATTCAAGACCAGGTCATCAATACAAGAAATTATAAAAAATATACACTTAAAGAATCAATAGAATCAGACTAATGTCGTAAATGTTACAGAATGCCAGAAAATATACAACATATTACAGTACCTTGACCTACTCTCGTTCAAACAGACTACACCTATCGCCACAACCAAATCGTTCACTAGCTACATCAAAAAATTGCACATAAATATAACTTCGCAACGACCTCACTTAAACCGATCAATGCCTACCCTTTTTTTTTTTCGATGTCGCAGGGAAACTCTTTTTACGAGCCGTCCAACCGGTCTTGGTGGCACCGGAAGGGATGTGTGAGACTTGGCCAGGGCAGGCCCCTACTCACTAAAACTGCGAAAGCCCTCGGCCGCTATGTCGGTGTACCCCGGATCTGTCAGCAACACGGCACACCAGCGACTGGCCGGTCCTGGCAAAGACCGGACTTACTCCCTCGGAGAAAGGGGGCGATCCCGGCAATTAGGATCGCCCGACGACGCCGGGCTTTCACTGGAGCGGGTTACCAGGCCGACCCCAGCCCGGAGTGCAGGGGTGCTATTGGATCAATGCCTACCCGATCCCGTTTTAGAAAATAAAAATATGATAGTTACATTGTTACTTATAAAACAAAAAAACGTAAACATAAATACTGATTAATATAAGTCGTTCAGTAGCTCTATAAGTTAAAATGTCTTAGAAAATGCTTTATAAACATTTATTAGAACATTCCTCCTCTACCTGGCAATGTCCCAGCTTTAGCTAGGGTGTGCCTTACATGTTGTGAATAGTTTTGGCTAATTGTTTTTACGACCGGCCGCCTGCCTGACATCAACCCTCTTTGGGAATTCATTAATCAGTGATTTTTAAATACTCTTAGAAAGTACATATGACTCAGAAAAATCACATTGGTACTTGCCAGGATCGAACCCGCGCCCTCATGCATGAGAGGCGGGCCTTTTAACCACTAGACCACCACTGACTCAAATAAACATTTATTAGAACATTATGAAACATAAATGAAGATAAATTTTAATAACCAATTATAGCCTTTACAGCATATCGATTGCTGACTGTAGTTAAAATATTTTGTGTTAGCTCCTCGATATTCTATATATTATAAAAAAATATTATTCATTTCTTAATGCTGTGCTGTAGCCATGTGTAGTGGGCTCTACAGAATTTAAAAGCTTTTTATGATGCTTTATTAGTTTTATATTGCAATTATAAATCTTGATCTAATGTATAAAATTTTATGAACTATGAGGCATTTCGAATACTAATTAATTTTTACAAAGTTATAGTTTAGGATGTACAGTCGCGAAGTAGGCGATTCTTAAAAAATATATTTTCCTTCTGAAATATTATATCCAAAACAGCTCTGGTTTTCCTCATACGTAGTTTTTTATCCTTAATAAAAAAAAGTTATACTGTAACACTTAATTTCAAACTTATTCATATTCCATTGCTTTTTGTAAATGTGTGTGCAAATGTTACCACACATATACATGTATAAAACTTGATTTTTTCGTATATTTTATTTTACTGGTAATGTTGTTACTTGTGTTTCACAAACTTAACAAACAAACAAACGTTTTTAACATTTCCTGTCTCCATAGTTTTTTTTATTCACTACAATTTATTTATTTTATTTTAAATTTATTCGTTACTGATGTCTCCTCCCGAATGGAATTTGCTCCTGAGAGTAAGAATTCCTATTATTAGGAGATCATAAGCTTTGAAGACATCAATTTTACATTTACATATTATAAAATATTACATTGTATAGTTGCGCGAGGCATAATCCGAGCTTTGCACACAAATATATATATATACGATTTTTAAGGTAATTAAAAAAAAGGGTTGAAAAAAAAAATCGATAAAAAAAAATCATGTTGATTACGTCAATTGTTTTCAAGGTTACTTTACTGAAAGTGAAAGGACCAAAAAATCAATCAATCTGTTCATGCGCCGTAACTTCGAACTTATTGAACGTAAGACAAATTTATATCCAGTGTACTAGGAACACATGAGTACGAGATGTTATAAAATAATCATGTAAATACTGATGTCAATATATGTATAAAATCTGACTTGCAAACACAAAACCTGATGATTTTGCGTATTAAAAACAAATGAAAACCTCTTTTACTTATAGATAAGTAGATTTCTTTATTAATTTATGATTTTACTAGAAATTTTTGTGTAACTACACCAGTATCTTTATATTGCTATTACTATTGTAGATTCGAAATACTTACTTAAATAGTTTCTTCAATTTGAGGAATAGTTTAAGTTAAATAAAGGATTGATTAAAAAATATGGTTTCCAATCTTAGTAACATTTTGTGAAGAGAAATATTTAATATTTATTTATTTTTCCTGAGGTTTGCAATTTTTTTGATAATTATTTTGTTATTCGGGACAGAGAAAAATATAAATATGAAAACCTTTTCACCCCTTTTTCAATTTAAGGATTCGAACAAACAGATCTTTTTTTATAAATAAATATTCCAACAATGTTTTAAGTATACAAGATACAATCCAAACGAATGTAAATTATTAGAGATATTAGATATAGTTTTGATTACGTTCTCAGAAACCCGAAAGCATTTTGTTAATATCACAATATAAATCGCTTGTGATTTTTAAAACATTATTTACTTACTATACCGCCCTTCCGCTTCTACCACGATGCACAAGATGTATGACTGCAGTCATAACTCTTTAATGTTATCTGTTCCTGGTATAGATGCATCATATATGTATGTTCGTTATGTACATATGTAAGAATATCCATACACCACCACCACCATAATGGATGCATAGAGATGGAGGGATGGATGAATGAATGAATGCATAAATTTTTTTATTCTTATTTACGTGTTATTAATGGATCAAGTAACAAAGACGGTGCGTAGAGATAGATAGATAGATAAATAGTAGATCTTAACACCAACGATAAGAGTCGTGTAACAAGGCTAATTAACAAAAGTGTGCTTCGTAAGGTTATATATATCACCAAAAAATAAGTAAAAAATAAGTCAGTGGTGGCCTAGTGGTTAAAGGCCCGCCTCTCATGCATGAGGGTGCGGGTTCGAATCCCGGCAAGTAGCAATGTGATTTTTCCGAGTCATATGTACTTTCTAAGATTTTTCAGACACCACTTGACATACGGTGAAGGAAAACATCGTGAGGAAACCTGGACTTATAATTTCCCAATTATAAGTTTGTAATCACCAACCCGTCTTGAGCAAGCGTGGTGATTAACGCTCAAAACCTTCTCCATGCGAGAAGAGGCCTGGCTCAGCAGTGGGCTCTGATAGGCTTAAAAATATATATATATATATATATATATATAAAGTGAATTTATTGTTATCCTCTTTCAGTTTAAGTCCAGCCCCCATATTGTCCTCAGCCACCTATGGACCGTTGAATGCAATCATCTCTTTAATTTTATGAGTTTCAAGTACAGTTTCATCCTAGTTAAGTTTATAATATAAAAAATTGTGAAATTTGTGAAAAACATGTAAAAAATATCACAAAAATTAAAAATCAATCAATTAATCAATTAAAATTGATATTTTCCTGTTTTTAAAGAGCAATATTTTCAATTCATCTTGTTGGCGACACGCAAGGAATTTAAAGATCGTTCATATTCGAAAAAAAAAATTGTTCCATATGAGCATAATCCAAGAGCAACAACGAAGATTCTAAATAAGTTCAGAAAAAGGACGAGGTAGTAATCAAGCAAAAACAAGTTTTGTATGAAAGTAGAAAATATATTTTTATACTTTTTAGTATTAATTTTTTTTTTCATTTTGAATTTTTTTTTCCATAGCTGAATCAGTACCAAGAACACATAACATTAAAGAGTTTATGATTGCATCTAGCAATCAACAGGTGGTTGTGCATACGAACTAGGGAATGACGGTTGGGGGACTACCTTTGGAACAAAAGATACTCGTAATAACAATACGACGTGCATTAACAATGTTTTGAATATAAATAAATAGTTATATTCGAAAAAGTCCAGCATTGGTTAAGTCGTATTGGGATGCTTTTAGATGGCCTAAGCTTATATATAAACAATGTAAAATATATATTCAATGTTCTAAATTATAAGATTTATGATCTTACTCTGATTATATCATAAGAAAATAAATTTCGTTAATAAAATCTTTCGGTTTATATTACGATAACCCAAAATTACAGTATAAATATACTGAAAGATACTTTACCTCAAGAGTATTAAACATAGTAGTTTGTGTTGAACTAAAAGACATCTAAAAGTTTTAAAGAATCTTGTAGAAAAATAGGGAAGAAGTAATATATTATCATGTAATGAAAATTTGTATACAATAATACATTTTGTTTCAATCCAAAACCAAACCTATAAAAACTTACCCTTGTTAGTGGTAAGTTTTACTTACCTTGTTAATGTATACATGAATCGCTATTACTTACCTTGCTACAAAATCTTACTTTAGCGAACCCTGTGCAACTTTAGCGAACCCTGTGCAACTTTGGGGACTCTGAAGTTCCACCAGCCTCACAGTTTTTTTATGAAATAGGAACCTCTCCTTCAGAAATAATTCAAAGTGTATTTCTTGGAGAATCAAAACCGGAAATAAGTCACTCACGGATCATTTCTTCCTGAAAGAGAAGCACTATGACTATATACTATCTACAATATGCCCGAATTAGTCCTAGCAGAAGAATTGGCACTCACTTCAAGAGATCGCTGTTAAGTATTTTGGTGTAAGTTGTAAGTTCAGCTAGTAGCCGTGGATTGTTGTGGGCAAAACACTTGAGTAGAGACCAGATAGGGCTCTGGGATCTTCTACGGACTGGATACTTGAGTGTTGCGGTCAACCTTACCGCTATATTACTTAATGTTGTGGGTCAGGGCGCTGTTCGTGTGTATAGACCGGTGAAGCACAGTCAGTGTCGCTACAACTGAGGCTGACAAATAATTCATCAAGTTGAAGGAAACTTTACTGGAAAAAGCCGAAAGATTGGAAATTTTACTTAGCCGGATATGTTCTATGAGTTTTATCCAAAATCATACGAGATTCGAATAGGGTTCTTGGTTCGGTTTTCGTTGCGTTGTCTCACGCTGGGCTTCTGAGATCCGTAGACAAACCCAAAGATTCTATGGATAGATTGTACGTAATGCTAAATGTCATTGAAGAGATGAAATTAAACCTTATATCAGGTAATATGGAGATTGGTACAAATAATATAACAGCTGAAGATCAAAAAGAATCACTACGACTGTGGAGTAGCAGGTGGATACGAGTGCCGCATTCAATAAATTATTAAATAACAAACTTGTTATAACTCTTAAGTATTACCATCTATCGACAAAGATTCTGGCAATGATTAAAAATGAAGCGACGAGCTTACACAAGCCACGAGCGATGCACAGCGCTTTATGTTGCGTAGCGCTGATTCTTGGACACGGACACGCCGCCGTAGCACATTGTAGCAACGTCAAGAACGCCAGAAATTATATTTGCCCAACTCCTGATGTAAGAGAGTATGTCGACATGCATTTAATAGACATAGCGCACGGCAGGTATCAAGACGCCTACAATAACTTTGGGAGAGCCACTGATCACAAACCTAATAATATTATGGTAGCTATCAATTTGGCGGTATGTCTCATGCATGGGACGTCTAAAAGGAGCTATGTATATCCGTTCTCCAGAAGGCTATACATTTCCAAATGTATGAAACCCTGAGAGAGGTCTGAAAGAAAGTCTGCTAATAAATCTGTGAACTCTATACAAACTGGAGCCTTCAAATAAAAACAAATGAAAATAAACTGAATTTCTTACGGATGCCTTATAAACATAAAAGCCATACTACACCAAACGTTTTGAAATGTCTGGACCTTGCTTGTTTTTTTATCAAGCTTAACCTTTTTTGTTGTATTAAAATGAATAATTGTATAACGAAAATCTCATTTATTTATTAATCCCCATATATTGATCATTGTCGACCATCTACACTTGACGATAAAAAATAATATATTTTCAAACAGTTTAATTTTATAGACGTGACCTTAACTACTTTTTATTATATCGAATGATCTATCCACGAGGTATTTATTATTCAAAGACGTATATTTAAATACAAGAATGCAGACAAGGGATCACCATTTTATTTGTAAATAGCTATGTAAGAAGGATAATGAAAAAAAAACTAGTGAAGTTGTACTTTGGATTATATGAATAAAAAACTATTTTAGCAACTTAAAAGTTTAAATTAATATTGTATGTCATCCATTTTTCCTAATATAATTTTCCAGATTTAATATTTCTGATATAGACATATAGAAATCATACGTTTTTTTTTTCAGATATTTCTCTAATATTGGGTGGGAACTCAACATGTATATTTCGTCAAGAGCTCAATATTTTGATTTTTTTACTACAACTACGATAGCAAAGATACAGATTTCACTTGATTTCTATCTGTGTTTTTTTGATATTATGGACGCTAAAATATTTATTTACTAGTTTTTAAATAATAAATATTTATAATTGTATATAAGAAAATTATTAAATAAAATTTTACAATGCAGTTTGCCCAAAAACTTGTTGCACCTCAGGACCATAAGGACTAATTAACAACGTCCCACAACATAATTTCCTTTTGACGTCAACTAGCTACCTAACTAGCATAAATGAAAGTTCCATCATCAAATGCAGGTGTTCTTGTAAAAGGGAAAGTATCCTCTGCTCATGCGCGAGGACTCTTATGCATTTAACGAAGTAGTGGCTCCGAAATTCCTTTTAAACCAATAAATTTGCAATAATTCTTTTTTAAAGTACCTTTAATTTGATTAATTTCAAAAATTTCAAAATAAAGATATTTTTGAACTAGTAACAAAAAAATCGTTATACTTCAATAAAAACAGGAAAATTTTCTTAATAAAAAAAAGTAAGGTTGTATGTAGAATAAAAGAATAACTGCAGAAAATGTCCTTCAGGGAAATAGTGATAATATCAATAAAAAATGTCTTCCCCCTTGTTATAGATTAAAGATCTGGTCAAGCCATTATCTATACGCCTATATTATACCTGTTGGATGCAATAATAAATAACTATTTCAGTTTTATGATTCCTAGTAGAGTTGCGTTGCCGATGTGGGTTATGCGTTTTACAAATAATTAAAAAAGACAAATTTTACATGTGGCGGCGGCTTTTTTGGAGCAATAAAAATAAATGAATAAAATAATTAAAATCTCATCTTTTGTAAAACGTTTGCAGCTAGGTAATGTTTTTCCAGGTCTCGTGCCAAGTACTCACACATACTTTCGATTAGAAGTATTTCAACCTTTGGGAAAGAGAGTTCTTTCTAGTTTATTCTAAGTTTCTGTCCGCTATCGTCTTAGTGAGTATAGGCAATCTGAGCACAGCCACTAAAAGCCTGTGTTGTGATTTCAATGACTCACCGCCTACTACTTTGTAATCTCTGAAACCGCGTTTCGGTTTACTGTATGTAAGTATAATCTATCTTCGACGATTTCCTTCAACTATTATAATTTATTAGATATGTGTTCTTCTTTTTCAATAATGTGTTGACTATTGATAAGTTGGGTCTTAAAGCGAATTCTAATATTTGTTCCCCTTCCTTATTCAGAATGACATATCCGTATCCTCCATGAAAATCCTTGCAGGTGCTGTTGGCATCGCCCATGTATCCGTTCAAGTCTCCCATGAGGAGCTTGGTTACATTTTCGGGTATATTCACTATCAACTCATCCAATTCTTCCCCAAATGCTTCTTTTTTCAAACCTACAGCCGCTACACACCTACAGCTGCTACTATTTGGGGTGCATAGGCACTCACAATATTAAGTACTGGTTCATTATCCATATCCAGATTAATCGCTATGATACGGTCTGTCCTTCTCTCAATGTTAATAATTCTGTTTTTAAAGTGGCTGTCTAGAACTAGTGGCTGTCTGTTTGTTTTCCTTTCCGTGGTGGATTAGTTGGTAACCTAAGCCTAGGTCATTGCTAGTTCTTTGCTAGGTTGGTCTTCTAAAGGATCTTCCGCTGCCATCCCTACTGAGCGCTAAAACCTAAGAGCCTAGCAAACATTCAGCCTCTAATTCAGATATCCCAGAAAGCCCGACGGTGGAGTATTTTATCGGAGTTTCCTTCTCGGGCCTTGTTGGTCTGCGGGAGGTATTTTATTTCCCTCCTGCCCCCAAACCTCCGAGAGCTCTCCTATCCGACGCCAGGAGACGCGGTCTCTAGGGAATGAGGCTACGCCGAGACTTATAGTGCAATCTGTATATAATAAAATAGATTTCATTTTTATTAAATTAAGCAAACACCACAAAAAAAGGTTTGTAAATGCCTACCTAACAGTATCTTTGTTATTATTTTCTACTTCTATATTTTAGTGCGTGACACTGCCTAATGAAGGAGGTGCTACTTTTGACTCCGCCTTTGTATTGATTACATATATTTAGAATACCATTGTGGAAAGGCAACCCGATAAGTTAAAATGGGATAGCAATGTTACTCATTGTGATTATGATTTACACCGGTTCCATAAATTAGAATATTTGATAAATCTATTTACTCGACCGATGAATAGAAAATATAAAAGGCACAAGAATCCTAATCAAGAAATTGAAAATTTTCTATTTATTAAGTTGCACAATTATCAAATTAATTTGTTATTTATAAATTAATACTTTTTTTTCATAAAAAAACGTCCTTGTCCAGAAATTATGCAATAGCATTATGCTATTTCACCTATGAAACAGCCAACTGTTGGATGCACTTATATCTCTTCCATTTTTATGTATTCCTAGTAGCATTGCATTGCCTATTTTAGGTTATACGTAAGAAGACATCATCATCATCTATCTATCTATCCTCTATCTAGGTAGCTAGCTACCTTTGCCACTATTAAATAAATAATATAAATTCTTTTAAATAAACATTAATTCCCAAATATTTATTTAAATTATTTTTTAAAATGAGGTCATTTTATTGTGTTTCCATGTTCGTTTTTATTCTTAACCTCAGACAATTAAGTGTAGCTATGAAAATGGAGTGTTTTAAAGTAAAAAAATAACATATAGGCCAAGGTATAATTAATAAAAAGTTAAAAAAATAATAGTAAACTAAATCATTAGAAAAGGAGGGGAATAATATGAAAATTAAAGGAAATATAATTTAAGGCCGGGAAGGGTATGGGAGTGTGTATTTAAGGGTAAATAGACATCGTTTTTTGCAATTTCCGGCAAAACTAACAGTCCTTCGGAAAAATATTATTTGGCAAAGTTGAAGAAGAAAAGATCAACCTTTTTATTTACACTTATTTTACTTTTTTATGTGAAAAATGAATAAAACGAAGTTTTTGATTTCTTGTTTTTATCTTTGACAAAAAACAATATTTCGTCATGAAATTTGGTGAAAACTAGTACCTTTCTATGTCCCAAATACACTGTAAATTTCATGAAAAACATTTCTTTTTTTATTTGATAGTTGGCAATTCAGCTATCAATCAGTAAAAAAAGTTTTTTGATCGGTAGCTTAGTATTCTTTTTTCCTTAGTTGAAAAATGGAAAAATCAGAAGGATCATTTTCGTCATATTTTGCTTTTTTATTTCCGCCAAGGAAACAACGAGTCATAAGCACGTTAAAAGTTATGTGACGCTTATGGTGACGAAGTCTTAAAATAACGGCAGTGTCAAAACTGGATTGCCAAATTTCGTTTGGGTGATTTTTCACTTAAAGGTGAAAAACGCTCTCGTCATCCAGTTGAAGTTAATGACGCCCTAACCAAAGCAATAATCGATTCGGATTGTCACAGTACTACACGTGACATTGCAGAAAAGCTTCATGTATCACATACATGTATTGAAAATCACTTAAAACAACTTGCCTATGTTCAAAAAATCGATGCATGGGTTCTTCACGAACTGAAAGAAACACATTTAACGCAACGCATTAACTGTGATCAGCTGCGATTTGCTAAAGAAGAATAATGAAAATGATCCAATTTTAAAACCACTGATGATTGGCGATTAAAAATGGGTTGCTTACAACAGTATCAAGCAGAAAAAATCATGGAGCAGGCTAGGTGAACCAAGACAAATTACATCTAAAGCTGATATTCATCAAAAGTAGGTTTTGTTTTCCATGTGATGAGATAACAAAGGTATTGTCTACTTTGAACTCTTACGTCCCAACCTAACGACCACTTCGGATGTCTACATTGAACAACTAACGAAACTAAACAATACATTTTAAAAAAAGCGGCCCGAATTGACAAATCGAAAAGATATTGTATTTTATTATGAAACTGGAAAGCCACATACATACATCTTTGGTCACTGGCCGAAAATTATTAGATCTTGGTTGGCATGTTTTGCTACATCCACCATACAGTCCTGACCTTGCACCACCTGATTACTTTTTATTTCGATTTGTACAAAACTCCATGAATGGTAAAAAGTTCAATAATGATGATGATGATGTTGAATCGTCAGTCAGTTTTATGCTAATAAAACCCAGAAGTGTTATGAACGTGGGATTATGATGCTACCTGAAAAATGGCAAAAGTCATTGATTAAAATTGGCAATACATTACAAAATAAAGTTATTTAGTTCCAAGAAAACCTTGTCTTTGATTTTCTAATAAAAATCCGCAATAACTTAGTTTCCAACCCAAATTAGTTTCAGAACAACAACGCTTAACTACTTTAATCTCCAAATCAGTTGATAAATTCAGTTATTGATAACTCTTAAGAGTTTTTAATTGCTTTTTATTATAAATATGGTACTCTACATATTCTATTCTTAATTAAAAGTTTATTATTTTAATCACATTCATCAAGTACAAAAAATAATATACAGATGTCGTGATATAAAACTAAAAATTGTATGCCAGTATGTGCACATAGATAATCTAAAGCCAATGATGAAATAAAAAAAGCCATTTTTGACTTGTCTTTATATAGGTAGGGACCGTCAAAATAGTGGACAATATATCATTCTATAATATATCGTCACAGCTATTCTTTACGTAAATTCTGAAAATCATTAATGTTTTTTTAAGTTCGAAAGAATAAATAACTTAATTAAATACTAATTACAAACGAATAATTTAATAATTCTTACAAATTCATGAAATAACTGAAGTGATAGATTTATTAATAATACTAATACACAATAATGATTGATATCTCATAGAATCTTACAGTGTGATTATAAAATCACTGCCGAATTCATAGAGCTCCAACTGTTTCGACGGTTTACAAGCAATAGAAAGACTCGATACAAGACTACAGATGTTTTGAAATAATAAAAATTAGTAGGTACTTTAATAAATCAAAGGAGGGTTGCTTATGGTATATCATACATTATTAATTTTAATAAAATTATTTAGCTCTCTGAAGTATAATAATAAACCTTTAGTCATATTTCTATTACAAATTAAAAAATCATGCATGTAATGAGATGTAAAGACTTACGCAAGTATTCATTTAAACCATGAATGTTACAATCATGGTTCCTAACATTTCTGCTAACCTAGTATTTGCATCGCTTAAAGACTCTTTACGTTCAGTTCTGTATCGACAGCGCAGGACCACTTCGTGACTTTTTTTGGACATATAAATACTATGTAATTCTATAGAAGTCTATGTTTTTTATTTGACTATGCAGCAATACCATTATCCTTATTATCCTTCAATATATCAAAAATAGAAATCACATTCTATGTGTCTGCAGTGAATGATATGCATATGTCGAAATAGGCTAAAACGTTTGATCGGTGTAACATGTTTTTGGATATAATGATTGAAGGAAATTTAGATTAATAATGAAAAAAGTGCTTGCATTTAAATGTAAAAGGAAATGAAGTATATGGAAAAGGTCTCAGAAACTGTTGTCCAAAAGACTCATAAACAACTCATTCAAAAACATTTTTATTTTGGTTTCCTATACCAGAAAAATAATTACAACGAATGCTGGCTAGTCTCTCGACTAATTTTAGCGGCTGCTACTCTGTAAAAAGTGAAAGTGAACTCGTGCACAATCAATTAATTGCAAAGGACTTCCTGTGCTTTTATGAGCCCCTGGTACTGGGAAATGAAAACTTTTAACAGAATGATGAAAATAAATTTAATAAAAAGGTTAAATAAAGTTAAAAGTTAAGGTAAAGTTTAAGTTTACAAACTAAAAAGATTTTTATTTTCTGACTTTAAAATAAAAACGCTGATAAAATACACCGCTGGGATAAAAATTATGCATGTACATAAATATATATATATGTAAATAAATATATATATATATACATGTATCACTCTCATCTTTTTTCTTGCCAAAAGAAGTAAACTTCGATAAATATTTGTACCTCTACTATAGCAGCCTTATAAGGAAAAATTAAGAAAACATAAATGTTTGTTTTAACTGATCATAATTAATTGGATAAAAAAAAATTACATGCAAGTAACGCGAAGTTATCATTGATCTTAAAAGTTTTTGTTAAAATTTGATTTATTGTCTTATACGCCAAAGAAGTATAAACTTATATAACTTCTAACGTGTGTGTGTGTGTGTGTAGGTACTCACTCTTTTGAGTATGTTTTGAAAAAGCTTCATTAACTTGAAAAATTGTAAGAGTCGTAAGGTATAATAAATCAATAAATAACAAGATGGAGTTTCGAATAGTTTCCCATGTATTTTTTATTGATATATTTATTAAAACATTAACCATAACGAAAACATCAAAAACATTAAAAATTTTCTTATCGAATAAACAAGAAAATAAGAAATATATAAATTTAATGAATAGGACATGTTACATATTTTTGTTTGAGCTCCTATATTGCAAATCTAAGTATATTTGCGATAAATATTGTTTTTAAAATATCTTTAAGTTATCTCCTACTGCAAGTGCCAAATAAAAGTCAAAAATCTGGAGGGATCAGTCTACTTTATTTTTTTATGACCGTGCTTTTAGTTAATTAAAGAAGAACCGGTAATATACATATATTTCTTCTTCCGTGTTTCCCTCTACTTCAAAGACTCAATCACCTTTAGATATAATCGCAACTCTTTCATGTTATGTGTAGTGCTTGCAACGCTATATGTATGTAGGTTTTGACGTCACAAGCCACCAGTGAAACTGTTGCTATGCAATATTGATTTACCACCAATTCGCTCTCTAGTATTTTATGACGTCCTGGTACTGGTGCAATAAGTTTTCTGAGCTTTCAGTAAGGTAAAAAAAACTTAAAAAAGTTTGCCTAGCAGCAGCAGCAGAGAAAAAAGCCAACTTTCATCACATATTTTCACCACTTTTTTATGACAACTTAAAGGATACCTACTTAAATGCAGCTATACCAGGGGTTCATATATTTGAAGAGGTGATAGAAAATGCGCATGTGGAGGAAGGCTATTGAATATATGTTATTGGCACTGTTGTTTAGACTCCGCCTATATATTGATTTTGAAATAACTGATAGTAATGTCACCTGAAAGTTTAAGATGTTTGTTTACTTTATTAAATATTGAATATTCTAAATAATTACACAAAACTATTTCAGTCGCCGTCTTTCCAAAAATTAGAAGAATATTAAGAATAATAATAATTAAGTATAAAAATTTAATTTTACATTTAGTACAGACTGTAAAAAGTAGTTTAAGTGATTGGTTGCCCCAATAAAATAGCCATTATATTGAAAAAAAAAGTATTTTTAAAAAGCCGTTCGCAGTGCATAGACTTTGACTAGTTACCATGTTTGTGGTGATATATATATTTTTTTCAATAGACAAATAATTTGTTGACTTTTAACAAAAGAAACATAAAAAAATATAGTTGTTTCGTTTTGTCTTTGTTGTGTTGTTCGTAACACATAAATAAACTATATTTCTTTATTTCAAATTTCTCCGAGTGGTAAGTGAACAATAAAAGATATTTATCAAAAAAAGAATTCTTTTAAAACTATTGATTACTTTTTAATTTCAGTATTTCTAAAGCTAATTTGAACTAACCCTAAAACTTAAAGTAAAATCCAACTAAACTGTGATTAAGTGAGTTATATGTATTTTTTACTATTTAAGCTACACAAGTTAAGTTAAAAACGTATCCCTAACTTCTTAATTTTTTAATAATATCAAACTTGAAGCGAAAAATATACTCATAGGTGAATTTATAAAAGAGAAAGCCTTTCAATACCTTGTGTGTGAAAT
Organism: Danaus melanippus; assembly: GCA_010014825.2. Classification (NCBI taxonomy): domain Eukaryota; kingdom Metazoa; phylum Arthropoda; class Insecta; order Lepidoptera; family Nymphalidae; genus Danaus; species Danaus melanippus. Next base: position 8,696,532 of record JAAAKD020000207.1, on the reverse strand, counting down.
ACACCTCTAACATCTTTACTATTATAAATCCCTGAAACTGAAGCAAAAGTAATTGATATATTTAACGAAAACAAAGTTTATTTTTACGAATAAGACAGACAACTAGAAAGAACACTTTAAGTAAAATAATTAATTGCTTCTTATTATTATTTTATTATAGATTAATATCAATAATTTGAAATGATACATATTGACTTATGTGCTCTTGAATTAACTTGCGTTTCGTCCGATGAGTGCGAGAGCCAGTTGCCTTTTCATTGTTCTCGCCCTTTCCTGCTTTTTCCTTATATTATACCCATTATATCCAACCCTTTCTTTCACTCAATAACCAAGGTTAGCAACGCATCCGCAATATAAGATTTGTTGTGGATGCTTTTGGCCGACGGTGACTACTACTCATTACGTAGGCCTTCTTGCTCGTTTGCCACCTTTCCCATAAAAAAACATACCTAGTACCCTTGCTCACCCCCTCCCACTAAGAAGTGCATATAAACACAATCCCAGAGGATGAGTGTAAAGTATTGCAATTCGTTTTAACTCTTTCCGTGTTATGTTGCCCTGGTATCTTACACCGAGAAATATTTTGAACTCCAAACATGGTTTGTCGCTAAGATATTTTTTATTATTTACTTATTTATCCCAGAGAAAGGCTGTTAGTATTAAGTCAGTGGTGACCTAGTGGTGAAAGGGCCCGCCTCTCATGCATGAGGGCGCGGGTTCGATCCTGGCAAGTACCAATATGATTTTTCATATGTACTTTCTAAGAGTATTAGACATCACTGATTAATTGATAATAATAATTGATTCCCAAAGAGGTTTGATGTCAGGCAGGCGGCCGGTCGTAATAACAATTAGCCAAAACTATTCATAACATGATGTAATAAGGCAGACCCTGGCAAAAGCTGGGAAATTGCCAGGTAGAAGAAGAAAGGCTGTTTGTATTATGATTTTAAAAATAAAGCTAGACAAAGTACAATATTTTATGTAAACAGTTTTTAAGACAGAATGCATTGGCAGCATTTTACTTTTAATATGCTCAAATACTATTTATTCCATAATCTTCCTCTCCTTCCTATATCATTTGAATGAAACTTGGAAAGGCAAGGTGAGCTCTCGTCGGACAAACCGCTTACTCCTTATTTTGAGATCATAGAAACTCAAAACTATTAAAATATTTCCAAAATGTCTTCTTTATGTTTTTCTAGTAGCTTCAAAATATCATATATTTTTATAAATTGGTACTTTTTCGAGAATTTATTAAGAGAAGAGCTGCTATAAGTTTAACTAATAATGCTATTGATGTGACCGATTTCATCAAAAATATTAGAGAAAAGCCAATAATTATGTTATTAGTATTTCATAATTATTTTTTGTTTTAGATAAAGTAGTAATTTTGTTATCCTTATTGTCGTTTGTTTATTGTATTACAGACAAATTATAATTACATATATATTTTCTTTTTAATATCGTAAAGTGGAAAATTACATGAAAGAGTTCATTTTAATTAACAGATATTATTTTATTTATTAAATAAAAGAAATAAAACAAAGTAATAAGAGCACTATGTCATATTTGATTTTAAGAAGTGTGACGTCAGCAAAGCTGTCGTCAAAATCACTATTTTCCACAGCCAGCTTATCCATTTTCTATTTTCATTTAGGTAATAAAACACTCACAAACACTTTCACTACTTTATTTCAGACTTTAACTTGCACTTGTAATTAGATAATCTTCCTCCTGAATGGCTCCTACACTACCTTGTCCCTTTGTGTCTCTTTCGCCAACGTTTGCAAATAGTCTTCCTGAAATCATTACATAAATGTAATTTAATGTCTTTTAATTTTAAATATTAAGCTACGACGAATAAATAATCTTAGTTATTCAAATAAAAACAAAACATTACGTAAGTTTTAGTAATAAATTATTAAAACATCCAATCATCCAATTATATTGCTACTTGATATTTTATAGAAAACATAATTAATTGACATTGATTACGAATTGGTAACTACTTAAGTTTTCTTTTTACTAAAAGTCACAGAATGACTGAATTGACATTCACATATTACAAATCACGATACGGATTTTTATTAAATAACATTTACATTTTCTTTAATACAACTCGTACAACGATGTGTAGACCGAATAATTTTGTTAAAGAAATCATTAACGCAATGGCGTTAGTGATTTAATCGTCAAGTCTAACCTATAAAATGAAATACTTATGAAACAACTACTACCTCTTATAAGGGTTTTAAAAATCGTTAAAAATCGTAAAATATACACTACCTTATATTATTTTTGAAACCTAGTGAAACTAAACTTCTTACGTATGTAAATGGTCCGGGTTATATAAGTAATAAAAAATAAAGATCAAAACGAATAATCGACCGTTTATTACCTACCATGTGCGTTGGACGTTTCTCAGAAGCTCATCCTTACGACGTCATAAAATCTGTGGTCACATGTGCATTTGTGCAATAGTTCCAGCATCAACGATCAATGAATGTTATCAATCCCAATCAAGGAGGCAAGGTTTACAAAGTGTATTGTATTTTATTATAGTACTTGAAAATTGCTTATAACTAATTAAAATATTTGAACATACTCATACATGGAACTTATTAAAAAGCAAACTATTTTAGCTTGCAAAATGTATTTAAAAATAAGTATTATACAAATTTTTTTTTAACAAAAAAAACCGACTTCAAGCAGTGAACTCAACAGCAAAAAATAAATTGACTTTGTACAAAGTAATACGTATTTTCATTTAGTTAAATAGAAAATAATGTTAAATAATTATTTTATAATTTTGAAGTCTGTGCCAAGTAAATGCTGCAACAACATCAAATTACTAAGTGTACACAATAATAATTAAATATATTAATCAAAGGCCGTTGAGAGACCTCCTCCTTTTTGAAGTCGGTTAAAAATGTTTTAACGAACCGCTGCCACTCCTATTATTTTAGTGGACTTTAATTCCCTTTAAACCCGACAACAATAATGCACGTACACCACATTTGTGCTTTAAAATTTAAGATGGTACAAGTTTTATATTAAAGACCATTCACAATACGTAAAAGTGTTAATTACTTTAATGTCGAAAAGTATCGCATTTATTGTTGACGAAATTTACATAAATGTCAACAATATATAAGGTTGGGGAAAAAGTTTCTTCGCATTTTTTAAGAAAATTCAAAACATTTTTTTATATAGTTTATTTAAATTTAACTAAAGTATGTATGTACCGTTTTGTTCGATAACCTTTTGCCATCTTGTAAGTAGGGACATGATCCCATTGTTATAAAAATTTTGGGACATCTCATCAAAATACCGTGACAAGTGAATTAGGCAATCTTCTCGTGATGTTAACCTAACATTGCCTAAACAATTCTGAAGTTACCGAAACAGGTGAAAACCTGAAGGTGAAAGGTCAGGACTATACGGCGGATGCATTAACACTATAGATGTGTGAGGTCTAGCGTTATCATGATGAAACACCACACCCCTTCTGTTGGCCAATTCCGGCCGCTTTCTCTCAACTTCTTGCTTTAATCTCATCAGTTGTTCGCAGTAGAGTTCAGAATCGAAAGTCCTGCCTAGTGGTAATAGCTCATAATGAATAATGCCCTTCCAATCCCACCACACACACAATATCACCTTATTGCGAGTTAACCCGAGTTTCGCCATATTCTGTGAAGCCTGAACGGCCTTTGACCACGACCTTTTTCGCACGTTCTAGTCGTACATGATCCACTTTTCATCACCAGTTATCAGCTTCTTCAAAAATGATTGGGTTTCATTACGTCGTAATAAAGAATCACAAATGAGTACACGGTTCATTAGGTTTCTTTCAGTGAGCTCGTGAGGTACCCAAATATCGAGCTTTTTTTTGTACCCAGCTTTTTTCAAATGCGCCAAAACTGTTTTGTGATCAATTCTCAGTTCTTCAGCTACGTCATAACTACTGATATGTCGATCGTGCTCCACTTTTTCAAAAATGTCATCCATTTTATCCGTAATAGGGCGACCAGAGCGAGGTGCATCTTTGACATCAAATTTTCCGGATTGAAAACGCCTAAACCAAATTTGCGCTACTCTCACAGACACTGCACTAGGTCCATAAACATCGCAAATTTTTTTCGCGGCTTGCGTTGCATTTTTACCTTTTTTGTAGTAAAATTTTAAAATGTATCGAATTTCTTCATTAGATTCACTCATTTTGACAGTACGAAAAACAAATGAATATCACCCATTTGCCTAATTTGTATTTGGAATTATGTTCTTTAAAATTTTAACTTTTTAATGATAACAAAACCAGCCGGATACAAATACTTCAGCCAAAGAGATTTTATTACAAGTTCATACATACTATAACGCGAAAAGACTTTTTCCCCAACCTATTATTTATAAAATAGCACAATTACATTAAGAGACCAATTAATAGCCTATTACATCCTAATTATTGCTTAACGTCATATTTTGTAAATTAAAATCAACGTAGGATCTAAAATTCAGATGAGCTTAGAAAACTATCAGAAGTCAATGAAATTTTCTCTTTTGTATTATAAATTATATATAGCGCTTTAAACATTATCGAACCAGTGATTCTCGGAACAAAAAAAAGTAATAAATGTAGACAGGAGTGGTGATGTATTTCAGTTTACACATCGATAATGGCATTTGTCGGAGGGAGCAAGGGCGGCGGACTCTCCGTACCTCCGACTACAGACGTTTGTTTACATCTCCGAACGTTTGTTCCTCGTTTGATCTTTATAAATGTAATAGGTATTTCGAGACTTGCCTGAAAGTCGGCCGTCCAGTTTTGTAAAAAAAAATATAAATTTTTTTTTAATAACGACAACCTTGATAAAATGTTTATTTTCAGTGATCCGTTTATGAGCATTTTCTGATAAATCTTGACAACAGACATAAACTTTGTTATGTAGTTAAATTTTACCTTTGTGACGGTTGTGATTTGATGTGTTTGTAAGTATATTAAAGTAATTTTTGTAACTGAATAAAATTGCTTAAGTAACTTATTCAAATTATTTACATAATTTGTTCACATTAAAATTTTAAAAGGAAATATAATAATAGAAAATAAAACAAGGGTAATTTAATGTTATTATAAACAGAATCGTATGAGGTTACATTAATATTCTTGTTTAATAAAGTATTTTTCTATAATTTAAATATACTAATGATTTTATAAACAAACGTTAATGATTGTTTTTCTATTTAGGGTGGAACGAAGGCGCAATTTCAGATTTTCGACGGCACGATATTACTGCATCAGGGTCCTGAATTAAATATTATAAAGTAAACTAAAGAATGTCAGGTACCGATTTAAATCTATTTAGCATTCGCGAGTGTCGTATGTGAATACAAATGGCGTTTTAAAGAACGTCTGAATATTGCGTCCTCGTGAATCCTTAATGCCAAATCACATATTAGAATGTAGCAAATTTTTCAATAACAATTAAATTCTTATAATTTTAGTTTTAAATTCATTAGAAATTTTATTAGGTGGGTGTTGTCTTCAGAAATATAAAAACTTGCATTTACTGCTACAACGACGTTAAAGCTAACTAACCGTCTGCGATCGATAAACATCGGGATACCGGCATTCAGGATTCACATAACTCGCTGGCGAAATTACTTTATCGTATTTGTAAATTCTGGCTATTGTAATTTTTTTGGAAAACACATATTAAGCTCTGCGACTTATGCGAATTCCTACCCACTTCACTTATTATTTGTTTATGAAAAACACCTGAAAGCGCCACTTAAAATGTGACTAATCTTATTATAAGTACCACAGCTCCGTTTCAACGATCTTCTTTCAACACCACAATTAAAGGCACTGTAACCAATCGTCCCTGTGATAAATATACGATCTTAAAAGTGATGACGAACTCTTAGAGAATGAACATTGAATGTTAATAACTCTTAGAGCCGTTACGTGGTCGTGTATCTCATTAAATATTTAGAAAATTTTATGTTACTTGTTAAGTTGGACGAACTAAATTTTAAATTAGTTCATATATTCAGTATATATTATTTCTCATCGCTCAGAGAACATATTGCTTGAAACACGTGTATTCTAATATAGTCTAAGCTCCCAGTCAGAATTTATTTCCAAATCGAACCAATTGGGTGGTTTGTTTAAGTTAAAGCGATTAGATGCCGTGGGGCGCACGTGGGCGACAACAGACGTGCGGCAGGCGACTTGAAATATGGGAACTTCGTGCAATTATAGCACCGCATCAACAAAATTAATTCTCAATGTATATATTTTATGAACAACGTAATTCAACGCGTTGTCAGTAGATCGCCAGCCCCCGTTAACAGCTATTTCGTAAGCCGAAATATTCTGAGACAAGGATATGCTACCATTAAGCATTAAACATGTGTATCTAGACTAGTAATATATTTAGTTATTCAAGATAAAACTTGTTTTATGCCTTCTAACTCAGGTTGCTTCTATATTTTTGTTTATATATTATCCACGTAAATGTACCCTAAGATACCTAAATACCTATCTTTAGGTTTCTTAAAGTAAATTGATGGCAGTTAGGAATAAAAAATTGTTTCTATAGCTGCTTGGCGAATAATAAAAAAATAATAGCATTATTAAGATTTAACAATATTAGCAATGTAATCAAAACTATATTTTTATTCATCAGGTGCTGCGTCAATGTTTGCCGGAATGCGTGGAATGCACGGTCAGATGCTTTCTGGCGGATCTCTTGGGGGCTCGTCCATAAGCACTCTAGGTGGCTTCAGCCACCATCTACCTTCATCATTGCCGCTACCCCCCGAACGGAAGCCCCCCACCCCTTTGCCAGCGTTGCCGCCAACAACAGCTATCACCTCCTCTACAGGGACGCCAACGACATCCACGCCAGTACATTCATATTACAATCACATTATGTAAATAAGTGATTTATTTTTTATGGTTAGTATTATATCATATTTAGAATAATTCCAATGTTATAAATACAAAAATAGGAATAGTATCTATTTCCGGTTTCACGACATAGCTAAAGTAGCTGAATATGTATGTCCAATGAAATCAGTATTATCAATATTCTCTTCACACAACTTCGCTGTTGTATCCATTTATTGATATGAATTTATATTTTTTACAGTTGTAATGAATGGACCTCAAGAAATAACAACACTGAACAATGAAGATATAAAGAATCTATCCAGAATAAGTCCAATATTAGGGCCCATATGAAATTGGCTTTTTGTAAAGGAGTAATCTAAAGTTGAATTGTTTTAAATATTACAATATATTTATTAAATCAAATTCTGCACCATTGCTATTTATTTACCAATGCAATCTCATTAGTAGTTCATTGATCCCTTTCCTAAAAAAAACCAATCGGATGGGTATCAATAGAATTTTTGTATGCACTTTGGACTGTCTCATCGGGGTTGAATTTTTTCCCTTTCAAAAAGTTATCCCAATTTCGAAAGAAATGGTAATCTGTTGAGCAAGGTCCGAGGAGTACGGTGGAATTACGGTGGATGTATTGTACATGGATTGAAGCGCTTCTAACTGTGTGTTGTGTAGTGTGTGGTCTAGCGATGTCCTGAAGCAGCAGTGGCCTATGGTTATTGGCCAGCCTCGATTGTTTAGCAGCTAGCTTTTTCATCATGGTTTGCAATTGCTGACAATACACATCTGCCATAATCATCTGGTCAGATTTAAAAAAGCTGAAGTAAACAAACCGGTACAAGTTCACAAAACGCTCATAAATACCATTATTTTTTTGCTTTGACAGATAACTTTTGGTTTTTGAAAAACAAATTAGTATAAATTTGAAATTGGAATTCCTGATCAAAGAGGAGATATTTGAGATCAAAGTGGCCAGTACGAAAAAAAGGCTAATTTCATATGTAATAAACTAATATAATACGTAAAGAAAAGAAAAACAAATAATTATAAATAAACTTTCGTACCTTATTTTTAAAATACAAAATAATTTTGTAATTAAGTTCTTTTTTAGGTTTTATAACGACCCATAAATAATTTAAAACGACGTCAATATCCTAGAAAGGTGTTATTTTGAAAGACAATTTTCGTTATATTTAATCATTTGTATATCCTCGATAGGCTTCTGAAATTGAAATAGAATTTTATTATATAAATTTATTATTCCATAAGATTTTCTACATTTTAAAATTAATAACATGTTATTACTAAAAACTTTGACTTTAAATAATATTTAAAGAGGTAATTACTGCTGTTTAAATATACTGTATTAGATTAAACTTTTGAATACCGTATAAAACTATCTATTCATCATTTCATTTAAACATTAAGCTACATGAAATACAAGCCAAATATGTGTACATAGGTTAAACGTTTCACTAACCATCTAGAGTATGATGAGACTAATTAAATTACGATAAGGTAAAATTGTACCAAATAGTATTGTAGTGATAAGTTGTTTTTTTTTAATAAATTACTTCATCCAAAAATGTTCTTGTAAGATTATTCATTTTCCACGTAATTCACAAAACCTTTAAATACAAACTTATTTCAATAATTAATTCTTTCATTCAATAAAATTATTACAAACGTTTATATATTTTGTATTAAATGTGTGTGAGTTCGATATCATCATCCGTTTGATAATTCAACTCTTCAGCATATTCCAAAAACCATCCACTAGGTCTAGATAGATTGCATGAACATTGGAGCTGAACATGCATAAGCATTCTTAGAGCACAGTCAGAACATTTCCGGTGACGATAGAGACGGTATTTGTTGCAGAAGTTTTATTCGTCACTCCTTGTAAAATTTCGTACATACCTACTTTATTTGAGAAGATTAATTAATAGTGTTATTTATGACACTTCAATCTGCTATGTTTCAAATGCTTAGGTATATACTCTAGACTTAATGTTAAAATATGTTTTTACAAACACTAAACTTTTCTAAATGTTTTCAGAATTTTAATATTTATTTCTTAACAAATTTTTAATAAAGATATATTTCATGTGTACTTGTAACTCGTAGATTAATTTAACAACATTTTATTTCCTTTTAAATTAATGAATCTATGCCAAAAAAATCCATGGAACTCGAAAATTATGAAGGCTACACTTGCTTCTATACGAAACAGAAGTAAAATAAAGACAGACGCGAGAAACTTCATTATCCCTATATCAATAACTAAAGATCCTGTCGGATAAATAAAGTTAAATCAGATCAGTTTGACAATACCAAGCTTTTCATGTGTTTTTTTTTGTAATTTTTTATTTGTTACTTTATATATGTACCTTAATTATTGAGCTACTAATTAATACATTACATTTATTCTATAAATAACAAATATTTTCCACACTATGGATTCAAGTCCTTAGGGGGTCCATAATATCCATCTCTCTCCTATAGGTAGATACTTCCTCAATATCAGCATTTACAGGTACACTGGTATATTAAACCAGTGGCGTACACAGAGGTTTGGGCTAGGGTAAGCAGAATATGTTTGAAAAAAAACACAATTTTCATCATTTCCACCTCTAAAACATTGGTAATAATGAGTATTCATTTAAATAAAAACTAATATTTTCGGATTACTACGGATAACTTATAATTTTTAACGGGCAGACGAGTTGTCTGAAGTGATCACGGTTTTTAAACATAATAAAATACGCGAAGTAATACGAAAATATTAGTTTCATTTAAACAACAATCTCTCAACTACGTGAGAGCCACGAAAGTATCTTAAAACTATTACAAACAGTTCATCACAGCTTTATAAAAGTTATTTAAATCGGAATATCCAGCGGACAATCAAACATTATTATTATTATTATTTGAAAAGAACAAACAAGGATAACAAAATAACTTATTTGTGTGTACACAACCTGCTAGCTAATTAAAACTATCATAATATTTTATATTAAAACGAATAACGACCTTTCTTATAGTTCAATTTCAACTGGTCAAACACCTTCCCTTTGTAATTATTTTAATTCTATTATCAAACAACTATATTGAAAATCTACTCCTAATTCATTTCGATAAACACACAACACCAGCACAGAAATCACAGCTATAACTTTCCATAATTCGTTAATAAATTAATTCACTATTTTACTAATTAGCTAATTAAAACTTTTTCACTTTCGCTTAGAAAAACAAATGACTATATTGAATGATAACAAAATGGCAAAAAATATTATGAACAGTTTACCGACCAATCAGAGAGTCCCGTTTCATTTGACAATTAACGGTCTTTCTACGACATTTTAAACGGAAAAAAGGATGCAGTGCTTCTCGAATACGACACATGCATAGGTTTTTGCACACACACATGCAAACATTTCTGCATACAATACGAGATTTGTAGATCGTCCTTGACAATTTGGTATGCACGCCACTGTAATATACCAATTTTTTATGCAATTTTAAATAAGCATATGTTTATAACAATATTTTAATTTGTGTTAACGAAGAGCCATAGAGTATGTAAAATTTAAGACTAAAATTATAGTAAAAAACAATTAAAAACACCCTTATTTTAAGAAATAGCAACCGGACTTAAAAGTGGTAAAAAAATTTTAATAACAAAGCGTGTTTTATTGTATTCACAGAAGCACAAACAAACAATGATAATGAATTACCCCAAAATTAAATTACATAAATGCAACACCCACTCTTGTAAAAGCATGTTTTTTTTCTCAAAACATAATAAAACTATATGTTTTTGTAAATTGAATGAAATTATAAAGCTATCAATAACTTATTTATAAAGCTATCAATAACTTATTTATACATTATTTAACTTGAGAATCAAAACAAATATAGAATGTTTATTGTTTCTAAACTGTTTTATTTCTCTATAAAGCACGTTAGTGTGACATACGGGTTCTAATCAATATTCAATCTTCAGACATTTCACTGTCTGACTCTAGATATTACCAAAATTTTTCGGAGAAAAGTACTATAGGAATCACTCATATTAAATTTAAATTATATTCTTAAATAATTGCTAAACACATAAAACACATGTCACAACAATATTTTTCCTCTCGTCGTATATTTGATCCTTAGTCATAAAAAAAAACACTGCCAATGAGAACAGACTGCCGGAATCACTTTCTTTTCTAAATTTCTCAACCAAAGGAAATATGGAGATTATTTTAAAAGAGTCAGCATACTTCTGAAATGTAAAAGCCAATTCCAGACCATTCTTGTAAGCCAGTTGGCCAAATTTAATAATTCGATATTTTAACACATAACTTAGATGTTGAGAACTTTAGGTACTCAAATAAACAATCCGAAGTCATGCCTATGACAAAAAAAATGTGTACAATAATAACATAGTCCTATAACCTCCTATGTCAATCCTCCTATCACCTTTGTACTCTATATCCAGATGGAGTAGCTGAGTGGAAAGTCGACATTTGGTTTGTAAAATAAAAGTACTCAGAAATCCTTCCGGCGAACCGTTTCACTTACTTAAGAAATTAGTTATTAACTTTAAAATGATTACTTGGTCTTTAATGACCCTTTTCCAGGTAGTCAAACATTTGAAAAGTCAAACATTTGACCATGTCACGGTTACACTAATTTTTTTTTGTGTTTTCTGTAAAAGTAATTCTTATTACTTACTATCATAGCAAAAACTCTTCGTTCAAATAAACTGCTTCTGGAAATATATTTAGACTGCCCTTGACTAATATTATAAATTTATTGTTACTGTATCGTTTCAAAATAAAGAACAATCGGCTGATTTCATGCTATGACAATTTCGTGTTTAAATTTTTTTGTTTTAAAAAAGCTTTATATGATTTTTTAAATACCTATGTATAAGTAAATTTAGCAGATATATAATTTTAGTGATGTGATATTTTTAACGATTCTGGACATATAGTTTTTACATAAATATAATATACAGTCAGTGGTGGCCTAGTCACCTAGTGGTTAAAAGGCCCGCCTCTCGTGCATGAGGGCGCGGGTTCGATCCTGGCAGGTACCAATGTGATTTTTCCGAGTCATATGTACTTTCAAAGAGTATTTAGACACCACTGACATACGGTGAAGGAAAACATCGTGAGAAAACCTGGACTTCTAATTTCACAATTATAAGTTTGAAATCACCAACCCGTCTTGAGCAAACGTGGTGATTAACGCTCAAACCCTCTCCATGTGAGAAGAGGCCTGTGCTCAGCATTGGGCTCTGATAGGCTTTAATTAATTTATTTTTTAAATATACAGTATGTTATGTAACAGACGACGTTCCCTTGAACACGTTAATATATATCACTGATAGATTAAAATAAATATATCAGCATAGAAAAATAAGTATAAAATAATCTGAATTAACACAATAATTAATTCACAATAAATTCGAAACTTCCGGTGTAGGTAGGTATCTAGCGTAGTAGCATTGTCCAAACTGGCAACGTCGCAATACGCACGATGCCAAGCGGCGACTTTTATAATTATAGGCCTAATGGCGGCATATTGAATTATAAAGACACGTAGTCGGATTGTTATCAGTAAAAATAAACATTTTAAATGTATGTTTAGTTTTAGCAATAAAACTTAACCCGTCTTAAATGTATCGCTGACAAAGGAACGTGTCACTGAGGTACCTATTCGCAAATAGTGAATAAAAAAAAAATACATGTACCTACATATCTAAGCCACGTTTCAATAACATTACAATTAAAATACAGAGAATTAGACAGAATCTGCACGCAGCGGCCGAGTAATGAACGCGGGGTGGTGGGGCAGCAGCGCTTTTTAGTTCTGCCAACACGTCGCCGTCGCGTCGTCGCGCGCTCGTGGCCACAAAATAAACAAATACTAATTAATACAGAAGGTCTACTTATGGAAGTGGGTACATGAATTTGCTTTATTAAGTTGGATGAAAGTTTCATTTATTTAAACCACAGTTTAGGCTAGGATTTAAATGATCATGGCGATATTACACGTTAGTAAGTGAATGTTTTCTCCAAATACAGATATTTCAAAACTTTTACTTTATGCTAGTTAGGTAGAAAGCGACAGCGACAGCAGGGCGGACCGGTCGGGGGACCGTCCGCCCTGCTGTCGCTGGCCTCCTGGAGGGAGGGCGCTCAAGTTTACCGGAGCGCCCTCACATAGGGAGGGACCCGCCTTAGGAGCGGGTCACTGTCGCCGGGGCTACGAGGTAGAATAAGCAAGCGACCCCTTGTAGCTCCCCTTATGGCGGCTGAGGGTAACCGGGTGGGTTTTAGCCGGTAGGAATCCGGCATAATCACATGCCTCCCCGGGACGTGTTGTATCCATGAGGATTTCCCATCCGAAGAAAAAAAAAAAGGTGACCGTGGTGGCCAGGCCTCGGGACCGTGTCTCCCGATCCAGCGGCCATCAAACGACTCGTTTAACCGCGACCGCACTTCTGTTGAAGTGTGAGGGGGTCCTCCATCGTGACCGACCGAGCCAATCCCTGAGGACGGGCCCGATCGCGTCCAGCGTCCTTTGGCCGAACGTTGCGGTGGCGAGTTCCTCCGTCCAATGTTGGAGAACCGCGTCCCTCGCCTCCTCACGAACGGCCTCTCGCTCTACCCTGTCCAGGCGTTGGCCTAGCGCCCGCTGCTCCGCCGTCCACTCATAGATTCTGGCGAGCACCCACGCCTCGAGCTCCCAAGGAGGGGTGCCCGCCAGAGCGCACGCCGCCGCGAGGCTTATCGTGCGGTAAGCCCTCGCCGCCCGCTGCGCAATGGCCCTTTGGGACTTCCAGAGGGTGGCCGCGTTCTCCCTCCTATGAAGGGAGTCCGCCCAGATTGGGGCCCCGTGAAGAGCCATACTCTTCAAGATGGCATGGATTCCCGGGTCCCCCGAGATTTGGGAGAAGCCAGGAGAGAGCGGCCGCGGTCTTCAACAGGCGCGTCGACAGCCCGCTAAAATGAGGGCCGAAGCGCCATCTGCTGTCGAGTATCAGACCCAGATATTTCATCTGGGCCTGCGCCTCGATGCGGACGCCCCCCACAAAAAAATGAGCGTCCGACAGCTGGCGTTGCCGAGACCTGTGGAAAAATACGGCTTCTGTCTTGGGCAACGCCACCGTCAGCCCCAGGCGGGAGATCCTGTCAGCGACCAAGAATCCTCCCGCTGAGGCCAGGCTGGCCGCCGTTTCGAAATTTCTCCCCCGAGCAGTCAGGAGAGTGTCACCTGCATAGCAGAAGACATACGTGCCTCGGGGGTGGTTTCCCCGAAGGAGCCAGTCGAATCCGATGTTCCACAGGAGCGGCCCTAGAACAGAACCCTGTGGGACACTAGATTCGACGCCGTTCCGCCATAGTCAACCCGCCCTATCTGCAACGAGGACCGAACGGTCTTCCAAATAGCTGGCTAGGAGGGCCCGCAAATATGAAGGCACTCCGTGGTAGCGGAGCGCCTCTAGGATGGTGGAGTGGGGGACGGAGTTGAAAGCGTTAGCTGTGTCAAATGACACAGCCAACAGTCTATCCCTGGCTGCCATCGCCTCACTTACTTGACCCTTCAGACGGGACAGGATTGCCGTTGGCCTGCAGGAACCTGAGATGTCCGGCCATTATTCGAACATCTCAGCTCCTGACGCCTGCCTCGAAACCCCCGCCCTTTTAGGCTGGGCCGGGAGTTTCGCATGAGTGGATAGGGGACATCACGAATGGCCCCCCCATCACCTGATCCGCCGGCTTGATCGCATCCGCGCACACTTTTGGACTGGGGCACGCGGCTGCAACGTGCCCCATTCCCAAGCACCTGAAACAGTGCTTGGGTCGTGCCTCCATATATGAGAGCCGCACCTGGTTCCACCCCACCATTATATTGCCCAGCTGCAGCAGTTTTTTGGCCGCCACAGCCGGCACCTCAAGCAAGGCAGAGCCTGTGCCTCGAAGCCCAGGTCGCACATTGCCAACCTTTACCTGGGCTTCGGTGCTCCCCCCCTCCCGTGTGACCGCTGCTATCAGCCGGTTCGCGGGCTCCGCATCGTTGAGGCCCGTGACCCTCACGTCCGTGAACTTCACGGGCCTCGATACCTCCACCTCCTCCCCCAGTGCGGACTTCAGCTTGGCGGCCGAGGCGTCGGCTTTGTTCGCACTGGTGGAGCCGGACACCTCAATGGAATTCGGCCTCCGACACTACTACCACTGGCACCGATGACGCCGGTAAAGGGGCAGATGTCATGGCCCCTTTTTGTATTGCCGCCTGGCGGATAGCTCTCTTGGCTGCTACGGCGGCGGCCGACTTGTCACCTGCCAGGAGAGGGCGGGTGATTTCTTCCCGCGGAAGCCGGGACTCCAGCGCAGCAAGTTTCTATCGACCAGGTTGCCAACCAACCTGGCAATGTTGGACTCCAGCGCCTGGAGTTGGTCCCCGCTGATCGGGCTATCCGAAGCCTCCTTCGCCGCTACCGTCCTCTCCTTCCGCAGCTCCTCGTACTGCTGCCGGTGAACACGCACCTCCTCTTTGAGACTCGCGTTGTTCCGTTGAAGCCGACCGATGTCGTCTCTGAGGCGACGGGTCTCTTCTGCCTCCGTGCGCGTCACCAGCACGTCGAGAACTTCCCTTAAGAAGGCGGAGACCTTCATAATCTTGGAAGAGTACCCCCTTTCAGGTTGGTACTCTTCCCCACCAACTCCTTAATCACATTGAGGTTCTTCTCTGCCTCAATCATGATTGCCTCCGTCTCCATCGTCTCCAGTTCCGGAGAGACCTCCTTCACCTTCGCCTTCCCGTCCCTCTCCCTCGCCAACCTTTTCTCCATACAGGAGTCGAAGCTGGCCTCCAACTCCTCCTCTTGACGCTCGCACAAAAATTTGCGAGCCCTTGTCAGAGCCTGACCGCGGCCTCGCCTCCCTACCGTCTCCGGTCTTTTAAAGATTTCGCCCCCAGTCTCGGTGTCGGAGCCAGACACCTCCGGAAAGAAGCGCTTGGCTCCCAACTCCGACCCCGGACGTGACGACATGGAGTCGTCCTCAAAACCACCCCCTACAAAAGAATTTCCCGGTATCCCCCCCCCCCCTTCATCATCCTTCCTATCTCCCATCGCAGACACAAAACTCACCAAAATTGAAAAACACCCGAAAGCAGTTTGCACCTCCCACTGGCCACTGCGTTACCGCGCACCAAGTGGAGAGGATCAAATAAACGCACAAAACAGAAAGAACGCACTCCAAAGCCGCAAGTTTCGACACTAAGATTCGGTCACCCAACCTGCCACTCCGTTACGGTGGCCAGGAAGGGGTCCAGGGCACACGACGGGGACGTACTTAGTATCACTTGGGACGTGCCTCAAAATATAACCTAACCTAACCTAACCCTCCCCTCCCATTCCCTCGTTCCGTTGTCCCCGCGTACCCATTAATATCTCAGATATTGTATATTTCCGATTGCTATTTAGGAAATATATATATATATATATAGAAAAAAAGAAAGAAAGAAAGAAAAGGCATTTATTGACATACACACAAAGAAAAAAAACAAAATTATACAAAAAAGGATATAAAAACAACATTACAAAAATAAAGAAAATGAATATAATTGATATAAAACTTGTGTGCAGTCAAAAGGTGACAGCTCAGGCTATGAGGGGTTTTTTATATCCCTCTGCTGATTTTCAGCTATCTACCTTGTGGCCACGCAATGACAGTATTAACCAAAGTAAAAAACAAAAAAAAATCCATTTTTATACACTAAACGAAGTGTAAGCAACAAAGCGTACTACTATAAGATATGTTAGGTATTATTTTATTTAGTATATTTGTTAAATTATATATAAAATTTATTATCAACTTATTTTTAGTCAAAGAATCTGTTTGTGTTATTGAAATATGCATACTAATAATGTAATCGTATTTTCAGGGAGTGAAATATATCATTGGGCTCTTAAAAGGCGAGTTGAGGCAATACGGCATCCGCGCTCAAGTAAGGAGCAACTTCCACATGGCAAGATGGCCATAACCGATAAGCAAGTAGTTTATCAAATTAAAAATAATTATATATTAAATACCTAGGTATACTATACATAATATTTAAAAAGGTTGTTGAATTAGAAATATTTGTTGAGTTTAGCAACATTAAATTAATAAAAATAAAATAAAATAAATAAATATTAATTACTAGTAATAGTACTATAGATTATGTATACACAAGATCTATGTCTACTTTTGTCAATTTAGCAGATGGGTCTTGAATTTTGTTTTAAAATTATTAATGTTTTGTAAGCTACGGATAGGCGGTGGCAAGTTGTTCCAGATTTTGTTCGCTGAGTATCGGAAACTGCCCCGAAAGCTAGCGGAGCTGTGCTTATGCTGTTTGAGCATGTTTGTTGTCGCCCTGGTACCATACGAGGTATTTTCGTCTCTCGCCCATCGCAGTTTTTTGTAAAGGTACAAGGGTTCCTTATTTGTAATTATCCCAAATAAGAGTGTTGCTAAAAGTAATTTTCGACGGCTTTCCATCTTTAAACAACCAGAATTATTCAAAAATGGCGTGACGTGAGTGCGAGGGGGTATGTGAAAACAATATCGAGCGCAAGCATTTTGAACACGTTATATTACGTTTTTAGTTCTTGCAAGTAGTCTCGGTCCTGTAAGTGCATCGGCGTAATTCAGCTTAGACAAAACCAAACTCTCACACAATGTAATACGCACATCAGTACTCAGTGAGTCACGGATACGATACAGAATCTTTAAACTGTAATAGCAATTTCGGACAACTTCCGAATAATATTTTTCAAAGCGGAGATTCTCGTCCATTAAGACACCCTTTGCTTCAAAAACTCTCTGAATATTTTCACCCTTAATTTGTATGTTGAGGTTTTTAACAGATATGTTTTTAATTTGACTAGGAGTACCCAGTAACATATATTTGGGTTTACTTGGATTTAGCACTAATGTATTGGACTCAGACCAGTTTGAGATATTGTTAAGATCTTCACTAAGCTTTTCTAGCGCGTTATCCGTCTCTGAAGGTTTAAAGGAAATATACAGCTGAAAATCATCGGCATATGTATATGTGATAATTGCAATATTCAATACACTTCGTCATGTCCGAACTGTATAATATAAAAAGAAGTGGGCCTAGAATTGAGCCTTGTGAACTCCTCTTTTAACTGAGGAACAGCCTGAGATTAAAGGCCTCCCATCTTCACACTTCAATTCAACTCTCTGTTTTCTATCATTAAGGTAACTGGAAAACCAATTTAGAGATGTTTGATCAAACCATAATATTTTAATTTGGACAATAGCAGAGGAATATTAATACAGTCAAATGCGCGGGAATAATCTAGCATAACGAGAATAGTGCCTTTTCCTTCGTCTTGAGCTGTAAGTATGTCGTCAACAACACAGGCCAGAGCGGTAGTTTTGCTGCGACCTTTTCTAAACCCAGACTGCTCCTCAGGTAGTATTCGATTTAATTCTAGATATTCTGTTAATTGACGACATACTAGTTTTTCCAGAACCTTAGAGAGACATGGTAGATTGTTTATAGGTCGAAGATCTTTTAAGCTAACAGGATTGTTATTTTTGGGGATAGGTCGAATTACCGACTCTTTCCACATGTCAGGAAATATATGAGTCATTATGGATTTATTTATTATGCACCTTATAATTCTGAGTGTATGGGGAAGAGTCAGTAATATCATATCCAGAGATATGCCGTCCCGCCCTAAGGCATTTGACTTTAAACTATGCAGCTCCTTCAAGACTATTTCTTCGCTTGCCAGCTTTAATTTAAAATTCAAGTCATCATTAAATGAATTTAAATTAAAATATGAAATGGCAGATAATGGTGCATTTTGTGACCCGGGTATATTCAGAAAGAACGAATTAATTGACTCCGGATCATAAAATTTTTCCGGCAATTGAAAAGTTTTTTTACTTTTAATTCTAACATGTTTTTTCAAATTTTTCACATGATGGAGGAATTTTTCGCGTAGTTGTTAATAAATATTTTTATGTAAACTCTCTTTTCATTTTTTATCGTTTCCTCAACTATTTTTTTTTTTAATTTATAATATTCTCTATGAACCTCATTATTAGAGAACTTAGCCTGTGTGTAAGCTTCATTACGTAAATTCATCATAAACTTTATATTATCTGTAATTCAGGGATAATGTTGCTCACTTACGTACTTCATCTGTATGGGAGCTATTAGATCAAAGACCTCAATAATAACATTTGTGAACTCAGTAACTAAGTCATTGACGTTTTCTAGCCCAGCTAGAAAATCCTAATCTATATTTTCTAGGTATACACTAAGAAAATTAACCAACGCTGTAAACCCTATTGAATTTTTGTTGAGATAATCTATATTAAAATCACCAACCAATATAATACTATCATAATATTTAAGTGAGCCAAACGTTTCGGTTAGGTATGACGTTAGGCATCAATAAAAGTTTGCGGGTTTAGCCACTGTGGTCTATACGCTGTGCCTATTATGATGACCTTACTATTAATTTTTACACTAAGCCACATTTGCTCCACATATGTAGTAGCCAGGTGATTGAGAAAGTGTGCTGAGATACCACGTTTTATGTAAAACCCGACTTGTCCTCCACGTTCGCCCTTAGTGGATGCAGGTCGTGGTATGTGATGCAAGCTATAGCCAGGCACAACCGAGGCGCAGCCCTCTTCGTCTGGTCTCAACCAAGTCTCATTAACTGCCATTATGTCAACTTCATGTTTTTGTACAGCTACGATAAACTCTTCATGCCTAGTACATAATGAACCCTTATTTAGGAAGCCAATTTTTAATTTCTTATTATTCAACATTGTAACATTTTAGAGATTTTTTAAGTATTTTAATATAAAATATACGTTTTAGTTTTTATATATATTGTAAAGATAGAGTAGATTTTATATAATTTGCATGTTCTGAAATAAAAGTATACTATACTTATAAACGTTAGTAAATGTAATGTAAATATATGAATTATAATATTTTAAGTCAGTGGTGGCCTAGTGGTTAAAGGCCCGCCTCTCATGCATGAAGGCGCGGGTTCGAATCCCGGCAAGTACCAATGTGATTTTTCCGAGTCATATGTACTTTCTAAGAGTATTCAGACACCAC
>JAAAKD020000207.1:8650477-8676349 GCA_010014825.2 Danaus melanippus | reverse complement strand
TTATAAGTTTGTAATCACCAACCCGTCTTGAGCAAGCGTGGTGATTAACGCTCAAACCTTCTCCATGTGAGAAGAGGCCTGGCTCAGCAGTGGGCTCTGATAGGCTTAAAAAAATATATATATATATTTTGATATAATAAGTATTTATGTATATATGTATATATGTATATTTATAATTTGTAGTTCTATAAGTTATAAAAAATATATGAGTTAAAAACAAATATATAGCGACAAAACAATACCTTATCATAATACCATAGTTGCACATTCCTATTCGACACGGTATTGATATATAAAAGTAACAAAAGAATATAATATAATTTTCCAAAAAAATAACAAATCTTATTATAACGTTTCTACAGATATTACATATATATATATACGAGTATATCCTAGGAAATGTGTATAATATAATTTATTTCGCACATTTCAGTGCGATTTTAGGAATTAGGTACATATATACATTTCCTAGGAATTGTATACAACGACGGATTACATACAATTCCGTTAACATATTATATAAATTGAAACCATTAACACGTCGACGTATACGGCATCTGTATTCATTGTAACTGTGGTAAGAGCGATATACATAAAAGTTTACCCTTTACGTAAGAGATGGCGTTTTGACGAAAGATACAAACCGTTACGTAAAAAAATAGGTAGATACGTTTAAACATAATGTATCATTAACAAAATATATTGAAAAAAAAAATAAAATAAGATATTTTAAAAATTTTCTGAAACTTCGTTCAAATTGAATTTAAAGAATATTTTGACAATGTTAACGTTGAACGTATTTATTTACTTCATTTAAGCTAGAATTATTATACGATTTTAAATAGGTGGTAATAGACCTCTGTGTTAACACAAAAAAGATTGACTAATGGAGAAATAGTAGTTTTTTAAGACCTTTATTACATTTTTACCAAATTTTTTTTTTTAAATGGTACCACTAGTTTGACTGTCACAATGAGTCCACAGCCGTAAAAACATTTACAAAAAAAATTATGTCCTAATGAGTAGTGACAGCTGCGCTCGTACTTGAACAATGTTTTCATTTAAATTAATTTTAATATAATAGTAGCTTCTTTTTCTCCTCCAAATTAAATTACAAGTTAAGCGTTATATAATGTTTCAAGATCGATTGAAATACATTTTAAATTTTTTAAAAAAAGCTTCTATTGTGAGTGGGGGTGTATTTATTATCTTTTATCACTTAAAAGAAACGAATAAACGTATTGGAAATATAATAAACACAAACGTGTTAGATGTTGAGAAAAAGTTCACTGCAGAATATATTTATATCGATGATCCATCGTTTGAGGCTGCAATGAAAACACAAAGAGATAAAAAAAGTTTCAATGCATTAGGATTCTCTCGAATATGGAAGAGCTTAAAACATTCATTAGCTTGGAGACTATTATGGCTTTGTCGCCACGGAAACAAGGAACAAAGAAATGTAGCTTTAGACCAATTAGCTGCTTTTAAAAATAATAAAATCTGGGATTGTTTAAAAATAGCACAAGCCCTTGATAAAAATACTGCTGTTTTACTAGCTCGAACTTTTGCATGTGACTTACGATACTTCTTACCTCCTCCAATACATATTCGAAAAGCAGCCAAAACTTCTGAACTCCTATCATATAAATTTCGAGACATGATAAGTCATGTTCAAGCTTTAAATCCACATAGTTGTATTCAGTACTTTCTATCAAAATATTTTATAAATATTCAAGATCAGTTTATTGAAGTGGATAGTGTTCCAACAAAACCGGATAATATCAATGAGAAACAACTTTGTATTTTATGTCTTGATGCATTACATCATCATTTGTTTTTATTTAATGATAGCACTTTTGATGAAAACTCTTCTGTTGCTGCTTTGAAAGAATTAGGTATTTTTCCAAAATTGGCAGAATTAATGTTAAGATACAGAAATGACTCTGAAATTGATTTTGCAGTTCTTAAATTATTGACAGTTCTTAGTGTGCATCCTAGCTTACTAAAAGATTTTTATCAGAATGGTCTTATAGGAGAGCTTGCTCGACTAATAAAGTCACGTGATATTAGATTAGCAAGTTCATCAGCTGTTTGCTTAGCAAATTTATCAGGTGAATATCATTATAAACCAGGTTTATATTTGCTCCATCCATTATATCGTACCAAAAGCAATCATACTTGTGATATATTGCTTGTTCATGGTTTGAGAGGGGGCGTATTTGTTACTTGGAGACAAAGAGATAAAAAATGTGCAGAACCTGTTGGTATTATTGAAGTAACGGTTTCTGATGTTGAATGTGATCCCTGTGAAAAGGACAACAACCTCCCTAAAACATATTTTGATCCGGAACTTCAACAAGTTCTTGAAGATTTGAAGGAATTGGATGATGAAGCTTTACTGTCAAATTTAGAAGTAGTGTTACATGATATTCCTATATCTGCAAAGAGGGAACCTAACATTAACAATCAATACACAGCAAATAAAAAACGTCTGGCTTTAATACAGGAAAGAGAAGATAAATGTAATTATACACATTGTTGGCCTAAAGATTGGCTACCACAAGATTGTGATAGTTTGAGAATTCTTGGGTTCAATTACTGGAGTAAACTTTCTGAATGGCTAGAAGGATGCCCTCTAAAAAATGCTGATATTGGATCTAGAGCTGAAGAACTTGGGTCTGTTTTAATTAATGCTGAAGTTGGTAAAAAAAGTATTGTTTGGCTGGCTCATTCAATGGGTGGCCTTATAGTAAAAAAATTATTGATAGATGCAGCACAAAAGAATGAACCTGGATTTGGAAATCTTTGTCAAAGAACTAAAGCAGTGCTATTTTACAGCACTCCACATAAGGGAAGTGCTTTAGCAACAATGCCAAGAGCTGCAGCAGCAATTCTTTGGCCTTCACAAGATGTTAAACAATTACAAGAAAATTCACCAGTTCTACTTAATATGCATAATGAGTTTATAAAGTTTGCAGATTTGTTCAAATGGGAAACTATTAGTTTTGCAGAAACACAACCAACTTTAATAACAGCTTTTAAAGTTCCTGTTCATTTTGTAGAATCTTTTTCAGCTGATTTGGGTCGTGGTGTATTCTATGAATTGCCTCTTGATCATCTGTCTATATGCAAACCAGCTACGAGGCAGTCAATCCTATATACAACAGTATTAGATGTTTTATTAAGAGTGTCGTCTTGTGAAGTTCAATTAAAACACACTGACTCACACATTTTAAGACTGCTATATACTTTTTGGTCTCTTGTAAAAAGTAAATTTGGTTTGTTAAAAAATAATTTGGAAGATAATCAAGGAAATGGAAATCAACACTGGATTGAAAAAACTTTACTTCATGCATTTACTGATGACATCATAACATAATTCACAATGTGTTTTGTAAAATAAATATATCTTTAATTGCATCGAGGCTGTAAGGAAATGTAACTTTTTAATAAAAATATCGTATTACATATTTCAATAATTTACCTATATATTTTTCATTTCTTTCTCTTCTTATTCAAGATGAACTTTCTTTTATAAGTCGTTAAAACTATTTTTATTGTTACTGAGAATAAATAAACGGGTTCATGCTCTAGTTTTGTTTGTTTGTACTGTTTTTAGTTAAATTATTTACATATATGGGGAGCTACGAACCAGCAGAAAAACATATATAGAGATGTCGACGTATAACTTGCATAATACTTCTTTTGCGTCTGGGAGAAAAGAAAGAGAAAAGAGACGACCGTTTTAATAAATAATAACAAGACATATGCAATATTAATACTTAAAAATATTAGATATATTAATACAACATGCTTATAATGGAAATACTAAATAGATAGAAATCAAGAAATTGGCAAGTAGTAATACAACATTCAATATAAAACCACAAAACCTGACATCTACCCTTTAAGTATGGTACTCTTTAAGCAGTTGTGAGAACTCGTCCTAAGATAGTAAGGGATAACTAAAACTTCTCAAAATATAATATAGAGGGCGCAAATACTAAATTTTCTAAATGATAATTTCGATTTCATATACAAGTATAAAACAACAAAAATATTTTTTAAATATCTGATCGTGAATACAATAAAATTGTTTTGTCTTACTAGCATCATAAAGAAAATTCAAATTTCTATACATTAAAAAAATACTTAATTGCTTATTCGACTATTTTTTACTTTATCAGGTGAAAATTTTAATTTTTCTCGTTCTTGAAACTAGATACAAACTAAAATATAGATAAGAAACACTTTTTTCACATGAAAAATGAACTTCCAAAACTTGCAATGGATCTATATATATTATTTGTTCGTGTGAAATCTTGCAATTCAATTTAGAAATTGATGTCTTCAATCGTTTGAGATGATATTTTCCATACACTAATTCAGTTCAGATAGTTTTTTTAGTCTTTCCTATCTAACATGGCTGCATACCAAAAGTGGCGGACTCGGGATTAGTTATTTTTGAAGCACTCATATATTGTGAAAATCAAATAAAAGTTCTTACTCAAAATAGCTCTAGGGCTTCCTGAGAGATTACAGAAAGTAAAAAAACAAGTAAATTAATATCTTGATGTTATTGATTTTAAACATGAACATTTTTAAACTAAGGAAGGACTAAATATAAGAAAGAATCTAGCGACAGGCATTTATATAATACAAAATAATTAATGACTTTATAAGTTAGGTATATATTTTTTAAATATAAGCTTTTTCAATGAAAAGCTTTTGGTTTAAAAATATATTTCTCATTAAACAATAAGCTTAGATAGTAATTAGTTACTAAGATTCAATTAAATAAAAGTTAAATATAATTAATTCATTTATGGGAAATATATTATGTGTGTCATATATAAAAGTAATATGTAGACGAAAAAAGATAAACCCTTGTTACTTATAGTACTTACAACAACACTCGTGAGAAACTGACAGTGGCTCATAATGTATTTAGATTAAGTATTTTGAAAACGGTGTTCTATACCTAAATAAGATGATACTTCTTAGAGGAATCCTTTTTTCATAGTCTTACGAGTGTTTTGAGAATTTGACAAAGATTCAGTGGCTATTTAGAATACTTATCCGAAACTTGTTCTTCATTTTTACTTTATGAAAACATTTTTGAAACTTTATGTATTGCTTTTTTTTTCTTGTTTTTTTTTTATTTATTACACTAACACGGACATAATTAAATTTAATTATAGATTTTAAAAAAGCAGTTAGTGAGGTTTTACTCCTCGGAGAAGTACCATTGAGTTACAGTTATGTATGTACATATTTATGCTCTGCGAACATTTTAAAGGCAATATAATAATTAAACATAATTTATTTAAAATTGTACTGTTTGTGATTAACAAGAAATAGTATATATGTGTATGTATGTATGTATAATCATATATAATTTTAACCAGAGAGACCCAGGTATCCAAGTACGGTAAGCTATCGCCGGAGGTGGTTTTAGCACAGTTAATTTTCAAACATATTAGCCCTAATCTTGTGTTGATGCCTCTTTTAATTACGTTTACTAAAGCTATCAAGCGTTGAGCAGTTCCTGTATACACAAGTACAGATATGCACAAGGAATTGTATAATATAAAGTTAAAATAGTATGAGAGCAATTTAGTTTAATCAAATATCTCATTTTTATTTAAGAGGTTTTGGGACGATTTTATTATTTACATAAACCAACTGAACATAACCGTTGAGATGATATAGTAAGCAACTAAGGAAATGGGCTGAAAATGGGTAAACATAATTAAACCAAAAGTGCAAAACAAATTCAATAGCAAATATGGTATGTAGTCATTTGTGTAAATTAACTAGCAATATAACTTCTATAGTTAAGCCTTCTAAATCCTTAGTGGATTAGAAGGTAGCGTCAGGCTGTCCGCATTCATGAGACAACGAGGGATCGATACTAACTATAGCTAGCTAGCTAGCTAGCTAAGGAGTGGTTACCATGGTGATAACGCCTTGATGACCGAGTTTCCAGCAACACCAAATTTAGGTGCGTTACATACCTACTTTGTCGGCATAAGTTTCATATGACAAATTCAGTCGGAAATGGATTAGTGACGTTACTTCTATTGCAAATTGCATAATCACCTGATTAATAATTGTTTAGGTACAAGAAAGCACTTTTTATTTAAAAAAAATATTTATGTATTAGGTTATACAGACTTGATAAGTTAATAATATTATCAATATCTCAACAAAATATATTAAAAAAAAATTTATATTATACACAAAAAATTATATCGAAGTCAGCTTAGACAAGTTTTAAGATAAAGTATTG
Source organism: Danaus melanippus (assembly GCA_010014825.2). NCBI lineage: Eukaryota > Metazoa > Arthropoda > Insecta > Lepidoptera > Nymphalidae > Danaus > Danaus melanippus. The sequence continues at coordinate 8,670,054 of JAAAKD020000207.1, read as the reverse complement.
TATGAAAAGTATTAAATTACAAAAAATTGTAAAATAAAAAAGGGGCCAAAGTAAGTATGAAACTAAAAATTTAAAAAAAAATAAATTACCACAAAGCTATGGATTGTGTTGATTAAAAATTATGAACTTAGTAATCATTTGACAATTTTCAGGTTGGTGCGAAGTAATAGGCAGAACAAGCTTTCTCTAATACCAAATAATAAGTTACGTTGGCTACAAATAGACAACCGAAAAAAAATATACATTTATTAAAATAAATCTTACTAATTAAACTTAATAAACGACCTACTCCATGTAATTGTATACAGTATAATGGTTAGAAAATACTATAATAATAATATTTTTAATGATACAACATATTTACATTAGTTAAAATATTAGATCATTGTGAGAAATAAATACATTTTCAAGGGCGGCAGCACATCCCAAATTTATGTTGCGGATGTCTATCTGTGACGGGATGGCGACTATAGCCATAGAAAGTATTATACCACAATCTGTCGTTTGCGTCTAGGACATTGCAGTTTTGGTGAACACCTTTTTAGGATTGGTGTTTTTGACTCTACAACTTGTAGATATTGCAATAGTGCTGATGAAACCCTCGAACATATATTTTTTGATTGTCCATAGTTTTGTATTCAAAGAATGGTCCTTGTAAACCAATTTTAAAGTATTTTTAAAACTGCTGAAGATATCCCGCGCTCCCTTCAGCAAATACTAAGCATTCAAGAATGCTTCTCGCCAGTTTATGGCTTCATTGTTTCTACTATAAATGAAATCTAATTGTTATTCGTACATATCTATATAATACCAATTTGTTCGTTTTGTTTAACATATTTGTTTTTCAGCTATTTCAGCTATTTTCAGAATTTGGCTGTTATATCAATTTTGATAAATGAAATATACCAAAAATGAAATTACAAGGACTTGATAATGAAGAAAGACGGAATGTAAAAATACAAAAAAAATTACATAAAACAAAATATTTTAAATAAAGACATTTCTTCGGCCTCATAATTAAAAAAAATGATTTAAGAAGAAAATTAATAGACGACATGTCTTCGGCATGATATAAAAACATGATTCAAGAAGAAAAAGGAGAATAAGACATTGCTCCAGTCTGACATATAAAAATAATTAAAGACACAAAATACAAAAGACATGGCTGTATGGACTATGTTCTCTTTGCCTGTTCTGAACGGAACAAACTTAACCCAAAAAAAAATGTCTATGGGTGACGGTACTAAATCCATCGGGTGGGCCATCTGCTCGGTTGCCCCCTCTACCATAAGACATATAGATACAAGAAAGAATGTGATTCCTGAGTGTTAATTTATCATTCTAAATACATTTACATAATTGTTTCAAACAAGGGAATATTACATCAGCTAACTTAAATTAAGGCGAGAAAATTTGCAATAAGGAATATATTTTTTAAGTAACAATTTTAGCATTTGTTTATAAGAAACTTGCATTCCCCCCTCCCCCATATTTGGCAGCAATTTTTGCAAAACAACAAACATGCTTAGAAAAAGTCACATCAAAAAGAGGAAAATCAGAATAGTCATATGAACACCAACCAAGAACGACCGCTTTAACTGCGTAACCACCCCGCAGATAATCATAGGCGTCCTCAAGTTTGATGTCTAGGACGACCACGGAAAAGAAAAACTTCTAAAAATGGAGACCCATTATCCCCAATTATTTGAATACCCTTGACGACCACCTATGTGTTTCCATGTCCAAACAAATTGCTTCCTCATAGCTATGACCCTAGACTGGAACGACGATATCATAGGCGCTTTTTGGGGACCACAGTGTCGTGAGGAGTTAGTCATAGTCCACTTTATCCGACGCAAAACTAAAGGCTGTGGAAAACCACATTTGACATAACGTTTTAGGTTATCGATACGACTCTAACAATTTCCTTAGATGGAAACACATTGCGAGGAGTTTGCTCTTTCAGGGTCTGAAAAGGGAGACTGTTGAAAACCCTAAGAAATCGGATAAGACCACGTCACTCTTCAACAGCGACATCGACTGAGTTCACAACTCAGAAGACTGTCAACTGTCAGGTATGCTGAAAGAATGGCATCCGTTCCCTTAGTCTATCTCTTAGATAGTTATACCCATCATACTTTTTAAAATTTCAGTCAATCCTGCCGTTGTTTCGTTGGCTCGAACGTGATCCTTAACAAAACCTTAATTTAACTTAAAAATTTGAACCTTTCTTTATGGTCGAATGGATTGAATACTTATTTGAGACGGTTAGGACGCAGTTTTCACCGCTTACAGCATATTGATTCGAGTATAAAGTTGCTATGGAAATATGGAATGGAAGGGGAGACTCTAATTTCTAGATTATTATAGAGAATCGAGTAGACACAAGAGAATACTTTTTTCTGAATTATGTGGTAATAATTTTATTGTGAAACAATGAACTCGGTGGATTCAATATGCTTGTAAATTATATTCAATATTTAAAAGGTAATATACCTACAGTTTTCCACTCTTTAATGCAAAATATTGTTCCTCTGATTGAAGATAATTTATTGTCTAATTTCAATTTTTTTACACATTTTACATTTGGTGACGGAAGTATAGTAAGTTTAATAATTATAAAATAAATAAGAAGCTTTACTGAAATATACTTTTAAATACGTAAATTTACATTGGTTGCCAACTAAGTCTTATCCCAGTACAATATTTTATTAAAAATTTTAATTATGGTTTTATGTTATTTGTGTATTTAAAAAATAGGTATGGTATGGTTATGATATTAAAATCCGTTTTTTGATTGAGGTTATAATTTTTTGATTGAGGTTATATACCTACGGATTCTTTTCTTAATTTATTCTGGAATTGACTGCGTTGCTTCATTTATTCTAAATAAATGTATTTTATTACAAAATCTTATCCTTTAATGTTGTAAGAGCTGCATTACTGATTTTTAAGAATAAATTGAGGCATCCTTGAATTGGGTCATCGATCCATATTTCACGCGCGGTATCTGGGATGACCCGAATATTTAAGATACGTTTAATGTATTGATTTTAAAACTATATTATTTTGCTCAATTTAAATTAATTATATCATACGCAATAGAAAAGTCATGACAAAATAATATTATTTATCTTTTTATCATTATATTGACACTAACTATACCTACAATGTTTGAAGAAATATCCTAGAATTTTACATAATAGTTAATACGTAGAGTTGGCTATATGAAAGAGGAAAAAATATATAGAAAAAAATCATGTAATAACGAATTATTCATGCTGAGAAACCATACAGTGAATTTACCTACACTGTGATACTAATATAACCTTCATTGGAGTAAAGTGAATTGTACAGTAAAATGGTCTATTCCTGCACATTTTCTTTATCAACTCTACTTTTAAAGATAGTATGTTTCACATATTAAAATATCCAGTATTTAACACTTTATAGAAAAAAATATACATAAGTTAGTGAAATTCTACGTTCCTACTGCTAATTAATACGAAATTTGACATTTCTTACTAATAAAAAAATTAAATAATCAGAACAAATATGAACAACACGAACGTCTAACGTTTAAACTATTAAAATATTATACAAATGTCATATAATAGTTTTTTTCATCGAAGGTGATTACGTTCAAGCCACATGGCACACATCTACGGGGTGACGTAATAAGCTGATGTCATCACGCAACGCGCCTCGTGCCTTAGCACCTTGATCGAAACTAACTCATTAAAATTATTCTAAACAATAGTTTGCACGTTTGCACATTGAATAATTATATAATAATAAAATGTAGAAGTAAGTATGTCGAGGAATATTTCAATTTTCATCCCCTATTAACAGATTTTAAGGTTCCCTTTTCAGTTATTTTTAAAATGTTTACAAAAGGTATGGATCATTGAAAATTTTACACAGTTTCAATTTTTGTAGTATTTGAGTTGAGGTAGGAATATTTCTACCCAGAGAAAAAACGACAAATTTGTTTTTTTTATTCAACTCATGCGAAGGACGAAAGCTGGGTATTGATCCCAAAATCATTATGACCTACTTTTAGTTGATACGTTTGTAATAGACGTCTTTCCAGGGCTGAAACAACAAATTTAAAACATTCTACATGGTCTTATAATACTTATAACATTAAAGAGAACAATGTTTAACATCTATAGTTTTTTCTTTATGAAAACATAATTTTCCTCTTTTGAAGGGTATTTATGAAAATAAAAAGCTTTACATATTAGGTAAAGATAACTTTATAGATTTATATTAACAATAAGGAAACAAAAGAATTGAATGCTAAAACAGAATTATTTATGTATGCTACAAGCGTAACAAAGTTCACTCATCGCTGCCACTATCAAATATTTGATACGGAAACTTCAGCGATTAATTATTTGAGTAGTTTTAAATGTAAAGGTAGGTTTAACTTGAAAGAAATTAATGAATAGTTTGATGATATAATTTCCATCTTTCTTATTCTTTTTGTATATGTATGTAAATAGGATATTTGTGCGTCGGCCTCCAGACCGGATATATTTATGTATTCGTGAATTTTAAAGCGCGTTGTGATGTTAGAGCTTACGGTTCCTTGGGAAAACAACATCCAAAAGACAATACCATCAAGGTCAAAAAATATTACGAGCTCACTAACAAATTCACTAGAAATAGTGTCGCGGTGGATTTTGTTGTTGTACTAAAAGATTTGGGCCTGTCCAGAACTAATATCAATTTATCCTTGGAACGTACTTTGAAGGCAGCCCTAGAAGATTCCTTTCAAATTTGTTTAGGTAGAGAGAGGTGCTTGGACGGTAGAGATGAGCGTTTAACGCGCTTTAGGTAGGGGCCCCCAAAGCGACATCCGGGTCGCAAGTCCCAGGCACTGTTGAAGCTCGTCTCCCTGCAACGTGATGAACCCGACACCCGTATGGTGAATCCATCGAATGCTAAGAGGTTTTGGTTCTTGATATTTCCGATACTTACTTTTTCTAAAAAGCTGTCTGTTTTCACATTCCCACTGTTTTGTATGGAGTTGAATTCAAGTCTTTGTTCATCATAAAAGTAAAACCGTGTAAAGAGAAGAGTGTCCCGACAACAGTCCGCTGTACAGACTACTTTCCAAAAATATGGGAATAGCATGAGACATTTCGGTTCAACAGCTTTTCAAGCAAACAAAAACAAACAACAAACAAAATAATAAAACTTTTCAAGCATCTCTAGCTTTTATTTGTTTGAGCACCAAGTTATCACTTTATCCCTATAAAAAAGTTTTTGAAATATTGGGATGGCTTTTAGAAATTAAGTTTTGGTCAAACTCTGACTTCTTTAACAAATTAAGGATTTTTAATATTTTCCAATCTATCAGGTGCAAGCTTAACCAATCTGTAAATAATTTCAATGATACTCTAAGAGCTGCAAAACAGTACCAAGATTACAATATTACTTCTTGTCAACCCACCCACTTTTTTCTGCCTCAACAAAGCAGACTCCTTTCAGAAATCTCGGATTTCTTTTACCCATACCCAACGCAATAACATTCACAATATGCTATTTGCGAAAATGATTGCAAGCTAGTATCTTCGCGAAACAACATGATCAGTCAATTCCCTTTTCATACGCAGTAATCGCAGCTGTAAATTATTTAGTCTTCCATATTTCTATTGCACTATTTATTTTCTTCCACACTAACACGTTGTGATATCATACTTAGTCTTGCCATAAATGCTATTTATTCAGTGTGCTAGTTTAATTCCATTATATAAAACTATATAAATCTTTTTCGCTTTTTTCACCACTGTCTGCAAAATCAGAGCGACATTAACGAAGTTGGAAGCTTTGACCCCGAAATCATGAAAGAATTTGAGACAAATGTTGAATACGATAATGAAGACCAGTTTGAAATTTACCAGCAGTCAGAAGACGATGATGAAGAGGAAGATGATGATTAAAATTAAAAATTTTAGTTTTATGTACACTTTATTACATTTTTTTACTTTCAATAAAAAAAATGTAGGTATCCAATAATATTTTCTAATAAAAAGATTAATTAATATTTTTTTTGTTTTTTTATTTTCATCATGTAAGAAGTTATTAATATTAATTAGGTTAAAATTCAAATATAATTCATAGCAATTTATTTTCATTTATATATTTTCTGTAACAACCCTGCAATTACATGGGCAGGTATATGTTGTTAAATAAATTAATACTGAATAAAAAATGAACAAGTTAGGAAAAAAATGATAAAATATAATAGTTAATAAAAATTTACAAATATGTATACTCATTGATTTATCAATAGTTTACAACTACATTTATATGGCGCGTTTTCGAACGGAGACACCGGTTGACCGCGCGCTCTCCGGACTCTATCTCAAAAACGATTCACCGTATAATTTTTTTTTTACATAATTTGTAGAGAATTTTATAGTCTACAATATTGATAATCAGTTCAAATAGCAAAAAACCCATAGAAAATGAGATATTTCCAAAAAATGCGCAAAAAAACGATTTTTGCAACCTTTGACCTTGAAATTTAATAGTTGTTTACACCCTACCATTTGTAGGTTTTGAGACAACTTATAGGGGTGTTAAATATACAAGTATTTAAAGAGTAACAGCTGGGTATCTCGAATTCCGAGATTCAATCTTAATTTAAGCTTAAATGACTGGACTATAAGTTTTTTCATTCGTTAACAATTCAATTAACTTAATTCAAAAAGCATTCTCCCTTCCTACATTTTTTTAATATCTGAAGTTATGAGTGGCGATAAAAGAAAATCAATTTAAACACTTTAGAACACTGTATTATTTAAAATTTAAGTTTATTCGGGTACCATACCCTCACTGGATGCTGTGCTGTGTTTAGTGATCCGCCTATTAAGCAAGATGATTAATGCAAAACTAAACAAAATTAAACAGACGACAATTACTCGGCTTCTAGTCCCCGGCAGCACAGCTGATGCTTAATATGGTAATGTTCATGTTAACGACAGGGTAGGCGGTGCTAAGAATCCACCAACAGCGCAACCGCAACTTCGATCGGTGACCTGGAAAAGGCAGCAGGAGTTCGCTTAGTACAGAAGTCTTAAGACCGGGCGTAATGGAGTAAGAGACCTAAGTCGAATATTGGTGATGATAATAATATACACTTAATTCAATTTTCATTACCGATGTAATATAACAAAAAAATATTTTTAACAAAATTACTTTTTGTATTTCTATAATAAATTTTTTACAAAATTCATTCTGGTTGTATATGTAAACGTTTTCAAAAGAATGAAAGTCATAAAAACTTAAGAATACATGATTCTTACTCGTATCATTGCATTTAATTTATTTTGTAGACCTAATTTCGAAAAAGACTTCTTTCTTTTAAAATTTCAAAGCCCCTTTGATAAAGCTGTAATCAGTAGTATATTGCAATATGTTTATCAAGGTACTTAAATATTTACTATTATAATACATGTATATTTAGAAGGAAATACTCTAAAGACATGTAACATACAATATCGATAACAATTTTATTTATCTAACTGGGCAACGCTGGCAAATGGTGCTGCAATTTTATCAGAGGAAGATAAAAACAACTTAAAAAAACAGAAATAATTGGTAATAACTAGGATAATATGTAGATTTAAAAATGTACAGCTAAAGTAGAGAATCAAATGTTTTAGAATTATTACAATTTCAACTGATAGTTTCTATAATTATTGATATAGAGTAGTTGTCGGCTCTGAGAGCCAATAACTAATGACATTATCTATTGAACAAATAATTGAAGACTTTTTAATTATATAAAGTAAGAAATAATTTTGTTATAAAATCGATATTCTATTCGAAAAGTAATCGTATAATAGATACTAAACAGAAGACAGAAGGGGTTTTAAGTCAATTGTAGGTTTATGAAATTAATTGAGTGTCCATATTAAATTTAGGTTATAAATTCCTAAATCGGTCCATATTATCGTACGTTAATTCAAACAGGAATTTGATTACAGCAAATAGTTTTCAAAACTATTTAGTTTGATTAAATTCCGGTTTAACTATTAGATTCAAAACTATGACCACGCACATTATCAGAGGTTTCTATTGATTAAATTATATAACATGTAGTTACGTAACTAAATGTTCCTAGCAGATACACCCAGAAATCTGGAGCATTTCAATCATGTCCAATTTAGCGTTTAACCTGCACTAAACTAGTTAAGTACACATAACTCGACTATTACAAATGAATGGCGACCTTAGACGAATGGAATAACTATTATTATTTGAATGAGCCCAGCTTTCTACGGAATTCAACATATACTTAGCCGTAAACCAGGAATTTAGCCAAATATTAATCAGAGTCTTGGTCAGCAATATATAAAAATATTTTATAATAAATATTTAACAATTTAATTATAGAGTGCTATTCATAAAGATCTAGGGTTTATCATTAGTGATAAATTGAGTGTTTTATAGTTACCAATATTAATTTTTCATACTTTTGTTGGTACTAAACGGCTAAATGTCATTTTATACCAACAAATATAATTTAAATTTTATACCAGTTGGCAAATTTTTAGGTGCTGTTATGATAGTTTTACAAGCTGACATATCCTTGGCCTAGATACAATTTCAAAAGTAATTATCCGTCTACAACTACTTACAAACAGACGAATGAAAAAAAAATGGCGGTAGTCCCATTATTTCTAAATACATGTCATGTTATAAATCGAAAATAAAAATCGGTCAAAAAATTATGTTTTTTTATTTATTTAATCTAGTTAAATTAATTATTACAAAACAAAATATTCTTTACATTTACTGTTTAAACATTCAAGTACGCCTTAAAAATTTCCTTATATGTTGTTAATAACTAACTTTGAATAATTAAAACTGTGCACAATTTCTGAGTTCGAGTCGTATATTTACTAAATTAGATATCGTTGTGCCTTTGTGCTAATTATAGGTAAACTGTACACCCACATTGGAGATATGCCATTATAGTAAACTACACCGATATTCGTCATATAAATGTGTTAAAAATTTTAAAAATGCGTTCATGTTAAAGTAAGAACTAACCATAACCGATTTGATCTAATTTGTGACGCATCTTAAGAACTTTATCTGATATGAATATAAGTATATCGATTTTATTTTGCAAGACTTTGTAAAATATATTATATCGATAAGATAACCCTGAGTGTTGTCTATACACAAAATTATATATAAGTACTATCACCTATTCAACGATGAAACACCAGTTATCACATTATTCCAAGAAGTGCAACCTATATCTGACTTGCTATTAAATAACAATATTAATCTTATTAACTGTGTATATAAAAAAAATCATAAAAACAAAATTATCACAAAGACATTAAGTTTACATGTATAACAAGTTTATATTTAAAAAAAAATATTGAAAAAATGTTATTATTAAGAATAATTCTCATAAACATATAAGTATAGACATTATATTCTACTTATAATTACACATCTATATTTATTTATTAATTCAGTAGACAAGTTCAGATCTTGAATAAACTATGCAACCTTTATCTAAACGCTCACCTCTCCGTCTAACAAAACAATAAAAAGGAAGAATATTTATTCAAAAAGAACTCAAATTTGAATGGTTTTAATGTAGTGATTAAAAAATAATCACTTTTAATATTTTTTACAATATAAAACAGAATTTTCAAAATTAAATTGAAATTATTTGATACTTATCTTCATGAAGCATGGTAATAGAAAGTTTTATTCATTATACGTAAAGAAACACTTATAACTGGGAAGTTATTTTTTAAATAATGTTAAAAATCGTTACTAATGATCATGTGAGGCGAACTAGAATTACGAGCATGCTTACTGTTGGTGGGCGAGCGACAAGGTCAATACATACTTCGCTCGAGCTATGACGACACAACAACCTCGAACCTAACAAATAATAATATGCCTGGTGTGAGTTAGGCTTCACATCTAACTACGCCTGCCAATAGCAACAATACGGCAATGCGAACAATTTACAGCCCGTAAAAATGACAAACACACAATATGAAATGATGTTGTTTTCATAATAATACGTGCTTTCAAATTATGTGTATTCTCCAAAAATAGTATTATGTATGTATATGGAGCCAGTAAGTAGTTGCCTAATACACTATAAAGAAACAGTTAACGAGAGGACCCAGTTATTAGAAAACCTTTTACGAAATAGCATTTATCAGTTTCACTAACAGCAAAAGTAAACAATCTTAATAAATCATTACATAGTTTGCTATATACAAATTTAGAGGTTTATATCAGATATTGTTTTTATGAATATTTTATCATTGTTGTAACAACTACAAAATCCATCTTCATGACTCGTTCAGTACTGTTGAAGGTCACAGTTCGTTAGTAAACTAGGCTTCAAGGAATATTGAACTCTATAACCTATAAAATAGGGATATTGCAGTAAAATTAAATATGAATACAAGATAAATACTTAGAGGTCTTCAAGGCTAGTTAACTTGTGTGGAAGTAAAAACTTGGTCAAGGTTTTGTTTGGTTGTGACATATGAATAGAACACTGAAGTACGATCTTGTATTATATTTCGTATGTACTTTAATGAAACTGGGTCGAAAAGCTAATGAGTAAAGTATCATTTGATTTCCTAGTTAAGTTTTAGCTTCTGATATTTAATTATTTCCTTTTTTAATAAAGCAGAAGTAATTCTTATAAAATCTAACTTTTTCTGAATTTTATAGATTAGTCAAAATATTAATGGGATGAAATTATTATTAAAGGTTAACAAACTATTCAAACATGATAAAAATTGTACGTATACATTGAAATAAAACTTATACTTTTATATCAGTTTTATTTCAAAATAAAAAAATAATTAAAAACAATGTAATGTTTTTATTCCATACCTTCATCAGTTATTCAAAAACTTCCCCATGCTTATATTCTCTGCCTCCTTCACATTATCTTCTTGCATCCCGTAACTGTATATCAGAAGGCGGGATTCTTGGTCATTCTCTTTGTTCTTATAGAAAACTACACACTAAAATCACTCCGAATCTGATTACCTACTCTAACTCTTTTACTGCCTCTCACATTGGAATTTATAGCCCCCTTCTATCGATTGAGATTAATGCAATACAAAATCAAATTTAAACTCATTTCCTTTCTTCTTAAATATTCTTCCTTCTATTTCATAAATTTATAAACATTTAATCTCATTACCTACAAATGCTATATTGCTTACTACCTATAAGTTTTTTAGTTTATAAATCCAAGAAGAGTGCATTAAGAAGAAAAAAGAAAGGAATGAAACATCTGAACAATCAATCATTCTATTCTTAATTTATCCAGAGCATAGAAGTAAATAAATTTTATAATGATACAATATTTTAATCGTTATCGCCAATATTTTAAAGATTTCCCAATAGCCAATACAATTTATTATAGGATAGCTTTTATCGATAAAATTCGGTATGAAGTTATCACTTAGCTATCAATTCCAAGTACCAGTAAACTTTGTATTCTGAAGAGTACAAAATTGTAAGTCACTATCAAGAGCAAGTCTGGCTACAATCGCAACACCCAACATGAGGCTGGTTCATTCATGAGCACTCAGTCATTACCGATTACCAATTGAGACTTCTTATCTTTTGACAAAAATAAATAATATTTGTCATTTAAAAATCACAATGATTAAATAATGTCAAAGAAAAGGGTAAATTTTCAAAAAATTTAGTAGTGGCAGTTGGCGTAGAAGTCGTGTAGAAGATATTGTGTACAAGTTCTAAATAGGTAGTGTACGTCTTGCCTCAAATCATTAATATTAAAGAAACATCTTCTATTTGATAAAAATATCGAAGTATTTAACTTAGCAGTAATTTATAGTTTTAAAGATTCAACATTGCTTTTTGGAAAAAAAGTGAGAACTCTATAGCTTATCTTGTTATAATACTTTCTTAAAACTCAAAAAGAAACGGTTCTGACAAAAAGTTGGAAACTTAATATTTGATGGAGATATGAAATATCTTCGTATAAGATCATCTCGGTCATTGTCGCAAGATTTGGGTTTGTTTTAAATGTGATCTTGATACTATTAGAAATATTTATATATGAATTGTTTAATTAATAATTGCGTTTAAGGAGACATCGAAAACTTCTGAAAAGCTAAATACATTCTTTGAAAATTATGATAATCTCCTTCTATTGATAATATAAAGAATGGTATTACTATTTATTGTTTTTCAAACCTGGCTTTATATGGTTTTAAAATTAATTCAACAAAACTTTATATGTTATATTATTTTGAGACCTAAGACATTTCCCAACACCTTCATAAAATTTCTGTTACAGATGTTTTAAATATAAAACTGGAGTATAGCCAAAATGGCCGGCGACACACGCGTGTTCCCCTGAAAATTATAATTAGGAAATTTATTATTACCGTCTTTTTTAATTCGCTTAGTTGGAATAGTTTTAAAAAGTAGAAAAGAAAATATTCTGAAATATAATCTTGTTATTGTTTGATTAGAGTTGTTGAGTCTTTTAAATCTTTATTACAACGTAAAAACTTAAGTTGAAGTTATGTTTACGGTGAGATATCAAAGGCAGAACAAAATCTTATGTCATTTCAAAATAATATAATCATAACTTTATATCCCTTGCCATATAACTTTATACTTAATTTCATCTTTTATTATTCTCCATTTTATAAACATTATAAAATCTTAACATTAACGAAATATACAAAAAAAATATCTTTTTATATTTACTATATCTATATTTATGTAATTAAATAAAACATGTTCTAATTGAAACATAAAAGAGTGAGAGTGAGTGTCCGAGTCATGCTGTTTGTGCTGAAAGCAATGTAAGCAATGCACGAGCAGGTGAGGACTAGGCACCTAATCCTATTTTCATGTTCATAATCACTTTATTTAAAAAATTTTAATCACTTTATAAACGATAAATCAATTTTATATTGTTTCGGGGGCAGACGTCGGAAAAATGTCTTTTTCAAAAATTACACAAATGTTAATATTAACGCTATGATCTCGCGGTCTTCACTCAATCATATTACTGAATTCCTCTCAATATAATATATCAAATGTTGTTACCAATTACTAATTAATTAACGATTCTAAATTGATTCTAGATGTGACCATTTTAAGAAGTTTCAGATCCATTTAATAATTCAAAATATCAGGTACTTGCTGAAGTAATGTTTGTATCAACATTGATTTTGTTCAAAAACTCCAAGGTAATAAACCTTTAGATATTATAAATTGATATTTTGAACACAATATTTAGATGTTTTATGTTACATAATTGTATCTGAATAAGTGATAAAAAAGTTTTTATTCATAACGAAAAGAAAATAATTATCTTATCAATAACCTTATTTTTTAAACTAGAATGTTACGACTGGAGCTGATAAATATATTAGCTAAATTTTCATATGTGATATATGACTGTTCTACACACATACCTACAAAGACTACCACTTTCAAAAATTCTTTTTTAAAAATAAATGAGAAAAACGAAATATCGCTTAATATTTATTTCAGTGTTTCATTACAAAACAATATTCTTATACGATATATTTCCGTTAAATAAGTAGGGGTTTGAAAAAGTTTTATAACAAATTACTCTATCTTTAATTCCTGATAATCAAATTTTAATTGAGATTGTACTCTTTGACATTTTTATTTGATGAATAAATAAATGGTTAAGAGATGAATAAAAGTTCACTGATCTCTCGTCATTATTAAAATTAAATAAGCATACATTATCATATTTAAAAACTTACCTATGTAACAAATTTGTAAATATTATTTCTGGAAACAATATATTATAAAACTATTTCAATCAATATATTTTAACGTGTTTTCTATCTTGACTCATGACAATTTTTATATGTTTATCAAGTTTAAATTATAACCACACCTCTACCAACGAATGTATTAAACATATTTCAACCGTGTTATATAGTAGTAGTGTTAAAATTAATGTTCTGTTCATTGTCATTCAAAATTATTCATGTATCATAGGTAAAATACATACTTATTCCTATCTGCTCAATACACACACATAGTCACACTTTTTATTGTTACAACTTTTTTGGCATGCATTCTAATATAACTCTACATTAAAAATATAACACTTAATGTGACTTTTTGGATTTCATATTTAAGTATTGATAATTGTAAAGCTATATCTTTTATTTAGAATTTGAAATTTTAAACGTTTTTAATGTAAGAGTTTTTAAGGATGAGAAGACAAGGGTAATTTGAGAAGTTGTAAATCTAGAATAATTATATAATAAATGATACATGGAAGTCCTAAAGTTGTGAACCAACTTTTGCTAAATAGCATTCTTTGTTATTTGATTAGAACATATACAACAGGCAAGCGTGGCGGGCGGAGAGGGCGCCGTGGTCACTTATACCGAAATATCGCTGCAACTAGGCCACTCAAGTACGATGACACCGAACATTTTCGGCCCAAGCGACCGCTGGCGCGATAAAGAATCACGAACGTCACAGCTCCGCGGCCCGACGCGTGGCCCACCACTTGGACCAGTTCTTGCAATATCTAACGTTTTTACAATATGCTATTCATTTAAACGGTTGGCCTATTTATAGTTTAGCATATAATACCCCTTATTTTAACTCTTTTTAGAGTAGGTACTTTAACTATTTCATTATATTACTGACGAACGGCTCAAAGAATGGGAATGTTAATATTATCGTTTTGTTATTAAATATTATCTTGTCGTCTATTTTTAAATTATATTTTTAAAATGATAGGAGAAGGATTCAGAAACGTTACAAACATATTTTTATTGGAATATTTGATTATCTTTTTTCTTCGAAGGTTAACTTTAAAAAAATACTTCACAGTAACAAGCGGTCACACAAAAATTTTACGAATTTTGATACAAACCAAATTAAAATAAGTTATAAAACATTACTTATTAAACACTAGAAATTTGCTTTAGCAACTTATATTAATGTTAGGCATTAATAAACAAATTCTGGAAACCTTATTAAAGAAATTATAATAAACATTGGCATAGCAACAGCTTAGCGTGTCTTTGTTTATGCGGCAAACGAAAAAAAAAACAGTCTGACTTTATATAAGGTTTCTGTAAAATTAGGTACTGTTAACAGGTAAGTACCTACTAACCGGAAGTCCTTCTAATGAAACTTTTATAAAAAATATAAGTATTATATTTATATTTATCTTTCTGTATATATTCCAAAATTTTCTTTAAACGACATATAAATATAAAAATAATGGGATCATATATTAATAAAGATATATTAATGACTGTTAGATGTATGTCCATATATTAATATAATTTTTCTTTTATATTATTAATTTTACCTTATAACACAATCTACTTCTTTTAACCAGGTTCTTTATTTGTCGCCAAGCAACATACAGCTATTGATCAGATAAATTATTTTCCTGTTACCAGTGTTCGCAGTAAAGGAAATCTTTTCTAATAATATTTCCTTGAAGAGTGAATAAAGAATTCTTGTTTATTTATTGTATATGAATATGTAATTTATACAATATTGTATTGTATATTTTGTAGGCAAAGCCTTATATTGACATATATTTTAATAACATGTTAGAGGTTTAAATGTAAAATATATAAATATATTTGGGAAAATAATTTCACAGTATTGTTCTAAATACTGTACTTAAGGGGAAATAAAAAGTTTTGCATTAGCTAAAGAGATAAGAGATAAATTTAAATTTTTAATGCTTCGTTTCTTATGCGATTGCTTAATGTTGGATACAATTTTCTGCCATGTCGACGTCATTAGAAATCAACTCACAAATGATTGCGACACAATAGTTCCGGGCCAACTCGTTAGAAAGGTCGGTACATTTTTTCACGGGCGACTACGGTGAAAGTTGACGTGGTGAACGGACAATTTTTTGGCGTTGCCGAATAACTTGAGTTAGAGCAGGCAATTGGCAATGGATGAGATTTCTTATACTTTCTTATTAGAGAACTCTTACGAATTAGTTTAATTTAAAACATGGTTAGTTTAAGAAAAAGTTTTAAAACCTATGGTTAGTGAACGACTTAATTGTAGTCGTTAACAAAACTGGTTAGTTTTCCTTGACATAACGTTTTACATTTATTGCATTACGGATTAATGTTGGTACTTAGTTTATTCTATAACAATACATCCTGTTAAATAATATATTAACAATTTAAAAGAAAAACATATAATATTTTATATTATGTATCTACTTATTAGAAACTGAAAATAATGATTAAAGTTTTTTGTTATTATTAACTTTAAAATATTTTTTTTCAAATACAAAAGGAAAATATTTGTTAACGAACCACCTTTCCAAATATGTATTAGCTTTGTAAGACTCGCCAGGTACGCTACCCCAGGGGTTTACTGTATCAGATTTCTATATATTTTAACTTGTATTAATCTGAAGTAATGGTGACAAAATTTGTTATTCACAATATACAATGCATGATAATAATAATAATAATAATTTTAATAACTGTACGCATTTCGCTAGAGGGGCGCCGAATGCCGACCACAATGAATATTGACATGCAAGAATTTAGCAATCACCTATCCTTCTTCGTCTCTTTTAAAAGTCATGACTTCATCTCCCTCTGACACGTTTCACCTCCAAATGCTATTCGGTAGTCGGCTATTCCAGACAGGGCTGGACTTGTTGAACAGGTTTCTAAAAATAGCGGAAACAGGCGATTTTTTAAGAATCCTCTTGAGGTCCTTCGCCGTTCCTAACTGATGGTTGTGACCAAATGTTCTCGCAAAATAAGAGATCTTTGATCTTTGATTTATGATTCGGTTTTGTGAAGGACATTCTTTACTTGTCTATGAGAAAACACATTATTATAATTATAAAATTTTATAGAAAATTAAAATTTAACTGTTTTAAACATTATCGATGCTAAATATTTATATGAAATAAGTAGTTAATTGCAGAGTTACTGTTTAAGACCGTTCATATAAAATGAAAATTTCACAATATAATGGCCTGGATGAATGGATCGTTAAGCATAGGAAATATTAATTAACTAGTCTCCCTTCCTAGGATTAAATTTTTTTCCTCATCAATAGGTAGTTACGCAATAGTTGCCTCAATGAAGATCATTTCATTTTACCTATGCTAGCCGTGTGAATATATACAGGCATGAATAATTACCGTATATTATTCTTTTGATCTACATATCATAAATTGTTGTAAAAACTCCATTAAATAAGAATTTATATTCTAAATTGAAAAACGAACGATAGTATTTTTAAACGTTCAGGAATTTTGCTGATTGTTTTCAACAAATTATATTTACAAAGAATAAAAATTGTTATTAAAAGGTTATTTTAGACTTTACTTATTGTTTGCCATCTAAAAGACAACACCAAAAGGAAAAAAACGTTAAGGCGAAAAAGTGGCGAAGCTCTCTAATATTTGATGCAAATAAAAATTAGTATAAATGGATGGATGTGCGTGTTGATATTTGATCTTATTGCGTACAAAAATTTTGATTAATTTAAAATAAGCGCAAAGTTAGTTTGTTATATCTATTTGGTTTTAAACATTAACAGGAATGCATTGATTTAATGATTTATGCATTTACATCAATGGTGACGGGTAACAATATAATTTATATGTAGTTTAAATATCCAAAATGATTATCATGTTTATACAGGAGTACACGACTCATTTGTCGTCAACCGGTGTTTGTAAAGAGTATGTCGGCAGAATAACTCGCAAGCCCCCATTATCATTTCAGACATTCGAAGACTTTTACAATTTTTTTATTGATTGTAAAATATTAAAATTTTAGACACAATACTAAATTCAAGGACTGTCCCTACATCTTTTCATAATTGAAATAATTTGCGTAATTCATGGGATAATAATCATCTGTGCTAACTCATTAAAAGTTAAAGGCTTAATGACGGTACTCATGTTGTTTCTAACAAAAACGATAATTTCTATATCATAAGAAGATAATTCTAAAGATCTCTATTTTTCAAAGCCGAAAAGACAAAACATTTTTAATCAGAACTTCTACCGATGGTATTATCAGTTCACAATTTGAATCAGTGCCCTAACAATACATTTTTATACAAAAGTTCTAATTATAAGACAGAGGTTTGTCTTTTGTTTTTCAGTTCATGCTTACTTACAAAAAATTTAAAAAATAAAAAAAAAACATTTTAATACGCACACGTTTAAAAATGATATATTTTTTATGAGTAACCTCTGTTATAAATAATAAATTGAGTATCAACTTGGTACGTCGATACCATATCAATTGTTATTGAAAGTTTCAAACATTATTCTAGTGTTCATCACAGGAATTTAAACCTCTTCTTTTTATTCAGTAAGGTCTTAATGAATTTACCAAGAATTAAAAAAAAAAATTATCATGTAATCGATACCTTAATAGTTTCGAAGAAGATATTATTTGATTTTTAACAAGAAATATATTATCCATATCTACAGAAAAATGTATCCCTCAGTACAAACAAACATAATAATTTACACATGTAATGATGCGTACTGGCAAAATCCCAGTATACTATTTGAGACATTATCTACATCCAAAGAATCCTTTTACTTGAAAGGAAACATTTTGCTCTCTCAATATTATGATACTAAATCATAAGAATATTTACCTAGAATTTTTGTTACAATTTTATACATAGAAAAATTGTAATTAAGAATTGTAATTAATAAATTTAGTAACTGCTTCTAGAAGTACTATACATTAAATACAAAACAGTTACTGTATTTAAATAATTAATTAGTTAATAAAATGTCTTTTTATTTTATATAAGGTTGGGGAAAAAGTTTCTTCGCATTTTTTAAGAAAATTCAAAACATTTTTTAATATTGTAGTTTATTAAAATTTAACTAAAGTATGTATGTACCGTTTTGTTCGATAACCTTTTGCCATCTTGTAGGTAGGGATATGATCCCATTGCTATAGAAATTTTGGGACTTCTCATGAAAATACCGCGACAAGTCGATTTGGCAGTCCTCTCGTAATGTTAACCTAACATTGCCTAAACAATTCTGAAGTGACCTAAAAAGGTTGGAAATCTGAAGGTGCAAGGTCAGGACTATACGGCGGATACATTAACACCTCCCAACTAAACTCTTTTAATTTTTGCTGAGTGGCTATAGATGTGTGAGGTCTAGCGTTATCATGATGAAACACCACACCCCTTTCTGTTGATCAATTCCGGCCGCTTTCTCTCAACTTCTTGCTTTAATCTCACCAGTTGTTCGCAGTAGAGTTCAGAATCGATAGTCCTGCCTGGTGGTAATAGCTCATAATAAATAATGCCCTTCCAATCCCACCACACACACAACATCACCTTATTGCGAGTTAACCCGGGTTTCGCCACAGTCTGTGAAGCCTGGCCGGCCTTTGACCACGACCTTTTTCGCACGTTCTTGTCGTACATGATCCACTTTTCATCACCAGTTATCAGCTTCTTCAAAAATGATTGGGTTTCATTACGTCGTAATAAAGAATCACAAATGAGTA
>JAAAKD020000207.1:8587647-8650377 GCA_010014825.2 Danaus melanippus | reverse complement strand
TCAAAAATGATTGGGTTTCATTACGTCGTAATAAAGAATCACAAATGAGTACACGGTTCATTAGGTTTCTTTCAGTGAGCTCGTGAGGTACCCAAATATCGAGCTTTTTTTTGTACCCAGCTTTTTTAAAATGAGCCAAAACTGTTTTGTGATCAATTCCCAGTTCTTCAGCTACGTCGTAACTACTGATATGTCGATCTTACTCCAATTTTTCAAAATGGCACCCATTTTATCCGTAATAGGGCGACCAGAGCGAGGTGCATCTTTGACATCAAAATTTCCGGATTGAAAACGCCTAAACCACATTTGCGCTACTCTCACAGACACTGCACTAAGTCCATAAACACCGCAAATTTTTTTCGGGTCTTGCGTTGCATTTTTACCTTTTTTGTAGTAAAATTTTAAAATGTATCGAATTTCTTCATTAGATTCACTCATCTTAACAGTACGAAAAACAAATGAAAATCACACATTTGCCTAATTTTTATTTGGAATTATGTTCTTTAAAATTTTAACTTTTTAATGATAACAAAACCAGCCAGATACAAATACTATAGCCAACGAGATTTTGTTACAAGTTCATACATACTATAATGCGAAAAGACTTTTTCCCCCACCTATTATAAATTAATTATATAATTATTTTTGCTCTGTTTACCTCGAAAGGTTAATTTGTAAAATAATTAAATTAGATATTATCTAAACAAAAGCTCAGAACTCTGAGTGACAAATCTTAATGAAATGGAAAAAGTTTTATGGAAATATTTATTATTTTGACTAATAATGAATAAACATACTTGTAGCATTAAATTAGGCCTTGCAAAATAAATAATAATACATATGTATGTATTGTAGACAGAAAAAATATTTGTTGAGTATTTTTAAAAATATACATACGCCTTGTCTATATTATAATATATACATAAACGTGTGGGTAACTGTGTCGCACTAGACCGTATTAGAAATACATATGTATGTCACGAGTTATTTAGAGATGGGTGAGCTTTTCGTTATTCACAAAGGCTTTTCACCGATATGCAAATGTCGAGCCTCAGTTGTCTCTCTATTAACTTTGATCAAACAGACCCCTTTACTTTAAACCACTGGTTATAATTTGATGAGAATTTCTAATTTTCCATGTTTTTGATATTTTATGTCAATGAAATGACGCAATGAAGACTTAACTACTGTTTTTCGTATATATTTTTATCTATAGTTTGTATTGTATTTCCATATTTTTAGATTTGTCTAATAAAATTTTGAATGTATATTTACACGTAATGTACTCAATAGTGAAATGTTTTTATTATATTGTATTCTGAAGTAAAAAAAAAACTAAATTCTTGCAAATAGTTCGAAGTTATGCAAAACCACACAAAATTCATCAAAATGTTGGTCGGTTGGTTCTTGATTGCATCCTTTGATCACAATTCCATTTCAGATACAGACGTATGACAACGAAGAGCGATTTGGTTATTGGAAAAGTAAACGTTGACTCCGTCAGGGAGCCGTCTCTTGCTTTCAGAACATATGATTATTTGAAGCAAGTCTAGTTCCATTGAATATAACAAAGGTACATCAGAATAGCTATCAGGGTCTGAATAGGATAATTGAAGTTCCCCTTAGCGTTTGACGTTCGTGTCGCTTTAAAATGGTTACCATTGTTGCAATCTGCAATTCACGGTGATGTTGTTAATGACACACAGATTCTAGATCTGATTATGCAGATTGTAAAGATAACTAACATCATACAACTAATTAGTCCAAAACAATTAACTAAATGCTAGCATCAATATACCAAGAAAGATCCACTATAATATTATCAAAATAATAATGTTACTAGATACATATACTAAAAGGCAAATAGAATATGTTCTTTTGATCTGAATCCATTTAAGTTTTGTAAAGTTTAAAGCACATAAAAAATATGAAAGGATTTTAAACATAATAATACTTACTACTTAAGTCTGAAATGGAAAACTGAAGGTTTTTATTCAAACATTAACGACCAAAATCGTCGATAATTATTGTACAGTTACGATTTAGAACTATAGTACATTTGTTTTGTTTTCTGTTGATACAAATTTGTTAATTTGAGTTATTTTGTTCAATTTAAAAATTAGGACAACATTATCTGTTTCATGTTCTGGTTCTTATGTAAGTGCGTAGGTGATACTGATATATCATACTATATAATTTTGTTACGATGATGCTTAGTTATGTTATTATACTACAATTTTTTTTTCTATACACGTTGTTTATATGTTAACGAATGAAAGTTAAAATACTTGAAAATTGTTCTTGAACACGTTATAGTTATATCATGCTACAGGATGTTTTCACTTAAGGGGATGGTTTAATCAAATGTAGTTGCACGGAGCTCGTAGACGTCTAGTAATGCTAGGTGCAAGTGTCCTTCACTCACATTCCATACGAGATGAATTCAACCTAAGTATATATGTATATATATACTTATATAATATAACTTCTATTTAACTATAACTTTAAAATTAAAACTTTAATACTACGATAAGCAAAAGAAATACAAATTAAATCTAATAAAATTACAATATCTATTATAATAAATGTTTATTGATGTTTCATAACTGACTTAAAAAAATATACGTTTATATTTAAAGCTTATTTTCAAACCAAGTACCTACTTCATGACTCAGAATTTGTAACTCATCACTTATTTAAAGCCAAGCGGCAAAATTTATCTGTCTGTATTAAGTGATGATCTTTTAAAGTTATAAAGAAGGAGATACGTGTATAAGAATGTAAACTTGTACGAAAATGTATATAGGTATATTATACAAAGACAAAACTTTTATCCAGTATATAGAGCCAAAATATCAATAAATTTTCGGATATTTTTTTCATCAACAAATAAACGAATGTTGCGAACGGCTACTACATTCGTGTATATTTTCATGTAAATAAAATATAAATATATGAATGGTCTAATAAAAGATTTTTTGATAACATAATTCCACCCCTCTTTTGCTATCATATGTACCTGTGCTATGCTATTTAATTTGTATACAAAATTAGAACATTACAATAAGGAGGTCTGTCATTAGTAAACTTTCATAACCGTTTTTATTACTTTGATTTTTACTTTAACCTGCTACTTGTCCCTTATTACAGTGTGATTATTTAATAACATTAATGATTAAAACGATTCGAAGAAGAACTATTTGGTTTCAAATGTTAATTACATTGGAATAAATAAATAAATTCGTTCTTAAAATATATTTTATTTCTCAGTACTTTTTATAAACGGAGTCTTGAACTGTTCATACTTTTAACATGTAACTGAAAAGAAGCTATTAAAACGAGCATGTGATCACCGTCGTCTATCGATGTCGTACTAAACAGTTACTTGTACAGATAATTATGGGGTCTTAGGAAAAAAATGAATGAATTACAAAACCTTTCTATTGTAAGAGAAATAATAAAGAGCCTTACGAACATTATTTATAAATTAAAACCTTATTGTGTTACAATAAATGGAATAATTAATTGCTTGCTTTTTATTATTAACTATTAAAACTATTTAATCTTGGGCATATATTTTTAAAACAATTTCTACTCAGTAAATAGTTTTATTTAACAAAAGGCGACTAAAAACAACATTATTTTCTCTTTCTACTTATATCAAATAAATATTTGGAAATCTTTTTAATAGTAAAAACGATGTATGTTTTATTGCAAATTAGGTTACGAAAAAAAAAGAGAACCAACATGAATTATTAGGAGTTGCTTTTATTGATTATTTTAAAGTTTCATGTATCCAATATGTATTATGAACGTCACAACGACAAAGACAACAATCGTGGCATTAATTTCATAGACATCGTGATCCCGTCCGGTCTAAACTGTTTTAGTTCACATATTTATTGAATCATGCTCACAAAGATAAAGAATCAATTATATAAAAATTTAGTATTGAATATTGATATACACTTTTCAATTACCTTTCAAACCAAAAGAAACAATTCGATATGAGTACACTAAATACATTTAGTAACTTTTTAATTTTAATTTATTTAATATTTATATGACTTTCATATGAATTGATTTAAATATATGAATAGATTTTTTTATTAATATAATATATTTATAATACTTCCTGTGTAGAGGGCATGTGGTATAGGTGAGATCGGAACTCCACCTGCGCCAATTTAAATAACCGGTACAAATGTTACTACTTAGTGGACACAGGCGGTTTGAAACGTTGCATTGAGTAGAGTTTATTTTATCACTTCCTTGTATTATTCAAGACACAAAGTTATTTCGCTGATTTCATCATTCAGTTATCTTCTAGTATATTATCTTAAAATGGAAGTTATATAAAATAAAGAATCGTTAAAATGTTTAAGTATAATCAATAAAGCATTTTTAAGTATAAAGTTTAAGTATAATCAATAAAGCATTAGAAATTTGTAGGTACATTTACCTATTAGAAACCCTCAATAATAGTTACTAAGACTGGATTATAACAAAAGAAGAAGAAAATTTTTATGACTTCAAATAATGTTTAATTAATAACTTCTTCATATTTTTTTTATCATAATAATGAACACTATAATTGTTGTTTGTGTAAACCAAATATATATTAGTGTGTGTGGTTTAATCTATATTTCTTATTACATTTCAAAAGTAAAAAAAAAGTTATAATATATAATAACTTTTATTATTTTTCAGACAATCTTTTACTTCTTTACATTACGTATGTACCTATTATATAAAAGTTTTAAAGGTAAAAAACAAATTTTGCAAGCCCATATAAATTTTTCTGATGTCAATAGAACGGAATCATGATGTAAAACCAAACCCAAATAGAGCCAACTGTAAGTTACCTTTAACAATACAAAAAATCGTACAGAATTCTAATATTTACATGTTTTGTATTCGGTTTTCTTTAGTTCGAATCTAAATTGATTTTTTTAAAAAACGAAGGAGCTAAGCCAAGAGTGGATTTGGATTTGTTTGTCCTATGTCCATAACTCATGGCTACATTAGTACAAATCTTATGTAAAGACTACTCGGTGAACTAACCCCGAAAGGAAAATATTGTTCCTAAACAAATGATTGTCATGTGAAAAATGCATAAATCCTAATATAGAAATACTTACTTTGGATGGAAAAGAGTTCAATGAACTGTCGCCAATTTTGGAAATGGAGTAGGTTTTTATGAAGGTATACGATGAATTGTAATAATAATAGATGCTAATATTCCTTATTTACTCTAAGAATTAAATTCTATAAAATTAAACTTTTCATTATTTAGACTCAACCAAAAAAATATTTTCTTAAATATTTACAAATAAAACTTCGTTTTTTTTTTATCGTAATATGGGATTTAAACACTAGTTCCCGGAAATGACAAAATTAAAAACCTATGACTCATTTAATCATGAGAATACTTTGATACACACAGTTTGAAAGTCAGATACGCATTCGCATATGATTTCTTTGTATTGGATGATTTAGTGTCAAAATGTAGGCCGCCGAGGTTCTAGGACCCGTCCTGCTATTGGACGCTACAAGATGAGGGCGGGTACGAGAAGAGGGTGGATACATCGTTTGAATCTTTACACCTGACAAATATTTTAGTGAACATCCCAAAGTCATTGTAAAATAGAGAAATAGTAAGTCAAAGCAATACTTAAGTCCTCCAACTCGCAGAGCATACGTCAGTCGCAGAATGCAAAAGAAAAGAAGAGTGACAAATAAGTAAGTAAATCGCAACTGGCTTTATGTTAACAATAAAATTTTAAACGTAGAAATATTCGAAGACAAGAGGGCTGGTGTAATAAATAAAATAATAAGATTAAAGTTTTCTGCTGTTGTTTTATTGTTGAATTCGAAACGCGGTTAACCAAGCAAGAGTTGAAAATTTAGGCAAAGCGAGTGAAGGGGCCCGGGGGAGGGGCGCCCGCACACATCCGCTCGCTCGCGGATTGCCCAATTGTCGACGGTTAAAATACAGACGATTATTTCGACATAGAACACGACGACTAAACCGAAATTATTAATAAAGTTTTTTTTTATTAGAAGTAATCCAAAAATAATTTGCGGAAATGTCTAAAGCAGAAAATTCAGTGATCTCGCAGCCGAAATAATAAACAGTCTGCGTAATCCCTGACGTCACTGCAGACATAACTACT
The DNA here is from genome assembly GCA_010014825.2 of Danaus melanippus. Taxonomy (NCBI): domain Eukaryota; kingdom Metazoa; phylum Arthropoda; class Insecta; order Lepidoptera; family Nymphalidae; genus Danaus; species Danaus melanippus. The sequence goes on along the minus strand of JAAAKD020000207.1, from coordinate 8,644,201 downwards.
TCGAGTGCTATCCGTAGACAAAGACTCTTATAAGACGATTGTATGCCAAACATATAGGAGAGAGAAAAAGACTGACTAATAGGAATAAAAAGCCAAGTCGATTTCTCCCACCGACACGACTGACATTGTAATCTTCAAACTTCGTTGTAAATCTTCGGTTCTTCAAATGTATTGTATTAATGCTGAAAACAGAGTATTAAAAAGTAAAGCGCCTTCCCGCCAATACTGAACAACGTTAAAGTACGAGGCACGTGACGATACCAGAGGAAAAAATAACTAATTAACCAATAATACTACAAAATAAACAGCGCAGTAAAACCGATTTATCAAAATATTCATAATATTTAGTGTTAAGTAAACCAGTTTTATAATTTAGGTTAAATCTTTGAAAAGATATTCGCGAGCGAACACAAAATGACGAAATAAGAATATTCTAAATTCGGAACGACACATTAAAACAAAACGGAAGTTCACTAAATATTTTATCCGATTATTTGAAAACTTTCTTTAAGGCGAATATAGTAAAGTATAACTTCAGACTAGTTGAATAAAACTTCCGTTAAACTATTGAAGGCGCGACTACAGAGGACGACGACCGAACAGCGAATGGCAGTGCGTAATAGAGTGCGATGGCGTAGTGACGACCGCTGAAGGGAGGGAAGGGAGGGGGCTGTGGGGACAGTGGGGGGCTCTGGTGGAAGGGGGGGAGGACGGGGGCAGTGGGGCAGAGGGGAGGTTTGGCCTGCGCGCGCAGAGAAAGGACGCAAGTGGTGATGTAATCGCGATCGATGCACTCAGCTCCAAAAGACGCACCTAACGAACTCCTCGGCAGATCGGAAACTATCAAAGACTAACTAACCATTGTTCCTAAAACGACGACCTCTTCATGTGACGTATCTACGTGACGGTACAAATGACGAGTGAAATGACTCTATGATAATCTGAAAATGCAGGTCAGCGACCCTCTGAGTGACACGTGCGTGATCTAAATTAACTTGAAGAGAAACGTCGTACTCACATTAAAATATATATAAGGTCCTGAGTAGTGATCGCCGTAACGCTTTAGATCTAAATGGAATCGCTGCTTTGATATTACGAGCATTCCGCATTCATCAAAGAATAGAGAATAGCGAATGGCTCTCGGACGTTATCGTGTAGAGTCGTGAGTTGTCGGTCTCTATGTAGGTCACACGTGTAAACGTTATCCCCTCTACACCGGCCTTGGCTTACTTCGAGCCAAATGGCACCTCCCCTTCGCCGACCGCTTCGTACACTTCGTCTACATGTGATGTGATTCAATTATGGGAACCGCGATTATTATTCTATATTAAAACTGAAGAATTACAAATTATTCAAACAATTCCAAAGTCTTTTAATACGGTATTTTTTTTCAATACTAAATATGTTTGATAAGGTCTTGGTCTAAGTTTTGGTATGAAAAGTCTAAAAGTTAATGTACATCTATATGTTTAATTTCCCAATCCCTACCATGATAAACACGTGCTGTATTGAGTATTGACCGTCAAGCGAGCGTGAACCGTAATTTATAAAAATACCGTTACATTACAATGACGACGTTCAATGATTCAAACCGGTGTCACGTTATCAAATGAGCGAGTAAGGCTAAGTACCTAGTTCCCGCTAACTACCGGCTATCTAACTCGAACGAATCTACAAGGCCGTCCAGCCCGGCGCGGCCCCATCGAATAAAACCAACCGTTTATGATGAAAACCGTCGTACGTAACCTCGTTCGTATCTGGGACAGCACCCGAAATAACTAGGGCGTCGTCACTGCGCAAGCGCTAACGCAATTTGTAGGCAAAGCGTAAAATTCGGCGACCGTTATATCAGAGCCCCAGCGAAATTAAGTTTTCTTGTACTTTTATTGGCGACGTATGCGTTGGGGGGGTAGAGCTGAGTTCAAATTAAATTAGTTGCGGCGTTGCTGAAATCGACCTCTGCTATTGCGGAAATACCTATCAACTATACACACACACATAAACCTCTGTTGATAAAACGTGTTGAATGTTATTTTTTTTATTATCGCTTCGGCGTTATGGCGGAACATCTAATTTATTGTCGTCTATATATTATAAATACAGTTCGAGAAGGCTATTGAGTAACATATAGTATATTTTACCAAGAGATGTTTAATCTTATTGAATAAAGATATTACGTACATTAAAATAATTTACAAACAGAATACACTACATTCGACGAATATTAGTTACGACATTTCTTTTACTCATTACATTGATACTATAACCCCATATAACAGATGTTTAGAATAAAAAGTTTTGTTTACTTAATATACAATAAATTTATTAATGTTATAACATTTATTTGGATATGAAAAATGATCAAAATAAAGACCAACCAACTATATATAATATTTATCCAATATTTGCTATTATTTTATACAATTACCTATGTATGTCTTACAAGTAAATTTTGCTTTGTTACAATACAGAGGATTCCAATACTTAAAAGAAAGGTAAAAATTATAACAAAGATGTTTATTGTAACTAGGACCTTCTCTTTAAACAAAATAAAATCACTCCGCTATGAATGATCACTCTAATTCCTTGATATGTCAAAAACTAAGAGAATATTAATCGATTTTTATCGTATTTTATAATTTATTCCGCATAATTTTTTTCTTAAGACTCCATCAACATCAAGTACAACAACCCCTCCTTCCAAACTCCCCTCCCCCTTTCTCCCTTTGACCCCTTTCACTACTAATGTAATACAACCTGAATGATTTGTGAAACACGCATTCACAAAAAAATATAACGGACAATTCAATGAATATCAGTAAAATATAATCTCCACTTAATTTATAATTTTCCGCTTTTAGTCAAGAATCAAGAAATATAAATAGGGAATTTGACCTCATAAACACTGGTCCAGTTCAAGGATTCCAATTAAAAATTGTTAAGAAGAAACTATGAGGAAGTATCAAATTTAGATTAAGTGGTGAACAAAAACCTCTTGTTATATAGATAGATTTTTTAATTTACTTCCAAGTGTTACGGTCATGCCTCTCTAATGAGTGATAAGAAGCTAATACGATAAATGTCGCAGAAAGCTGAAAATATCGCAGTGATAACAGATGTCACCCAAATGTACGCTTAGCGTCACTTACCTGCTGGCACTCCAAGAGGTCCCTCCGCCGGCGTCCTCGTCTTCGGTCGGTGGTGGTCTGCCAGTGGTTGCCATGTTGTATGTATTTATGTGTGTTCAGGCTGCTAGTACGCTGGCGCACGGGCGTCGTTCCCACGTCGACGCAGAACGCTGCCGCATTGTGTTCTATACGTCTATACGTATGCGCGGAAGAAGTTCTTGCTTGCCTTAACCCTCCTCCCCCCACCCCGACATACCACTTCCCCACCCCTCCACGATCCGAGCTAAGCCCAATATTCAGCACGATCAACATAGAATTAAAACACCGCTACGGAAAGTAATATGACGCCACTGATTCAAACTAACTAAACAATTCGCTAGACCGACCTCATCGTCTACAGTTAGACGTTTATATAACCTTACAAATAAATACTGATTCGAATTACGAAACAAACAACGTTGTATTTAAATTGAACAACTTGTGCTCTGGTGATATGACTCTTACAAAGCTATCAAACTAATACCAAATTGATAAATGTAACATTAAATTTGTTTCATTAAAATGCCTAATATCAAAAGTTATACAACACAAATAACCTTTAAATTGCAGAAATACTTAATGAGATCGGAGTTAGAGTGGTGTGGTTTTCTATTTCTTTGTTTAAACTTAAATGGTGTAGAAACAGGAAATTTAAATTAATGTCAGTATTGTGAATTAAGGGATTTATTAATATTTGATAAATTTGATGAGATCACGCTAAAACTGTCTTATCCTTGAACATTTAAGAGATAAATAGCGACCGTTTAAAGAGTATTATTTGAACTACAAAAACATTTTTATTCGTAAATATAATATGTCTGGCAGTTATACATCATAACAAGATCTAGTTGGCAATAGATTGTTTCGGAAAATTCCTCAACAAACAAACGAAACTTTTAGGGTTTTAACGTACATTCAAATTGACCTCAGTTTCTATATATACATACCTAATTAATTTTATGGTCACACCATTAAACTAGACAGACTCATGTAAAATATGAAAAATATTATTCAAAAATTTTCTTAAGAAATTTTAATCTCTCTCACAAATATCTATATTTAATATAAATCAAACTGAACAGTTGGACTCGTTTGATTCTCTGCTAAGAGGTTACTGAGGATTATCATATTTACTAAGTAATTACACAAGATCTTTTATTAACAATGATTAAAGAATTATTTTATGAAAATACACATGAAAAGTAAATATTTTTATAATGTAGGTGACTGTCATAAATATTTGTAAGTATAAACTGTTTGTGATTTAAAGAATAGCTCTCATTGAATCTATTACTAAAATTAATAACTTTAATAAAATAAATTACCCATAGAAAAGATTGCAAAAGAACCTGTTTAACAAAAGCTTCTCAATCTCTCTTTTTATTTTCTATTATATATAGACATAATAAAATAGAACGTTTATTATAGAATCATATAAGCTGATCCTCATTTGAATTTTAATCAGATTTTGAATTGAATAAGAAATGTATGGTCGACTTTATCAAAGAAATTCAAAATAAAGTCTCTTTACTTCAATAATTGCAATTGATTATTCTATTACAATAGATACTTTCTTCTACTATACATTACTTATGCATATTTATGTGTTTAAGAAGTAAGACATTTTTATTGTATTAATAAAATTTTACTGTATATATTTTTATAACACAATTATTCATAAGCTCTTGCGGCTCAACATCTTTAACTAAGTATGTATGTAATCACTGACTGTAATGAAAAACTGATGTTATTAAGAAATTTAGAAGTGAGGTAAGAGGAACAATATTCCTCTCCAACAACTCTTGGGATGATACTAGAAACAGTTCGTACGAAGTCACTGTGTTTCTACAGAATGTTTATTCTTTTTCTATTGAATACTCTTCCAGTATAGACTATAGAGAGTTAATTTCTTACAATCAATTACTTTATGTTTCTGAGATTATTTATGTAATCGTATCCTATGTTTGGGTCAATACCAAATTCATATTGTAATACTCTGATCATCCGTGAAAGGGAAAGTGTTAATCGTATGAACATTCGTATTTGTAACTCGAGATAACTTCACTTTCTCTCGTTCTCATTCTTTAAGTTTCGTTTGAATGTTTCTTTCGAATATCTGTTATATTTAATAAGTAACTTAACTATTATTCAAAATTTAAAATTTTCATTCATAGTATTATTAATTTAAATAAACGTTAAGTTTAATTCAGTGTTGAATAATATTCTACACGGATATAAAAATGTAGAACACTAGAACAGATAGAAAATGAACCCCAGAACAAAGGGTGTCATACATATATCGAACGGTAGCGTAAAGGCCGGGCTGGGTTACGTAAAGAAGAAATAAATAGGTCGCTGAGGCTTTGGCTCCAACAGAGGCGGGGCTTACGATACTAGGTGCCCTACTTCCAAATCCCAATGCACAGCAACCTTTCATCGCGGTCAAATAAAATATTAAGCTAACATCAAGCCAACGTTTGTTCATAAATGAAAATGTAATATCTTTGTTAGGATTTTTAAAACTAGGTTGTCATTTTAGTTAAAAAATATTAATTTCCTTTTTTGATTAATACAGTTTGAATTCTCTATCATTTAATGTATGAAATTACAAGCTGAGTCAAAACACGGTGTGATTGGTAATACAAACTATTTCTAGTTCTCTTTGTAAACTATTCTTTTGTGGCTTTACTAAATGTATAGGAAGGGTTCTAGTGTAAGTAAAATAATGAAGGTGCACCATAGCTTACAACAACGATTTTACTTGAATCTGGCAGTGGGGGATAACGAATAGCTATGACTGCAGTCCGTCAACAAACAAAGGATAAAACTATAACCACAAAAAATTAAAAAATCTTTTGTAAAAATTCATTGAAATTCAATGTCTCAAAAATAATATGAATTCGATTTGATATGTTTTTAAAGAATTGTAATTCCTTAAACGTTTTGAAAAAATTTTGTTTTGTAAATTTTTTGCTAGCTTTATACTTATAGATACACTTTGTATTTCGAGTCAGTTATTTAGTTTTGTGATGAATATATAATATAATATAATATTTTATTACGTATTAATTATCCTTGAGCGCTTATCTACTGAATTACTTTTAAAATTTTTATTTTGGAATGAAAGATATATCTTGTAAAAAAAACTTGATATACTAAGAATAGGTTTATGTAGGTATTAGCACAAAATTTTTCATTTAATTATTAAGTACTTATAGGACTAAGTATATCCAATTAAAATGTAAGAAACTATGGACAAATTGCATTATATGTATAACTAATCTATCACCACATGGTTACGGTCAGCTCCTAGCATATTACAGTGTTTAGTAATTGTTTGTCAGGTGTTTTTAATGTAAAAACTACAATAACAATTAGAAAACAAAAGCAGAATAAGCATTTAGTAGTCAAACTACTTTAGAAATAACATATTCGTTTAGTTAAAGACAGTAAATAAGTGATCTGTAATATAAAATTTATTCAAGGTGACATGAAAACATAAAAATAAAATACTTTAACCCCCTGAATCAAATCAATGTTTTTTGTATAACCTAACAGATTCGATTTTGTTATGCGGGTGTCTCATGAGGAATCAAGTTCCACTTTTATGTTTTTCTCTCTGTGCAAGATGTTTATTTTTCTTTGTATTCAGAGTTTTACTATTTCCCTAACATAAATCATTACGCAAAGTTAGGTAAGCAAAATTTCGATAGGTACTTTGGTTCCCAATAAATGGTGTTTAAAATAATAATGTTTTATAATATGTAATGACATGAATGACATTTGATTGACTTTTAGTATACAATTTAAGTTATGTGAGAGATTAATCTATTTACCACTGACTAAATTCAACTGCTAACTTCCTGCTAAAATTATTACGCATTGCTACAAAATTATGTAGATATTCAACACGTGAAATACAGACGCTAAGGATGGAAAACAATTTACAGAAAGATGCTTAGGAAGTAAATATGTTTATGTATTTAAATAAAAATAACAGCTCAATCATTAACATATAAGTTAAACTGAATAATTTGGTACATTTTATACTATTTATATCTTTTACAATTGAAACACAAATGTTTTCCGTGGCATGTTCGACTCCGAAAAGGAAATGATATAGATTTCAATGAACTCGTAGATAACTTAAGAGCTAAAACAGCATTCTAAGACTTGTTCATCATTGAGTCAGTCTGTGTTAGCAGTTTTAACTTATCTAGGTCGAGAGCCGCGTCCTACGTGCCAAGCGCATACATGTAAAGGGACCTACTATCGCACACGCCTTATTCACACACAGAGGCCGGCCTCGTCCAGAACTAGGCCGAAACTCGCGCATGCGCACACATCTTTAGGATATAAATACTATAATTATACAGATAATGTTATCCTCGAACGCAGAGTGTAGTACGACCTAATTTCGCTTCAAGCCCCTCAAATCTAGTTGGTTTTTATATGCACGTTTAATTAAGTTGATCTTGTGTGTTAAGTTTGTTAATTGTTGACGATACTGACAATTGACATTCTTTTTCTACAGAAAATATTTGAAAAAGAAGTATATTACTCTGTTTGGAAAAGACCAAAAATAAATAGGGGAACTTTATAAAAAACATAATATCTATGGTTTCTGAAACAACTTCTACGTTAAATAAAAGACATTCGTTACATATATTTTCATTTACATCAATTGCCACAGAAGATAACTGCTACAAAATTGTAATATTTATTTGTACATATATTTTATTTACGGACTCATTGTTATGTATCTCAAATTTAACTTTATTCTCAATTTGGAGGGCATTGAAACTAATGAACCCCTTTATAATTGTGTCGTCTACTTAGCGGAGTAGCGGGGAAAATAAGGGCAACTTCAGAACTAAACGCACCTCTCCGAAATTGGGGCGACCTCTATGAAAAATAAGCTACAGCAAAATTAAAGCTTAACCTCGATTCGACGGAAGCTCCAATGTAATATGGCCCCTACTTCTCCTCCTCTTCTATACAGGGTTGTCAGTTAGACAAGATTGTTAGGCTCTATGGCTTCCCACCCAATTAACTACACTCAAGTACGTAGTTGGTTATTATATAAACAAAAAAGTTAAAATACATGTTGTTAAAATACAATGAAAATGTAAAAATACACGTTGTATTTTAGTAAGTTTTTAGTATATACCACAATTGTAATTCTGTTGAATATTATCTTTCACAATTTAAATGAAACGATTTTTTTTAATAAAAAATAATTTCTTGTCATCGTATATTTTAGAAGGTTTTAGATTTTAAAGATGTCGTCGCAGTCTATCTGGATCAAAGCAATAGATATCTGTTCTCGAGAGCCATTGAATTAATTTGAATGCCACTAAATCCAGGGCTACACTTATTAATTTATGAGTGATATTGTGTATTTAAAAATATTTACTTACAAAGAACCACTTTATTTAATGAAATTTACAAACTATTTTGCCAACTTGATGATCAAACATATTTATCACTTTACATTTGAACACTGAATAATATCTATAGGTTCTTTACAATATCTATAGTTTCTGAATTGAAGATTGTAATATTTGTTTTATTATTGCACTAATAATGTACCCCAAAGGACTTCTTTGTTCCCATATCAAAATTCTAACCAACGCAGGTTCTGCAGAGATAAGTTGAACTATTAAATAATGATAATAGAAAAATCTAAGATAAAATAATAAAAATATTATTTATTTAAAAATTATACGATCTTTCTTATTTATACACAACAAGTATTACAATAATGAACAACAAGTATGTAACGAGTACTTAAGTTTGTCGTTAGAATCCGTTGCGATTTCTTTGTTATTTATAAATGAAATATCTCTTGAATAACTATCAAATGAATCGGTAAAATCTTGCACAATTCGTTTTCTTTGTGTATAGTACCAGCGTATGTAGGTCATGGCCTATATTAACCAATGAAAAGGCCTCGAACCGACGACTTATTAACACTGAGTAAAAGGAATTTTAATAGAAATCATTCTTTAGATATGTTATTTTATATGGTATTTATTGAACTTGCCAGTTGTTGAAGTATATCTAAAAATGAAGATATATTAAAATACATAAATATATATATATATATATATATATATATATTGCCTTTGTATTTGTTATCTAAATACGATGTTAATACGTTCTTTTTAAATAAACTACCTATTATCTATTTATTTAATTTAGTTTGTCGATCTTTATTATATCAGAAGTGAAATGTATTGTACATGAAGGACAAACATTTGTCTAAAATTTTTAACCAATTTAAGAAGTAGGTACGTTTTTGATTTTCTTATTAATCTAACTTATATCAAAGCAAAACATTTTTAACTTTATGTTCCCTATAATAAGACAAAGATAGGTAAGATTAGTATACTTTTAATTGACTTTATTAAGTAAAATATTTTTTCTTACAATAGGGAAGGAAAGGGCAATATTATAAGATATTAAAAAAATTACAGAGTAAAAATCCCCATTGTAACCAAAGTCCTGTTATCAACAGCTGTATTACGCTGCTCGTACAGCTGATTTTCTTATTGTTATATTACATTGAATACATTCAATCTCTAAAATAAAAGGCTGAAAATTTTCCAATATTTATTAAGTAATTCATAAAAGTTCATTTTTTAACATCGAGATTTTTGGCAAAAAACATTGTGTTGTCAAGACAATTACAAATAAGAGTACGATTGGTCCAAGCAATTTTGCGACGTTTCTCTATGTCGTGTGTAGGAATTAATTTATTGATATTTGTTTATTAAAATTTAATAAACATGAAGTGACTTTGAAAACCAAACAAATAATAATAAAAAATCAATAACGTATGTTTTTCATAGATCCAATCTATAAGAAATAAATAATTCGTTATTGTTTTTATGACGACATTTACATGATGCAATTTCATTTACGATGTTAATTGAATTAATATAATGCATCAAAGGTGAACAAAATATAAGCTAATATTATTATAACGACCTTTACTAGAACCCATTCTTAGGTTAGAAGAGATACTTCCCCTCTGAGTTTCACAGAATGTCACAAAATAGCAATGGATCTATCTCCCTTTCCTATTTTAATTGTATTGAAACAGACTAAAATCTACAAAGCTGATGGCCTATTGAGCCGAAGTAATGGAGAGATTTTTTTTAAGAGTAATATAACATGTTCGAATATCTATATTGCTAAACTTTAAATATTTTTAAATTCATATATGAGTTAGTCATAGACCGTCAATATCTATTAGTATAAGATATTCGCAACTTAATATTAATAGTAGTATATTGTATAAAATAACATCAAATACAGTAGAAATCAATAATAGTAAAAGTTAAGTAACAAATGCATAAAATAAAAAAGACATCAAACAGAATAAAGAGTCGACAGAAAATAATCGAGAAACCGAATAATAGTTGAAAATACGTAAATTCGTTGACAAAACAGCGATAACGTAAATACTAATCAGCTCTTACCAATACGTAGAATGAGACTAGAATAATTTAAATGGTTACAATTGTCCTTCAATTTTCGTATATGGATGTATTGATTATATAATGAAATTGATTTCAAGAACAATTACTGTTAACAACTACATCTAATTAGAATAATTAAGTACTTGAACATTAATACTTCACTATACATTTTCATTGACGAAACATCGCAATGGAACAGAACCTTCACATCATAATTATGCATGCAAACTGTTGTGTATTTTATCAACATTTTTTCTCCGGTATAAAGACTTGCGTAGTACTTGATGTTTTATAAATTACTTAATTTTGATATATCCATTGATTTTATCTCTGTGTATACGCTTCTTATCAATGACAAGACTGTTTAGATGTTACTCATCTCTCACTTACAAATGTTTCGTCAGTAAAGACAAATAGTTTATTTAAACCTTACATAATATCATTAGTTCTAAACCCCTATTACTTGGCAATGTTTTAAAAATGGTGCATTTATATAATTGGCACCAAACAGAAGACATAGTAATAGCATATTTTGAATAATATTTTTAAGAGATATCATTATTAAAGGTTTAAATGGGCAAGACGTCTCAGACGATAAGTACTTGATACTATCACTACGAACATCTAATAAATATATGATTACTCGCTGATTTTTTGATCGCGGAGGAGTTTTGCAGCTTTAAGTATATCGCCGTCATTTGAATCCAGTTCTCGTTGGCAATCTTCAAGAGATACTTTGTCGTTCTTGGATGCTATCTTGACGCGCAACACTTTAATAGCGTTGTGGACATTCCAGTTGCTGAACTCCAAAGCTTCAAGACATTCTTCCGGTGAAACCTAAAAAATTACGGTTTTAAGGCTTTACATACAAGTCAAAGAACGTTGCTCCTATGTTTAACTGATGAATAACTGATATATGTACATGTATAATGCTGTAGGGGGAACTACTATGGAGTCGGTATAATATATAAAGCAGTTTATGTTATCAATACTCACTTCAAGTTTTAGGACTTTGTTCATAATCCTGACTTCATCTGACTCCACGCCGCGCTGCTGAGCTGACGGTTTTTGATCAGCAAACTCTAGCAAATCCTCCACTGATACATGGTCTGAATAATTATATAATCACTGAACACAACTACTTATAAAACTTAAAGTATAAATGTGGAGTGTGTATTTTTAAGGGCATAGAAAAGTATATATTGCTTACAATCCATACAAAATCAAATCACCTTTGGATAGAGAGACTTCTATAACTCCAGGTCCATCGACTTGAACGGGGCCTTCATACTCGTCATCGGAGTTGTCGTCAACATTGTCTGATATGTAACATTGGAATGGGTTTACTGAAGGCGAGGCACTGTCCTGCATGGAATTAAACGGATTGGTGTCTTTATGTTCTGGGCCATCGTAGACATCGACACCACTAGGCCCCGGCACTGGCCCGTCCACAATCTGCACTCCGTGGATGGCGCAAGTGATAGTGTTCTGATATATAGCAGCCGCTGGACGCTCTTGAACAACGTTCTGGGGCGGTTCGTTTGGTAGACGCAGGGGATATTTACGAACGTGGCGCGGCTTGTCAACTAATTTCGGCTTGGTGCCCCGAGGCGGCAGTGGAATGACGTTTCCGCTCTGTAATATTATTAATATTTTATAAATAACACCTACCAAATTGCATTTCGATGGCTGTGGTATAATTCAAGTGCAAACTTATATTTTGCTATAAATATTCTCTCTTGTATATGCTATATAATATGTGAAAAGAGAGGTCTCACCTCGCTGTCATCGTCGTCATCACTTGAATCTGACTCCTGGGAAGAATTTCTGAAACATTTATTAGTTACATATTATAATATAAGGTAAACAAGGTGCAATAAAATATTTTAACAAATCAATAGCATGTATGGCGTTAAAAACACTGTTATGATATGTTCATCACTCAGTAAGGATTGAAATGATAAATTAAAGTGGATAAAATATTGCCCTATAATATGTCTTAGAGAGAAAAAGGCTATACACTGCCTCATGTAAGACGGAACAACCTGGCTCATATACTCTAGAATATTCTACTTATAATATATTTATTAGCTCTTGTGTTTTAAGAGAAATATTTTTATTCTAAGTAGTTATCGGATAAAAATACGAAAGGTTTCTGTCTATTTGAACTTAAACATAAATAACTTTACAGAATGATTCTAAAAAGCTTTTCAAAAGTTTTATATGAATAAATATCGAATCCCTAATCTATGTTTCAGTATACCCTAGTTCATGTTCAATTTTTGGTAGCGTGACATGCGGTGTGATGGATGGCGGAGGCGGCGGCGGCGGCGGTGTGTAGTGCAGCCCGGACGTGCTAGGCATCTCACGAGACAACTGGGCCCTCATAGCTCGTGACGGTACAGGCTGCTCGATCAAACTCACGTACGCCTGACGACTCTCCTCCGTGAGGGAAGCCTGACAAGTTATCACATAGGTGGGATTCGACTATTCCTAATATTATAAATTAATAACTAACATACGTTAAAAAAAGGGTTTTAATTAAACCCAGTAGTCTAACTTTGCGGACAAAAAATTATGGCGAATTTAAAGATTTTAGATCAAAGATAACATATAAAAGACGCATTTTGATAAATCCATGTAAAACCTTACCTGTATATCTGGAACGCTTCTCGCTTGCTCCGTGAAGTTGCGGTGTTGGACTCCTGCAACAGAAAACATAAAACGGAGGTCCCCCTTAATTTAAAAATATCAAATAATGATAAAATAAAAGTTTAGTGCTGGTCCTAAACACCTCTTGACGTAAAAATAAGTATGTATTCACAATCATATATAATAATAAGTTTGGTACCTTTTACACATGGACATATCCCGATGTATATTAAGAACTATGTCGTTATCAAAGTATCCTCCTAGTATCTGAGTTATTCTCACCATTTTCCTTGGGAGATTCGTGATGGATGCTGTGCGTGTTAAGCGACGTCACTAACGGGAACCTGAAGTGGAATTTGGAGCTCGGTGAGTTCAATGGCTTGGTCACACCGCCGAGATCGTTCATGGACCTGAGACATTCCCCTTACATGTACACTTAGCTACATCTATCTAATTCTATTCGCTATTTGTTAACGAGCGTTGTCCCTCATTTGTTTACTAATCAGTTAGTTGTTAGTTCAATCTCCAGTCCATTGATAAGCGGTTTCAAGCGGTTAGACCTTAGTCATTTTATTATACATTGTATTATATTACATATGTATAATTAAATTTATGTTAATTGACATGTTTATATATATATATGTACTTATTATACATATGTTTGTTAATTTATATAGATACAAACAGTATGAATAAATAAATAAATATTTCTTTTAATTTTTAAAAAGCTTCGTTATCAGGACAAATGAAATGGTCAGGACAGAATCATTTGACCTGTTGTCGGTTTCAGCACAACAAATATACTAACTAAATATATTTAAAAAAAACTAAATTTATAATACTTATATTCTAGATTAGTGGTTTAGTAAATATAAAGCTAAAATAAATTATCTATACATATATTTATATAGCGATATAATAAATACTTATACGAGGAATATTAAATGTAATATAATATTAACTTGGTAGTAATCTCATTGGCCATAGCCACGGCAGTATTGAGAGTTTTTTCATCGTGGGCCGACATCGGTTTCATTGTACCAGAGTTACCCTTCCTCTTCTCCAATTGGTTCAAATTATGGAGCCTAGAACAAAATTTACATATCAAAAGTATCCTTTAAATATAAATAGTTAAATTAAATCCCTTACAGTCGTTCTGTAAGATCGCCACAGCATCAATAAATGTCAACTAATTTTATCTTCTTACTTCACCGTCCTACACAAAATGATATCTGTTTAAAACAAATTACTATAAAGGATGTAGTGTCATTTAATTTGGTTGATAATATATATTGCATTTAACGTAGAGACACTTTTAGAGTTATACAAAACTTGTGGGATCTTCAAAATAGTAATTAATCGAGAATACTTTTATTTCTTAATGCTGTATACAAGAATGGAAATTCTACATGGGTATACAATCAAATTAAAGTGCATTGTACAAAATTATAAATCCAGCAGATTAATGAAGCCTGAATTCTATTTCTCTCCAGTTTTATTCAGATCGTGATCCTGCGATAAAATGTCTAACGACAATATAATACAAGAACTACATAAGACAAGCTACGTATAGGTTGATCCTAACTCAATCGTCCCTTGCGTCTCTAATTATATATAATATTAAATATATTAAAAAAAAATGCCTGCTATGATTCTTTTTCCCGACATTTTGTTATATGTATAAAGATTTAATGTCATTTTAAGATATCATTACGCAATAAAAAATAATATTTTAAAATTTAACACCTTTAGTAATAAATAATGCCCCGGGTATACGAAAGAAATAGCTGACTGTTTTCAACGCCATTAACTTTTCTTATAAATATGTTACCGAATTTAATAGTTAATGTAATTAAAATTACCTCAAGGCTGCTTCAACGTCGCTATCCTTGATTCTTACGATCTGAAAATTTTAAAACAAATATTGTTTAAAATATAATACAAATATAATGATTGAAATGATGAAGTCTACCAGCGTGCTTCTCAATGACACCCGAATATTAATGCTGTCTTTAATGTATGAAACAGACATGTACATGCAAACCATTGATAAGTTAATGAATCGTGTATTGTTGTTAAACACGTTATTATCTATAGTTTTGGTTTATTTATTTATAATAAAACGTTACAAATAATACAACACAGACAGAAAAGCATACTTTTACTGTGGACTTAAAATCAAATTAAAAAAAAAAGAATTGCACTACAGTGACGAAAAAACACCTGAACCATACTACAAACCAAATATTGTGTACTGGAGATAACAATATTTTTAATGCCTACTGAAATTTATCGATAAAATATATTTAAAACAATAAATTTAAAGCAACAAATGTCGAATAGGTATTAAAAAAATCAAAAGCTTTAAAAAAAGCGTTACCATCTCCCTTATTTTATATATACAACATGCATTAGAAAGTATAAAAAATTACGGACATTGGAGACGTTAAAATTAAAAAAAGCTAACAAAGATAAGTCTATATTTAAAATGAAATGAAGTATAAAGATGAAAACTAAATGTAATAACATTTGATATTAATGAAGGATAATACATTGAATAAAATAATAATAAAACAACATTTACAACAACGTCAATGTTACATAAATTTAATACGTACGCGTATACGTATCCTTGTTTCAAGTATCGGCTACAAAACAAGCCAATGTTAATACTACAAATAATCATTATCAAAAACTAGGCGTAAAAATTCAAATTGAGAAAACTCTGTCACAGTCACAAAGCGCGTTCTCTCAATTTCTATTATTTACAATGAAAAATCTAGCAAAGTGGAAAACGCTACTCTCAAATACCAACAAGCCTATTCTTACCCGCGCTCCGCTAAAGGGACCTGAATAAACGAAATTTTGAAAGGAATTACTTCCATTAAAGCCAATTGTATATTCCGATAATATATATAATATATTAGAGAAAGGTATATTTTAATATAAAATCTGTATGAGGATGTATTCATTCCGTAAAGCATATCTTCAACGGGACACTGTAAAATATAGTTAAGTTTTATATTTTATGATACTTGAAGTTTCAATTTATTATATCTCTCTAACAATTTTTCATAACACCTTACTTTACTTTAAATTATTATAACATTAACTTACTTCGTCGCCCCGCTTGTGTTCTAGACTGCGGAATATGGTCTCCATTTCTTCTAGAAGACTCTTGCTGAAGTCAGCATAGCTCTTCTACAGTACAAATACGTCAATGTTTAATTATGAATACCATACATACATAAGTATTTACATAAATATAAATGAATATATAGAAAATATATGTATAGATAATACATATATTTTATTAAGTTTATATGTGAAGATAATTGATTCATATTTATACGCATTTAGAGCTATTTTCCCGCTCACTGAATGTTTTCGATCTTTGAGCGTAACCTATATACAAACTACCATCCAAATATAAATTTATAAAATGTATTTTTTTCTATGTATCGTATATTTTTACTTACTACAACAATCCCAGGACTCTCTGGACCGCCTTCACCTTTGTTTTCGGCCGCAATACTCTCCTAGTGTTTTTATACAAACAATTCAAATGGATTTACTTTAAATGATCGAGTATTAAATATAATATTAAATATATAGTTCTAAATAAAACTTTTTAGGTAAATAATTGCTGTGGAAAAATTTAAATTATAAAAGATTAACGTCGGTTTGGTGGGTCATAATATTTACACTCTTCTAACTTAAGAAATTTACAAAATTAATGTTCGGTAAATAAAATTCTTAACATTGGTCTAAATTTAATTTGACTTTATTTCGACTGACTTCACTTCATTTCCGCTTCCTTGGACTCAATTTCTCTGAGGTCTGTAGGAATGTATAAATAACGTGTATATTATACCGTATCAGTGTCAGATATCTCGTGGTACTCGTGGACCTCGTCGGTGTTATCACCCTCATCGCTCTTGTTCGAACGTCCCAACGTGGCACTCTTCACCTACAAACATAATAATGAGATAGATACATACATAAATTCACCTCTTTGGAACTATTTGATTCCCATCAAGAAACTAAAAATCTTTAACGAATTTGTCGTCGTTCAGAGGTGCAAACAATCTGTTCTTTTTGGAGGTAATACGAGTTTAATCCCATTAAAATATAGATTGCAATCAACACTACATTCTTCTCTAATCGCACATTTTTTTAAATTACATTCCTATATTCTAATTACTAATTACTAGCCAATTTAATGTATTATTGGTGACTAATTCTTCAGATATATTTTCGTTTCCATTCCATTATTATTGTAATTTCAAACTTTCCTGGCTTTACTTTCAATGTTTCGCAACTGGTTTAATAAAAGGTATTGTAACGTATGGAATCTTAAAAATATATTAGGTACATAATAAAATCTATACGTGTATTTATAATAATATGTAATGATAATGTAACTACAACAATTTATATAAATTATAAAGGAATGTTTTCTTATACATTTGTCTGGTTTGAATCTACATCATATATCTGTGTTACTTATCTTGTATATCATAACAAAAGAACAGTTTACCTTTGACCTTACCTTATAGATGAAACTTTTACTTGTAGTCGGCTCATTGATGGTTTTGAGAGGTCTTATCATACCTTTGAATTTGCCGTCAGCTGCGAAATTTATGAGTCAGGTATCAATGAGAACGGATGTATCAATTAACATTTAGTTTAATGAGTTTTAAGAACTGATCCGCTGAGATTAGGTAAGACCATAGGACAAATAAACAAGTTCAAATAAAATTATTACATGATACTCAACAAGAATACCGTTATAATCTATTACATGTACTTATGTCTAGCAAAGGTTTTTCTGTTCTCAATTATTCAATATAAATACATTTAATAGCTACATTAATTATTCCAATCAATAAATCTTAGTGCTGACAGACAAGACAAAGAATTATTTAAACAGACTATGTATGTTTAAATAGTATTGTAACCCACGATTCGCATCATTATCCTGTTTTGGTGCATCCAGCAGCGGGAAGGCGCTGAAATGTGATGGCGAGTGAGGATTTATGAGCGGCATCTGCTCCAGATCTTCAGATGGTTTGTACGGGGTCACCACCTGCCGTGGTGGCTGTAAGGGGAAAACCATAACTCAGTAATGATGATCGTCAAGACACTTAGTATACATATTACCTTTATTTTACAACCTAGGTCGATACCTCGAGATCGACAAACGCCTGCTATACAGATTTACAACAAACCTTTTTTTATGAATTGAATACATATGTATAAGCTACATTGTTTTCAAACTTGTGAACATTTAATGTGTCGTTATTCTATTTTTTAAATAAGCCATTACCATAATTAATAAAATACATTTTCTTCATAAAAATAGTAATAATAAGATAACTAAAAGTACTTTACAAACGTAAAGCTTAGTATTGTTTAAAATGAAAATAAATGATGGAATTATTTTAGGATTTACTAAACAATATCTTTCGGTATGTTACATAATTATAATGTATGATTTTATGAATTAATTACGTTGGCAGTGTAAAATCGATATAATTAAAACTTAAATATAGAATCCATTGCCCAAAGAGATTCCATACATGTTAATACTTACAATGCCGGCGGAATCCAAGAAGGATATATCGCCAAAGTATGCACCGTCAAGGCCAAAGTGGCTGGTGTGTTTAACGTCACCCTGTGGACTTGATATCATGCTTCTCTGTATGGTACGTTTGCCGGAGTATGTGTGTCTTTTGAGATCCGACCGCAATAGGGATGATCGAATGTTACGAGTTGAATTGCGAGTTGGATGAGACAGTGAGCCAGGCAAACTTCGCTAAGGAGAAATTTGTTGGAAGCGTTTTTTACTATATATAAAAAAAGCGCATGGTCAGTTATAAACGAAAGTAAATATGTTAGATATTTGACATTATTGTATTTTACTTAGTATTCCGAGAGATTATTTTCATAGAAAATTAACATCACTTTCATTTAAATTGTGGTTCTAAACGTATTATTATCACAAAGTAATTTTTTTTTATTACATTTATGAATTATATGTATATCGAAGCACAAGAAAAGTCGGAATATATCTTGAAAGACAAAGAAAATAACCAGTGAATCTTTATGTACATAATACAATGTAGTGAGTCGCTTGTTTACAATTCTATACAATGAACCGATTAATATGTTTCCATGAGAAAATCTATTTTTGAGCAAAAAGAAAGAAAATCTTTTGGTGACAAAAAACTTGATTGAATCGAAATGTATATTTTTATAATACATATATAAATTTAACATCATTTGTAAGAAGAAACAGCAGTTGAAAACGATATTGAGTTTGGCTCTCTTTTGTTAAACAAACATGGTATTTAATATTACAATTTTTGATTTCTTCTATTACAAATATAGCACTTCTTATTTTTAGTAACTTTTTATAATAGATGTGCTGTAAAAAACTTTAATCATCTCCAGAAAAAACGAAATGATTTAAACAATGTCAAATATCCTTACGTCACAGAACCCATAAGATAAGGACAAACACAGTCCACACTCAACAAATAAAAAATAAATGCAAGGGTAAAAATGACAAAGCGTTGATGAGAGTACAGCATGCGAGTTAGTTAATGTAATTGAATACCGATCTCACCTCGGGCTTTACATACGGTTTGCTTTGATTTGGATCGAAAAGCCCACACGCACCGCCTGGCAGCACTCCATACCACATAGCAGATTTAGTATAATTTCTGTAAGGATCATGATAATGTTGAGGTAGGATGTTTAAATGAAGACAACAATATGAATAACGCTCCTTCAATCCTGATATACATACTGTTTTCCGATCACGGTGATCTTTTGTCCCGTCTTGTATTCGAGAAAGTTGCTTCGCCTGCCATCTTCATGTTTCTTATATGTTGATATGGCCTGAACCTATTTAAATTTACTAAGTTTTAGAAAGCTTTTAGTTTTCTATCTTTATTTGATTTTTTTAAATAAAGGACAAAATTTTTATTTTAAACAATGTTATTTATATGATAGTACAACAAATATAACGGATAATTAGTACAAGTAGGTATAGTCAATCACACTTGGTTTAGAGAAAAAATTATTCTCCATCTATTTAATATAAAAGGTGATTTTTCCGTCATAATTTTGACCGACCTCACCATATTTCTTATATGTTATTAAGATGATTCTGTATATTGAATATAGATAAAATACGATAAGATTTTTATTTTTGTCGTAACCCCTGTGACCCATAACAAACTTACTTTTTTTACATTTTTCACTTAAATCAGGCATTTATAAGACAGTGTAAATTGTTTATAACCATTGTTTCATAAATATTTGTGAAAATTAGAATCTTACATATATTTTCAATTAATAGCGTGTGTTTGTCACCCGAAAAATCATTTCTACATTTTTTTTACGTAGAATCATTTCGAATTAAAACTTTTATAATACGGTTATTGTTACATACAAGTATATTATATGAAACTTTCTTGGTTATGTTTAAAATTAACACAAATTTTCATTGTTGAACTGCGAAATGAAAAATAATCTTCAGTTTTTTTTTTTAATAATTAAATCTCAACCTGTCTTTGGGATCCCAGAAGAGTATAAGGTAACCGATAACCTTACTTGTCCTTAAATATTTCTCATTAAATATCTCACAAAAATCTGTTTTAGTGATATAAACCAAGTTTTTGATATTTCATTTTAAGTTAAGAATTATATTCATCTTACAGAATCGAACGCAATTACTCCAATTTTTAAAATAGTTCATGTTTAGATTGTTGTAAGCATTATTGCATTGTAACTCATTTACAAAAAGAAAAACGAAATCCTAACATGACAATTTAAATTTTGTTTAAAATCCTTAATATCCTTTAACCGATATATTTATGAACTATGTTAACAAGTTGCTGACCGTTACAATTTTTTTAATACTGAAATATTATAATAACTTTAAGTGTTATGAAAAGCTATTTTCGAAACACTGCGAGCAATTGCATTGGTGACACTCGATGTAAAATAAACATTTTAAATAAAGCACTAACCTCCTCAGGACGTATGCCACGCAATTTAATGGCTAGGTCTTTGAATTTTGGTCGATCGTTTGGATCATGCGACCAGCACTCCAACATCAATGAATAATAAGAATCGGGGCAACAATCAGGACGCTCCAAACGCTAAAATTACAATTAAAATGATTATGGCATAGTATAAGCTGTAAAATAATTGAGTGAATAGCCATCAAATATGCAAATTGAACAAGCACTGATGAAAACGAACGATTAATTTGAACAATATTAAAAAAATTTAAAAATATATATAAAACTGTTAGAAATCATATTCTTGCTAAGAAAATTCAGAACGTAATTGCTACTTCTATGTTTGAGAATCATTTAAAATGTGCCTGAAAATTGGGAGCATCAATGGCTTCAAGAATCTGCTGTCCTGAGAAAGCAGCCCACGGCTGGAATCCATACGTGAACATCTCCCACAGACAGACAGCGAATGCCCAAACATCGCTTGCAGAAGTGAATCTAAGGTAGAGGATGCATTCGGGAGCACACCTAAAAAAATTTATTCATTTCCAAATCTTAAAAGTAAGCTAAGTTGATTTTAGACCACAGTAGGCTTTTGAAGAAAACATGAAACCGTTATGTTTGTGTGCATGTTGTGCAATTAATTAACGAGTAAAACATATATTTTTAAGTAGCTTTTGAAAAAAAACTACAGTAAGTCCTTTTTTTTAATTCATATCGTTACTTGCACGAAGACCAAGATATATACAAAAGATTATGATCAGAAGATGATAGTGTATTTAGATTAAAAAGTTTCTTCTTACCACGCTACTGGCAATTTGAGATTCACATTATAATTTGTCTGGTAGTAATCTTTTCCGACTCCCAGAGCTCGGGACAGACCAAAATCGGATATCTTCACTCTATCCTTGCAGAATACCAAGATGTTCCGAGCTGCCAAATCCCTAAAAGAAATAAAATAAGACTACAAGTGGAAATAATGGTAGTTAATAAAAACTTTAATAAGGAGCTCAAACCGGAGACTTGGAAAGTGACTCAAGGTGCGTAGATTAATATTAGAGGAGAATATTTATACTTTGTTAAGAATTTTTACTAAGCATGCTAACACTATAAAGTGAAGTACATCTAGGACAGTTGATTTAATAACTAAAACCTAAAGGAACTTGTAAAACGTCGAACGCGTCAATTTTAAACAAAATAGGTTTATTACATATGGATAACAAAATCCTTTTAATAAACTATTTAAAAGAACTGCAATAATTAAGCAGGTCACTAAATTGTAAAAGAAAATTTTACCTCGAAATATTAAACCAAATATACTTTTTATTTGGATTTTAAGGGAAAAATATAAAATTGTAGGAACCCATAATATGATTAATAACAAAATATTATTTAAATTTATGCAAACTTAGCGATCTAGGATTCGTTGAAGAGATAATTTAAATAAAAAAAATATTAAAATTCGAATATCTCAAAAACTTCGCCACAATTTTCAAAAATTTAACGATGGGTGATTAAAATTTTAGCGAGTAGTTGCAGGATGTTGAAAGTCCACTGTTTTAAATTAAAGTTCAAAGATTCAAAAATCATATTTTTTTTCCACATGGTCACATTTATTAAATTCATTAGCATAACTATGAATCCTGCTATAGTTCGGCCGTTAAGAGAATGCTTTCCTGACACCTATCAGTTAGTCACGACTAGTGATGGGCACAACAAAACACTGTGTTCGTTACCGTTCCTCCAAAATGAACCGCCGCGCCGCGCCGCATTATTTTTAAGATTATTTTCGTTTTAAATTAGCGGAATCATTTAAAATTTTTATTTTAGTTATCTTATAGTCCATTATTTTCAAATTCTTAAATAGAAAAACAAAACGTTAATACGATTTGTTTGTTTTTATAAAGTATAACTGTATAAGAACAGATTACGATACTATTATTCCCTCTTATTGTTAGCACAGCACTACAGTTTACAAGCGCTGACATAACCTTGTAATAGTGCAGTATAGATTTAGAAAAATATTGTTTACCAAGTTCTTTGACACTCACTTTGACACAAAATTATAACATTTATTGATTGTTGATGTAATAATGTTGTTTTATTATTCATCAATTGTTAAAACGGTAAACAACCAGCAAAAATATTTTAACCGTAATTGCAACGCCATTACAAAGTTACGTCGTCAATTCAATTGCGACGTGTCAGGAATGCATTCTCTACACGGCCGTAGTATAATATGATACATTTCATTAATAAATAGTATGAACTAGTGTTGCCCAAAATCGGTCTTGGTCTTACAGTCTTGGTCTTGGTCTTGCAAAAATGCAAGAACAAGACTGTCTGTGCAAGATTTAAACAAGAACAAGACCAAACTTGGAAGACTCTTGAGTCTTGCAGTTAGAACTGAGGATAGTTTCAGGAAGTAAGTATAGGAGTTCGAAGTATACTCTTAGGTATTCTATAAGACGCAAAAAATATATGTTGTTTTTTATTTGGAGAAATTGAACTCATGAGAATTAAGAACACTAGGTACTATAAACAAACGTACATAGCGAATGAAAATATCGAGTAAAAGAAAAAAGTGTGCATCCCTAGTTTTGACCATCGGCACTGTGTGTGATAGTGAGCGGTGCCTTGTCGGCATCATATGAGGTCGGGAGTGCCCGACCCAACTTAGTCCATAGACCTCTCATAGAAATATTCGGAAGTACAAGGTCAAATTACACGCTCCTAATATTTTACACTCTTTGATTGCCGCCACAGAGTACAAGTGTTCCAAGGAATAAAATAAGATTTCGGATGCTTGGAATGGACACGAATACATAATGCTGATCTGTTCTGGGTGGTTTTAAAACACAAAGCCACCCATTTAATTAATATGGTAGACACTTTTAATACACATGAAACGTGTAAAAATTTTCTATAATAGTAATCGAATAATATAAAGAGCGTGCTACAAGATTAATGTACTGTTTAGAGACCCGAATATAATAATATATGAGAGAACTGTTTAAATAAATAAATTTATATATTGACTGATGCATCACAATATATTTTTGCAAATATTCATTTAAATATAAAATACAGTCAAGTTAATTGTAATGACATTTGTTTTCTTTATGTTTAAATCATATTTTAGGACATTGAAGATTATTTAAAGTAAACGTTTACTAAGAAACAGACTGACTCCTTCGGAACACAGTTGATAGCTCAGTTGCTTAGTAAGAGTATCGGAACTGATCGCTTGGGTCGTGGGTTCAAACCCCAAGCGGTGTCCGTTGATTTTTTGAATTTTTCATGAAATGTTTTGACTTTTCTTTATTTCGTTATTCTTTATCATGTCTATGTTAATTCAAGCTCAAAATGTACCTACTCTGTTGCGTTGTTGTAATATCTAAAGCAAGGTTTAATAAATAGCGACAAGCTAATAAGTAATTGCAAGACTTGCAAGACTCTTGCTGAAAGAACAAGACCAAGAACAAGACTGGGAGTGCAAGAATAAGACCAAGACCAGGTGTGTTGATGCAAGACCAAGACTGGCCAAGTCACGTCTTGTTCTTGCATTTGGTCAAGACTAGTATGAACAGCTTCCGTGAGAACACTAAGGGTTGGGGTACTCCAGCGGTTATAGGACTGGTATCCGAACATGAGTTATCAACGACTATTCTTCTCCGCTCCATTTTTATGCTCCTAAAAATGAAGCACGCTAGCCAACTGCATAATCCCTCCAATAATACTCTTGTAGAAATGCGCTATGCATGTGCTGATAGAAGGTCTTACTGTTATTAACTACACCTTTGTTTTCAATGTATGAAGCTTGTCGATTAGTGAAGTATACATAACTATCACAAGCGCTTTTACTAAAATATCTCTACTAAAATATCACAATGTAAAAAGCTTTATCTTCTAGATAACTCCGAATCTGCGCATTGATTACGTGCTTCATATCTTTTGTGAGCAGAGACGTAATCGTTCTAGATCTGTAATTGAACGGGTGTGTGCTATCACCCGTTTTGCGGATATGGTACTTTCTATGAGCACGGGATTTTAGCATGAAGCAAGAGAGCAATAATGGGCAATTGATAGTCAATTGAGGAGCACACGTCTTTAGAACAATTGCAGGAATAATGCTGGGATACCTCTTTATGCCAAGATCTATTGTTGCCTTAATGTGACCTAACAACTTCCGTGTTTAACCTATTAGCCCTGTATAAAAACCCCTATAGCGGATGTATGTACCATAATATACAACAGTGTCGTACACACCATAGATGCAAATAAGAACTGTTTACCCTGCCTATACAACAAGTAAACCTATATTGTTTAATTCTTACTTACATACTTTTAATCATACATTACGAAATAGGAATGTCTACAGACATTTAAAAAATCATTTGAGTCACGATTTGGTAAAATTCTAAAAAGTGCCATCTATCAATGTAAAAACTAACATTTTCGACCCGCCGCTGGCAGCGGCTAGCGCCGCCTCCCGGGCGGAGCGGCCATGTGCACAACTACTCGGTGCATATGTATATTCCATACAAATAATCTCAAGGACGATCTACAAATCTCATATTGTATGCAGGAAACAGTTGTATGTGTGTGTGCAAAACCTATGCATGTGTTAGTGTTCGCGAGACACTGCTTCCTTAAAGCTACTCGTTTAAAACGTCATAAAAATTGCCAAAAGAAAAGGGACTATTTAATTGGTTGGTATACTGTTCTAATTATGTTCTTTACATTTTTTTCGCCATATTATTAATATTGTCTTTCTAATCGCAAGTGAATAAGTTTTAATAAGCTAATGAGTGATTTATTATCGAATTATATAAAATTGTAGTTTTAAGCTCTGTACTGGTGATATGTGTTTTACGAAATTAATTACGAGTACATTTTCAATCGTCATTTGATTTTTGAATTTGTTGTTGATTGTGTGTGACCACTTTAGATAGAACTAAACAGTAATATGATCGTTTTGATTAAGTAGCAGGTTGTGTATACACAAGTTATTTTGTTTTCCTTGTATGTTGTTTTCAAATAATAATAATAATAATGTTTAGATCTCCGCTGGATATTCCGATTTAAATAACTTTCACACAACGGTGATGGACAGATCATAATCGTTTAAAAGAACTTCGTGGTTTAGAGGTAGTTGAGAGATTAATAAAATATATACTCGTGCTGATCAAACTACTGTAACATTATGCGCAATAAAATAACTGTTGAACTGATACTAATATTTTCGGATTACTTCGCATATTTTATTATTTTTAAAAACTACATACTCCCGATATTACTTTTGAACAACCGTGAACACGGCAGACATCTCGTCTGGGGGTTTAAAATAATAAAACACGCATAGTATTGCGAAAATACTAGTTTCATTTAAATGAATACCCGCGTGGATCTTAGATCTCCTTATTATCAATGTTTTAGAGGAGGAAATTATGATGAAAATTTGTATTTTTTTCCAATCATATTCTGCTTACCCTACCCCAAATTTCTGTGCACGCCCCTAATATACAAACGGTCAGAGAATCAATAGGCTTTTTATTGAGTTTGTAGAGGTGGAGACAACAAATATCCTGCTAACATACCGACATACCCCGATTCCGGTTAGAAGGTTGCGGTCAATCCTGATACTACGCTGGGGTGGACTGCTTGTATATGAAGTGGCCGGGGCAACCTCGTAGTTTAAACACATAAACATAAAAGTAAAAGTCGGCGGACCGCGTTCGTCGATATTCGGAATGCTTTTTCGTGTTTTATTTACCACAAACAAGCAAGCGAAAGTTGTGCCGACCCCTCCTAGATTACCGAACGATGATAAATGTGATTGTCCATTGTAGATGGACGTGTGCCACGAGAAATAAGTATCAATATTTAGTCCGAAGGCCTATGCTCAGCAGTGAATGTCTAGTATTTAGAATATTATTTTTATGAACAAATATTTTGGGAAAGGGAAAAAGGTTTTCTGTTTATCAGGAACCACAAATGAAACATAACACCATTACAATAAGCTCAAACACAATGGCCGCCTATATGAAAGTCGTGTTATGTCAATCGCATGAACCATATTGTAAAAACTGTAGTCAAATGGTTTAAATCAGGTTTTAAATATAATTAGGTATTATTAATTATTTTCATCTTGATAAAACTTGTTGTTAGTCGCTATATTAAAGAATCGTATAGGTATTACTTACCTATGTATCAGTCTTTTCTTCTCTAAGTAAGTCATTCCATCACAGATCTGTTCCGCAAACTCACAGAGCACCGCTACAGAGAAGTCAATACGCAAAGTGACCTCCCTCAAACACTCAAGAAGCGATCTCAATGGTGCGAGTTCAGTCACCTACACATAATGTATCAAGTAAATGAAGTCTTATTTTTGAGTAATCACGTCTTTTGTGATCTTTATGAAGGATAATCAGTATTCTGTCTCTATAAAAAATATTTTACAAGAAGCAATTACAGAAGGAACCTCAATTAAATTGACATTAAGTACTGAACACAGACTAGCAAGACATATTTGTAATAAAAATTGGAATTAGATACAATAAAATTACAGTAACTAAACTGATGGGTGTTTAAATTTAATCAACGCTAGTTAACATGAAAAAATAAAACATAGTAAATAGAATTTTTAATGATAATACTAAAATTTCTAACAAACATGTCACGAAATCTTGGCAGGACTAGTTTCATAATATGAAGGTTTAGTAAATTTGTTTGAGTTTTATTAAACATCACTTTGAATAAATCTACATATCTTTAATTAAATTCTCGATTTTTTAAGCCACAATCATGCATTACAAAATAATGGTGGCTTTAAGTAAATAAGGTTGAAACACTATAATATCCATATTTGAAATGAATATACTCAGACAATAGTTATTTTAATTATGTATCAAGTATTTAAATTATTATTTGGTTATTGTTTTTGGGGATTATAGATATTGGGGTATTTTTGGATATGAGATTTATAAAATATTTAAGTAACAGAAATTATAGGGTCTACATAAATAGTCTGTTTGATTTTCTTTGAAACAATTCGTAATGACCTTAATGAAATTTTTAACAACTGAGATGTAAATTTACTTACCAACATCAAAGAATCTAGATGCAATACAACTCCATATAAGCGTACAATATTAGGATGTTCAATACTATGCATCACTGCTGCTTCCTTGAGGAACTCTGTTGAGTTTGATGTCATCTTTTCATTACCAAGGCATTTGATTGCCACTTGCAGCTGATCATCAAAGATTATTACATTATTTGTTGAGAATTTTTGTACACATCGCACGAGTAATTAAAAATCAAAAAAAAATTCTGGAGAATGTAGAACCTCATGTAAAAAGATTCTAAAAAGGCTGATTTATGTGTAGTAATAATAAAACAAACCATTTATCCTTTATATATTTTAAGTTTCTTACTCTTTGATTTCCAGTATTCCATGTGCCTTGCTGTACAACTCCAAACTGTCCCATACCAAGTTCCTTATTAATTGTAATGTCCTCAATTGAAATAATGTGTTTTGTAGGCACTTTTACATTCATGTCTGATGTCTGTACATCAAGTGTTACATTTATTTGCTCCTGCTTTGTCTATAAATGAAGAAAAAAATTTACTCAGGGAATATTTTGCTTAAGCTAATGAAACTGCTAATTTTATTAATATTACTAAATCTGCCTTTCGGTGGCCACTTATAAGTCTCTTCAGTTTAGTTATATATGTGTTTGGGAAGTATCTGGAATACAATTTCTTGTATCTTCGTTGTTCTGGCTTTGAAAGTCCAATTTGGATTAAATCTTCAACAGCCACAAACTTTAGCTGTGATAATTTTGTAACTTTCAAAATATCCCTAAAACAAATCATACATAAGATACATCATATGGGTAGATAACTATAATATTATTTTGTATTATTCACAAAACTTATAAAAATAAATTGAAATCAAGAAGAACAATTTGAGTAAGTTTTTGTCGATTAAATAAAATAATAACGTTTATCAAGGGCATAATATAAAATTTTTGTGATGTGTAATTTAATAAAAAAAAATATTTCTTTTATTTTTATGACAATATTAATACATATTAAGGTCATAACAAAAACGATGGAATATTTTTTGCATAATATACATACTTTAATGTTTTAATACAAAATAATGTAAATATTTTAAAATATGATTTTTTAAAAATATCATCTAAATTAAAGATTTTTTCAGAAATAGAAATGAGTATATTTTAAAGAAAGTATAGACACAAAATTATCAAATAATTAAATATAATAAAAAACTTAAACAAAGAGGAGGATTTTTTTTTATTATATTCATAGCTATGATATTCCAGGCTAACTATTTTTTCTCATATGTATGTTACAGAATGGGTACAAATTGTAAAAACAAAAATATTGAAACTAAAAAACAAAATTGCAAACATTTGCCAAGTGAAGAACAGAGAATCTCGCGAAAGCCAATAAATATTAACAAAACCATATTTTCTTTAACTTATAACAGAGCTAAAGTCATATAACAAACAACATTCCACATTACATTCGCAAGGTATTAAGTAAAATCAATATTAAAGAGCATGCGCAAAACTCCGCCATATATCAAAAATGTATGCCATTTTCGCAGTAAATAAAAAAAATTACCTAAAACACCCATAATACTGCTCAAGATCAGCTTCTTCAAGAAATGCAATCAAATCCTCTTGATCATTAGCTGAGTTATCTAAAAAATCACAACAATATTATCCTCACGAAATGTAGTGAATATAGATAAATCTTATCTTATTATACTTACCCATTGCGATAATCAAAGCAACATACAACAGAAACTAGAGGACAATAAATTATTTAAATAATGTCAAGAAAACTTAAAAACTTTACTTAAAACCAAACAGCAAAGTTTAATACATGTAGAGCTGTATTGAACTGGTATCTTGAAGTATTGATCGATGGGTAAAGCAGTGTTGCCAACATCAAAATATGTTATGTTTACCTGTTAAAAAAATGCTGTTAGTTTATGGTTTTAGTTAAAAATATATAAGGCGAAACAAAGTATCAATATAATATATATATTAAAACACTCTGTCTTAATCGTGAAGGTTCCCTTTGAAGTTTAAACGGAATTTGGATATCTGGATATTTTCGCAGTAGTATTAATATTAATAATAATAATTAATATAAATCTAAAACAACTTTGTTAACAAAACTAAATCAGTCCAGGCTTAACTTTATTATCTGTCATAATAGTTCAAATTTATTACTTATTAGTTAACAATTCAGGAAATAAAGTCGGCACGTACTACCTGTAGTCAATAATTTTTTTTAATGATATTATGAGTGGTAATATATCGTCGTTTAGCAAGTCATAAAAAATTATGTTCCAAAAAGAAATAATTTTGAAAAAGCGGAACACACACAGTTACCGTTCTATCCAATCTTACTAAGATAGCACTGTATTGGACCGCTATCAACTTTAAAAAATATAAATAATATTTTTTAAAGTTGATAGTAATATTTTTAGAAGCCGTAATTTCTTTATACTTATAAGCATATAGTTTCTTTCATTTAATATCTAATTGAGTATTACAATAGAAATTGATTTAGGGCAAAGATGATTAAATACATAACTACAAAGAAGACGATAAATTTTTCTTAAAAAAAAAGTTTTAAATGTTCGAAGAAATTAACTGAAGGCATGAAAGTGGGGTTGGTTTATGGAGCAGCTTCGAGTTCTTCTTAATTTAAGCACGCTTGCTTTTAGGTACCTAATAATTGTAGAATTTTAAGCTATTTTTTTTAACAAAAATATTTAAAACTACTTTACTTGATTAAATAATTAATTTAATTTTTAAAATAAACATGTGGCCTTTTTCTTTATACTAGTTACTACCAATTATGAGAAAATATGAACAGTCAACAAATGTGAAAAAGAGCCGGACGATGTTTGATAGAAGTCAAATTTAAAAGTATACATACTGATATTCTTCTTTGAGAATACTGCCATCACAAAACGCAACAAAAAAATGAAAATTTAAAAAACTCTAGGTCTCTATATTTTATTTTAACTAAGGACTTGAATTATTGATCTATAGAGGATGCTGTGTTGCTCTCGAAAAAATAATGTCTTTCTAAAATGATGTATATTAGCATTAAAATTTTATTCACAATTATAAATTAAGGTTAAAATTTAAAGACAATATTGTATTCGAGATAATTATTATGAAACCCTTTTTTTTATTCTTATCTTATGCTGATTTTTTCTATATCCTTAAGTATCCTCAAAAGAATGAAAATAAGCTTATTATTATTTTTTAGTTTATTATTATTCTTTATTGCAAATAAGATGACAATATGTAGCTGTTTTATAAATAATAAAATATTCAGGTCAAACTAGTCATTAATTACAAAAAAGCATAAACATAAGTTTTAAAATCCAACTGCTTATATTCACATAAGTTTATCTATTAAATATTATTTTACATTTGGCTGTTTTAAGTAATAAAATTTATTGTCATTGCAGGTATCTATATATTTTCATATAATCTTGGTTGGTTGGTCGTTTTAAATATGGTCTTCGTCCGTACAAAGATATTCACACGGCACAGTAAATTCTGCCAGTGCCATGTACAGAAGTAACTTATTCGACAAAATATCAAAAAAGTGACGCCTACTCTATACATCTGAGAGTGTCATAACTGTCAAAATTATAACTATATGACATTATATTAAATGATTTGTTTTATTTAAGTAATTAAATTTGTATTTTTTTTAAGAATAGTCATATTATACATAGTTTTTTTTTTATTTAAAATTAATAGATAATATTATTTGCTTATAGCAACATTGTACCGTGTTTTGCAAATATGGCGTAGGTTTCTACAAAATGCAGTGCTAGATAATTTTGTATTTTACAACTTTGAAATTCAAATAAAAGACATGGACTTAGTATAGGGTTTTTTCAAGTATTACAGTGACATTGGAATTTAAATAGGAAATGTGAATTTTGCGCAATGTAGGTGTTAACTAGTACAAAATATTTTTACACAAATCAAAATAATCTTGTTCGACTGCTAATAACGGTATTATCTTCTTATTTCGCATATTAACATGTTTTTGATTGTATATAAACAGTTTTTATTAAAGTTTCTCCCTCGTTTTGTCAAGACGTTTGTAATTGTTATATCGTAATTTATGTATCACTATTGTATCTTAATTTTGTTCTTTTGGAAGGTTGTTAAATTTAAATTAATTTTAAATGTAAGTTTCCTAATTATTTATATATATTGTACTGTGTAAAGACTTTTCCTACATCATGTCACCTGGCTCAGACGTTTATAATCGCCATATGAAGATGTTCGTGACCCAGGTGAGTAAAATCTTTAACAAATTGAATATTTCTAAAGAAAAAATCTTAATGTCTCCTGTTTTGTCTTATATTCATAAGCAGTGAGAATTAAAATAAACTTACTAATTATCACTTATTTTTTAAATGCCGCACTTCCTACTTCATGTTTTATATGGAGTTGCTAAATATATATTTTTTGTATTTAATCAATTTAAAGTTACAGGAACTATAAGTGTTTGTTTTCATATCTGTAAGAAAAATGTACATAGTTTGAGTAACATATTTAAAAAGACGAGCCCGACTATTCATATTAGAGATTTGTATTAACTCAAAACCATGTTGAATTGGTGTGTACATAACATTTTTTTTCTACCTGAAGAATATAGATAGTCATAGGAATAAAGACTTGTGAATTTCCAACTTGTTACTAAGACTACAATCAAAGTTGCAAAAAATAATGCAACACTGTTTTTTGTTATTCAAAGGTTATTTCACTGAAAATTGATTCAGTTTTTTTTTAATAATTTACTTTATTCACTATATTCATAATATATAATATGAATAATTTTTATACAAAAATCACAAAAAGCTAAGTTTGTTACTTGCTAGCAAAAATCTCTCATATTTAAAGTATTTTACTTTGAATTTCTTTTTATAAAAGTTATTTTATAAGACAATAATATTACACATGGAAATCAACTTATAAGAGACTTTGATATGAATTAAAATTTTAGTTTATTTTAGATGAAATGAATTAAAGCAGGGATATTCAAATTTAGCATGAAAAAAAATTTGTTCTCAGTTTCACAAGAAATAATAAGGATACTTAACAACTTTATACTTATTATTGACAATATTTATGATTAAAAGATAGGGAAAAATTATTTCATTTTTTTTTAATAATATATTAACAATAATAAAAATTAAGTCATAAAAAAGCTTACAAATTAATGTATTTATTTCAGACGAGATAGCAGTTTCAAAATATTTCTAAATATTGAATAGAACATGTAAATAAATGTCAATATAGAAGTTTTTTATAATGAAAATATATTAAGAGTTTGTTCTAAACAAAAAAAAAAAATTTTATTGTGACACTATTTCTGCGTGTAATTGTTCGGCTATAATTATTTCTCGAATAGTGGCTGTTCGCGTGATTAAAGCGCGTTTAACCTCTGTTGTAATTTCCGCGATAAAGGTAACCCCATTCGTGCTTTAGTACAACACAATATATAAAAAAATATATTTTCTATAATTACTATCGTCTAAAAGTAGGTTACTTAATACGTATAATAAATTATTTCATATAACATTAAACATTTTAAAGATATCCACAAGTACTAAGTTCGGTTATGTACTATATACTAAAATAAATTATGGACGATGTCACAAAAAGCTTTTATTTTATTTATCTATTCTCTATTTACATAGTTGCTTATAAATGTGTATGACATCAGTTTTGTTTTAAACATCTGTTTCAATTCTGAATTATTTTTAATCCTAAGATTGTGATTCGTTGTTATTTTTGAAACATCATAAATGCTCGGAACTCCATTAAATTAAAAAGCTATTATCTTTTTAAGCTGAAAACGCTGAAACTTTTTTGTTTGTTAAAAGCCTCGGTTTCACTGTCGTAGCTGTAACACAATTATTAGACGATATTAAATGTTCACTTTATTTACTTTAAAGCACGTGAATATGTCTAAGATGAATAATATACCGTCGGTCGTAGGTGGGTGGTTAATAAATTGGATATACATATTTGTGTTTAGCAATGTCTGTAGTCCTAATAATATTTTTTAATTGAGTCATAATAACAGTAACCTCCCAGTCTCAAAGCAATAGTTAAATTGGAATTCGCACTTTAGATCGTAATAACAATTTACCGTAATTATTAATTATCGCTCCATTACAATTATCAAAATATTCAGTATATATTTGTTTACATATTTTAATAAATATCTTCTTAAGAACGACATGTTAATAGATTTTTATCAAAAAAAGAATTCGAATTGAAAACGAATGTTTCGAGGAATTTCGTATATTTCAAAGCACAACTTTTTACAAAATTTTAATCGCTCTTATATACTTTAGATTCTAAAAGGATATATGTATACATATATTAATAACTTGGAAAATTATTTCATTCAAAATAGTCGTATGCAAGTGAGATATTACATAAAATCTTTTTATCCAGGTCAGTTTGGAAAATGTTTATTTAGCTTGTGTAATGCAGATTACTGCAGAAAAGTTTCCTTACGTGAAATAGAGAATAAATGAAACTTAACCTACTCTCGCTATTCCAAGGTTAGATTATACAACACGTATTTTTCTAAAGGTGGCAGCTTATTATTATAGCGTTATTATTTTTTCATCTTGGTTAAATATAAGTTTTATTATAGCTCTATGGCATTTAGAAATTAAAAATAAACCTTTTGTTACATATGTCAGCCCAAGATAGAAAAAAAGTATGTATAAGCGAAGTAGAAAGGGATTTGGTTATAGATTGTGGTAGTTAGTTTTGAAATAAGCTGTTAAAACTGTGGAATTTTAATTACCCTAATGTAAGCAAATAATAAATGGTAGGCTCGCTATTTTATTACCTCTCTGAATTTTGACCGTTTAGCTACGGATCTTTAAGGCCGCATTGCGCGTTGCGTAGTTTTACGAGTGTGCCAAAGATTAATTTTGTGACAGCAAAATGAATCATATCTTTACAGCGAACATGTGGATTAATTGTAGTCGTGTGACGTTTATGCGGAATGCTAAAGTGGACCAGTTGTAATAATAACTATGACCAACTGATCTCTTGTCCGTTACCTATAATTGTATTTTACTATAGATAATGCTGTTGCGTGTAGTCTGGATAAGAGCCAGTTCAATGAGACGTTGAATTACTGTGACTCGATTGTGACGACGCATATTTTTAAACGTAACGCCGCAGACACGTTCATGTGCCAAATGTAAAGTTCACTTACGCAAGTTGGCATGAGGAACGAGGTGTGCATAGTAAAGACTTTTATTACATTCTAATCAATTGTATATGGCTAAATATTAATGTCATGTTAGAACTAAGTAATGTTTTTATAAATATTGTTATTAGAGTCACGATTTTAAGACTATTTTTTTTTGTCCGGAATAGACCTAGAGTAAAAAGAAATATATATTCTTCGAGTTTAATATAGTTTTAATTTATAAACTTCACAAAATTATCTTAAAAAATAGTCCTAAATTAAAGATGTACATATAAGAAAACTTTGCTGGTAGAACAAGACCAACTGTTAGACAATTTTTCCATTCCTCCATATCTTTGTGTTTATACCTATTATTCAAGAAAGGTTACTGATTAATATTATATTTTCATAACATTCTTAAATGCAATCATTTTATATTAATTATTGTTAAAATTTATTTTAGTAATATTTAATCGTCTACGAACATCATGTCAAGTCTACATTGTTTCAAGTCTGCATCGTTGATTTTTCATACGTCATGTCGGTATTACTTTAAATGTGTTATAGTAATGTCTAGAATATTGTACTTTTGATACTTGTCAATTTATTTTATTTATTTATATTAATTTAAAGGCAGCAATTTCAAAAAACTTTAGAGCTGATATTTCAACTTTAATCTGAAATAAATAAAAGATGCTTCAGTGTATTTAAAGCATTTAAAAGTCAACCTTTAACAGGTATACCGTTGGAAGTTGAGTTATAGCAGAGATTGTTTTACAGTTGAACAATTTAACTTTGTGGTGATATTGTTAATACTAAATATTAAATAATATTTTAGAGACTTTAATCGATTGCGTCTGGAGATATTTAAATACTTAGTTTTATTAATACTAGAATCTAGTTTAATATGAACGTTTTTATTAACACTTAAGTTTTGATATTACTGGCATAGCTCATGTCTTAATATTTATTGTAAAAAATGATCATTTTGAATAAAAAAAAAAATTTAGAAAAAAAGCTACACAGTTATTTGTTTACAAGTTAGACTGTCATTTGATACCTGTGTAAACTTCCGTTATTACCTTTTAGTTAACTGTTTTGTTGAAACAAACATGATACTGAATGGAATTAGATCCGTTGATGCTATACTTCTTTCGAAAGATGATATTCAAAGATTAATCCGTAGGAGTTACTATAAATCACAGTATGATAAAAGTGTTAAAATGATGGTATTGTTTTCCATAATCATCATTTAAGAGATTCTATTATCATCAAAACTAATCCATACATCACATCATTAAAAGATAATATGCAGAAACATGACCTAGTAATATAACTTTTCTTGATCTGGTTGGTTATTGGATTAATACACATATTAATGAAATCTAAGACTTCCGCGAGTGTTCATTCAATACATGTTTTATTACAAGAGTTAAATAATAAAAAAATGTCTTATTAGAAATCATGTGTTTTGAAACATAATTCAAAGAAAACGTAAGTCGTACGCACGATTACGTCGTTATATATGTATATATATATTTTACTCCGAAGTTTTAATTTATTTTATTTACCGATAGGATTTAAAAAATTTAACAACGACATTCGTTATGGACATCTTTTTTATAAAAGAATTTCGAATACAGATGTTCCTAACATAAGTTGAAAAAAAAAAAAAAATTTAATAAACATTAGGAAAAACTAACTTTAAAATTTTAATGCCTTTAAATGAAATTATATTTAGAAATACTCTTAGACTATATCGGTATGTGTCTGTTATAATATAAAACTATGTCCCCACTCAGAATGAATCGATTTTTTATCAGAGGTACTTACTTATTATCGTTCCGTTTAAGCCGAAGATAGGGTAGAATATTTTTACTAAACGAACATGGCGGATAGGTGATACTGTGATAAAGTAAGCAAAACTTGTTAGTCATTATGTATAACATAATCTTCGCACCGTTATAATTCTGGAGTTGAAATCGATTTCCATAAAATTATTACCTAGAATTAACATACAACATTAAAATTATAATAACAAGTATTTACTAGGACGTAAAAAGTGACTAAAATTTAAATTGTAGTTGAGTCGTAAAAACGCAACAAACGGAAAAATATATTTTCCGATTTACAATAATAGTTGTGTCAACAAGTTGTATTAAATACTTATCAAACAAAAATATCCACGTCATAGCATCTTTTCAATTTACCAACGCAATAATACCAATTAAAACATACTCAGACTCGTCTTTTTCTTCAATTTTAAAACACAAAATATTTACTTATTTGCTATAAATATATAGGCTTATTTATAGGCTTATAAATATTTTTAAATTTTTTATTTTTTTTTATGGGCTTATAAATATTTAGAAAACAATATTTCATATAACTAAAGCACTTTGTTATTTACTTAGTATAGTCATAGGTGTAACGATTGTTATGTGTAACATCAGATCTAGGTTCAGTATCGTAATGAATTCAATAGAATAAAATAATGAAAATACTGTGTATTTTTAGTTTTCACTTTGAATTGTTCGCTATATTTTCTTTGTGAAAATTTTCCTATTGTTTTTTTTCTTTTATTCTGTGTTTACAATATTTGTGCTTTTCACATATACAAACGAGGCGGATATAGTTTCTTTTTTAATGCATACCTATTGAATGTTGACGGGTCTCTAGAATGTATTGATAGAAATGAAACCTTATTTTAATTTATGATATTATCTGGTAAAGCTCAGCAATTAATAAAGTAATATTTGAGTCAACCAAACGAAATATTTTTTTTTCAAGTTGAAAACTTCAGTGCTCTTAAATTGTGTTGACCTATTTTATAATATTAGATACATTGAAGTTTTCTTTTATTTATTCACTCGGTTAGGACCACTTCAAATATACAATATTTAATAGTATATTCATTGGTTAATGTTATGTTTTTTTCTAGTCATTTTCAAACTCTCATAATGACAACTTTTGGCAGATTGAATTCATCCCGCTTCAAGTGTTTCTATTTATGTTTTTAATTGTACATTGTCGCCACATGGCGATGGAACTATTTTAAACATACGGCAGTCGATAAAAATACCTGTGGGACAAGTCGTGACATTGATGATATTCAACAGCTGTGTCCTTTTTGTTATTATATAAATAATACTAAACCTAGGCATGTCAACCTTTAATTTAATACACTAATAATTAAAATGTTCTTTTTACATAAACTTGTATGTCATAATTTATTTTTTAATATTTTGCCGTTGCTGCTTTGAATATAGATTCAAAATAACGGAGGGGTTTATAATTGAATATCCAAAGATTAAATATGAATTTAATCTGCGATCACTTGTGAAAAACCACCCTTAGAAGTCGTTACTAGGATAAATAATGAAACTTTTGGTGCTTATTAAGCTTAGTATCGAACAAGGTTAAAAAAAATTATATTTCGGCTAAATATGTCGTTCGCTATCCTAACAGGTTTAGTTGTGTTAGTTTGTGAGTGTCTAATTACGTAAATGATCACTAGATGTAGATAGTAACGGTTCATTTTATCCTACGGTGATGTCTCGTACATCGTTGACGGATTTGTGTTTAGCGCCATCTCTAAAGTTAGGAACTTAAACTTTTGACATAAAACTACATCTCCTTCCCGTTAGATGTCGTTATCGTTAGCAAATCACTACCTATTCTAATGTTTTAAATCACTAGCAGCTACTGTTAAATAAAGTAGCTTGCTACTACATATCTGAAAATTTAGAATGAATTCGCGTGGGTTAGTTTTTGAATATTCAGAAAGATACTTCTTTAAGGCTGCAATATCAATTTTTTTGGATACCGTGCCGCTGAGGATTAATATGTGTAATACCTTGTGAGGGACGTAGAGCTGAATTGGAAATTGGTTTCACTAGAAATTAATACAGAGTCAGTAAATATAAATTATGAATGAATTTGTTAAATAAATTGAATATTATCTGAAAGTAATTGGTGTGAAATAACATTTTTTTTTTCAAAGAAAATTATTAGTAGCAACCTATACCCATAACAATCAAAACCTATTTTCGAAATCAAGAGTCAACTTCATTTATACAGTTTTCCAGAGTCTCCGTTGTGGAAGGATGAAATGCAGTTATGTTGTAAATTAGAAATGAAAAGTAGGTCATTTAAACAAGTAAGTCATTTAAAAAATTAAAAAAAATATATGTTTCAATCATGCGGATATCTTTCTGCTCCGACAGTCTCCAGTATTGACATACCTTACACTATCTATATGAAACTTTTGTGTTGTTTGTTTCATTGTAATCCAATCAAATTGTCATGATTGTAACTTATAACTGTACGATCTATTCTTTTCTTGTTGTGTTTACCGTATTTTTGAGTTGCTTTTTTTAA
The DNA here is from genome assembly GCA_010014825.2 of Danaus melanippus. Taxonomy (NCBI): domain Eukaryota; kingdom Metazoa; phylum Arthropoda; class Insecta; order Lepidoptera; family Nymphalidae; genus Danaus; species Danaus melanippus. The sequence goes on along the minus strand of JAAAKD020000207.1, from coordinate 8,604,169 downwards.
AAATATATTCTAAATGTTGTCTAGGAAAATTTGATTTTACAATAGTAATGTTTTTTTAAAACAATATTATTGATATATCTATTATTATCTGTCTTGTCTAAGAAATGTCTAAGACTTGACAGACCCCACTTCTACTTTTTCGTTTCATCATGTTTAGTTCAATACTTTTTTGTTACTATTAGCCGTAAGTATCTTGTTTTTGCTATGTACTGTCCTTTGTTCAATGCTATTTTCCTTATATAATAGGTTGGCAATTAAGTCATTGCCGTTTTTGTCGATAGATTCACTTTAGACTTTCTTTTGTTTTGTTAACGTGGCTAGAGCATCTAACCTATATTTTTTTTACTGTATGGACTTCTACGTTTAATTAGTAAAAAAAAAATGTTCAATGAGTTCTTTAGTTTTGTTTTTATTCCAATTTAAAAATGGAAGAAGAGGACGTGCACTCCCGACACATTTTATTGTGTTACTCCCGGAAAGGCAAGAACGTATTGCATTCGCAAGCACAAAAGTAGTTATGTGCCGTATATGGAGATGAAGCCTTAAAAGAAAGGCAGTGTCGAAATTGGTTTGAAAGATTTCGTTCCGCAGGTTATTCACTGCAAAAATTGCACAACGTTTTGGCCGCCCTGTCGAAGTGGATGAAACCCACACCAAGTCCATTACCGAATCAAATCGTCACAGCACAACACGAGACATTGCAGAGAAGCTCAATGTGTCACATACATGCATTGAAAAAAAAATAAAAACCCTTTGTTATGTCAAGAAACTTGATTTATTGATCCCTCACCAGCTGAAGGAAATTCATTTGACACCACGGTTTAGCATCTGTGATTCACTACTGAAACGCAATGAAAATGATCCATTTCTGAAGAACCTAGTTATTGGCGACGAAAAGTGAATAGTTTATAACAATGTTACTCGCAAGAGATCGTGGGTGAAACAAGATCAACCAGCCTAAACAGCATCAAGAGCAGATATTCACCAAAAAAAGGTTGTGCTGTCAGTCTGGTGTAATTACAAAGGAAATTTGTATTTTGAACTCATGCCTCAGAACCAAACGATAAATTCAAATATGTATATTGAATAACTCGACAAACTGAAGGATGCAATTAAAGAAAAGCGGCCGGTATTATCAAATTAGAAAGGTGTTATTTTTCATCATGATAACGCAAGGTTCCACACATCTTTGGTTACTCGGCAAAAATTGTTGGAAGTGGGTTGGGATGTTTTGTCACACCCAACATATAGTCCTGACCTTGTGCCTTCGGATTACCATTTGTTTCGTTCCATGCAAAAATCTTTAAATGGTAAAATTTTTAACAATGCCGATGATGTCAGATCATACGTAATTCAGTTTTCTAATAGCAAAGACCAGATATTTTACAAACAGGGAATTTTTACGCTGCTAGGACGATGGAAAAAAAAACATCGACAAGAACGGGCAATATCTAATTGAATTAAGTTATATGTATTTTTAAACAAAATTTCTGAATTTGCCTTCTTATGTGAAATAGTCTATGACTTAGTTGCCAACCCAATAGTTTATTAATTCCTCTAAGTATAATAAACGTTATAATACTAATAATTTAGAAAGTCTTTCAGAGAAATTATAAATTCAAGAATTTTTTTATTACGTATCTGTTGTTCTTATTTGTCGTTTCGGGACACTGCTTAAATAATATTTCTCTTTCCAACGTTTAGTCAATCCGAATAGTGATAAATATATTTGCTTTGTTTCAGTAAATCTGTAATAATGAATTCAAGGTATAAAACAAATATTTTTAAAAGTGACGATAAGCGCATATGCCTATAAATAAAAATAGTCAGTGGTGGCCTAGGTCTTAAAAGGCCCGCCTCTCATGCATGAGGGCGCGGGTTCGATCCTGGCGAGTACCAATGTGATTTTTCCGAGTCATATATACTTTCTAAGAGTATTTAGACATCACTAATTAATGTATTCCCAAACAGGGTTGATGTCAGGCAGGCGGCCGGTCATAAAAACAATTAGCCAAAAAACTATCCACGACATGTAAGGCAGATCCTGGCTAAAGCTGGGAAATTGTCAGGTAGAAGAAGAAGCAGATCTATAAAAAAATATATGGTTACTTTTTGCAAAGTTTAAGATGCAGTTTCACATTTTTTTATATAAGTTAATTAAACAATTCTGCTAACATATTTTTTTACGTACACAATTTAATATAAAATAATATTTACTTTTTTACGGCCATCAAAGTGTGAGTGACAGTGGATAGTGACACTGTTTTATTAAGGCATGAATACGAGCATTTTTTCCGATCGAATGAGTTATCGTATGAAAGTGCATCTTTTATACTTGTGTATTTAATTAATTCTCCAGAGTTTTAAACCACAAATTGACCTAAAAGAAGTATTGACTGAAAGCCATCGCTTCTGTGCTGCGATACATAACAACAAAAGTTTTACTTTTATTTCTTTTCTATAAAAACCAACTTGTCTGAGATTTTTCTTACATTTTTAAAAAAACATCACAGTTTGTTACAATTCTTTATTTTGAACTGTCACCATCATTTCGTATAAAAATTATGTTTCTTTTTCTTAACTTTCTGATTTAAAAACATAGATTTTTTTAATTTCTCTGCTTTACTATGAAAATAATTATGAAATGGTTTAGTTGCACTTGGTTACAATCTTCTTCACATTAAAAAGTTGCTCACTACAAAAAGTAGAACCGCTTTGTTTGTATATTACCTACTCTATTTGAAAGACTTCGTAGTAGTTTGTTAATTACAGTAATAGTTTTTTTAACTTTTTAAAAACACCTTTTTTCATGAGATTTATATATTTCTATACTATATTTAAAGAACACACATTTGAAAAAAAAAAATCATTTTTCTTATCTTAAGTTTTCAGTAAAATTATAATTCAATAACTTACTCTTTTGGGTTCACTATTGTTGGTTTTTATATTCATTCTTTTAAGATCTGTTAAAGCTTTGAAGATGAGATTGTTATTATTCAACAAATACATTGAAAATAAAATTATAATAAAATAAAGACAATTATTAAAATACAACAGAATAACATGATCCTTAAACCATTCCATATTACTAAAAACATGACTCTTTCAATCATTCACTCTATATGACTGATACAGTCATATACATATACATGTATGACTACACTTTTCGATAAAGTGACGGTATAAGAGAAATTTCTTTTAAAAGTCTTTGCATTCCTTTTTAGTTAAAAAGAACTTCCATGAGTAGTATATAGAATATTTGGTGTAAAAAAGTACCTACATTTATTAGATTGGACTTTTGAAATGAAATTTGCATATTATCCGTTTATTACATTTAATTATTTTACAAAACTATCTGTGTAACATTATAATAATATATGTATTAACTTTTGTAATTTTAAACGCAGTTTTTTATATCCATTATTTAAAAACTTGTGAATAGAATCGATAAAATCTCTTGCAAATTGTTTGGATTGCTTTATGGAAAAGGTTTTGTCCTATTGTAGCCAGGTCGCAGGCACTTAATGGTTATCAATTACATTTCAAAGCACTTTAGTTCGACGTCTATCCAGGATATAATTATAATTTTTTAAACTAATTGTTGCTTGGAACACCATTGTGTAGGATTTACTGTGTTTCAACATTGTGGCCAGCGTTTCTGGCCGGCTTACAGATTTTTTCCATAACCAATAAATTAAAAATACCCATTCGTCCTCACCATCACTAGAAACTAGAAACCAAAAGCGTACAATGCTTCCCTCTATTGAAGTTTCTCTATACTCATAATTTATTTTTTAAGTGAGAATTGTCAAAAAGAAGTTATCGTCTTACAAAAAATAATTCATTGAATTCAGAAACAGAAAAATAAGATCAAAGAAAACAGTTTGACAAAATGCCAGTTTCATAATTCAAATGTATAAACCAAAAGTTTTGCTTCGTATAAATTGTGCCGAATTCATTAATAAATTAATGTGTGTGTTTGTTTTGTGTGGTTAGATATCATATCTGCGAAACTAAAATGATTACATTTAATTAAAAGACTTTTCTTAAGTTTTTAAGCAATGACCAAAACCACAAGCGTTTGTAGGTCACCCTTTCTTTAGTTATAAAATATAACGCAATATTTTTTCATGTATAGTTATTGATTATCTTTTTATTTAGACAGCACAAAAGATAAATTTCAGATAGACATCACAAAGACAGATTTTAATTCATCTTAAGTTAAGTTTTAGTTCCAGTTACCGTGAGCGGTCATTAGAGGCAGCTGCCTAGTAGTGGATGGGTAAAAAAGTTACAAAGTTTTAAAAGATTATAAAGAAATGTGCCAAAAACAGGTAAGACATTTAAACAAATATATTTTCATTGTAATTGAACAAATAATGAAATTAGTTTTTTATGAAATCTTTTAGGCGGTTATAATGGTTCTGGAAACGGAAGTCAAATGTGGTCTTACAATTGTCTGACTCGCTTGTACATTGCATTCCTAATAGAGGCCATTTCTTCCCGGATATCGTTTTTCAAATGAGGAATCGCAAACATAGTCTTCACGTATATTACAATAAAAGTAAGATGATGTGAGATTTAATACGAGATAGTATTAAATCTCACATCATCTTACTTTTCACATCATCTTACTTTCTCAATATCATTTGATAGATAGATTAGGTTTTACATGTGGCCCTGTCTTACTAAAACCGCGTTGGTCAGTGTTATTGATGATGTTGTAAGAAAAATTATCCGAATGAATTATCGTGGTTCATAATTACAGATTAAAACAAAAGTACGACGAAAAATTATGAATTTATTTATATATAAATTCAAGTATTCATCTCCTGCCATAAAAAAATCTCCTTATCGTTTGAGTATTTAGATAGTAATTTTCTTTTTTTTTGGATATGTCTACATGTAATCGGGTGTGAAGTCTAGTTATTTTTTTTTAAACTGTCCTTAAAAAAATTACAATCATAATGTCTGATTAAAAATACAAATCTCACTTTCATATGGACCTGTTTATAACTCATAATATCTAGCACAGCAGACTAATCTTAACCTAAATAAGTTTCAAACCATCTTCACTTGAGTAATAAGTTTTCACACTAACATATTCTAAGCATTCATGATGAGCTTCCTTGTAATTAATTTTCGTATTGAACACAACACAAGTGTTTTTGGAATTTTTACCCCAAACCTCTACAAAACACAAATCCAGAAGCACTTATTTTTTTTATATATTTACTTTATTAAGTTATGCATTACGCAAATATTTTGATACCACTATGTCTTAATTAGCTTTGGGAAAGTAAGTTAATTATTGATGCTAGTAAACTAAGAATAACAATCGAAGTTATAGAATCATGGTATTATGCACATTCATGTCCAAAAATATCTTTGAAATCATCGAGTATACTAAAGGTTTTAAATATTAATACATTTTTATTGCAGTAGCATAGCAATAATTAAAAAGTGTAACAAACTCTAACTGAAATCTAACTCGTACGTAACAATTACGAAATTATAGTTTATCACGAAATTCTACTGCGAATATACATTAACACAGTTGTTCAATATTGTTCTGACTCAATATAGTCTAAATCAATTCAGGAATCTTATCATGAGAGTGCACAAAGCATTATACAAATTGGTATTTGTAAAATGCTGAAGATTCAGTTGTAAACTAACCAAAAATACGTAAATATTTAAAATTAAATTAAAGCTATTACAAAGGACTTCAGATCGACTTGTTCACCTGAAACTCGTTAAAATAAAGATTTTTTTACAAAAATTAAACTATGCGAAGCAATAATGTAATTAAATTAAAAGTATGTTTATAACATTTTTGTAATTTTTATCAAAACTGTAGCATTTTTCTTTGCTGTGAAGTTATAAAGCTTAATTTTTCTTCAATATTTCAAGGCTATAATTTATATGAAATAACAGGGTTTGTAAGATTTATGTACGGTTACATTTCCATAATAACAGCTCTAATAATATGCGCTTATTGTTGCAATAGGCAACTTCAATGTTCATAGTTCTTTAACCAATAGGTTTAATCTAAATTTCATCACCCGTTTGACAAATATTCGTCATGTAAAATATCACTGAAGTTCTAAAAGTGTAAAAATCAATACAGAACTAGAAGCAATAGAAAGGTTTATTGTTGTTGTAGTACCATATAATATGCTGAATAATTATATCCACTATTTAATATATAGTTATGTCAAAAATGTGTATGTCAAGTTTGGACTACGGTGCTTTTGCAGTATTCTAACCGTTTGTCTTTTATCAGTTTTTTGTAACAGATTAGAATGGTTAAGGCTGGCATATGGATATTGTAGCAACATGTTACGTTATTGCGGTATTTGTCACCTAAAGCTATGTTGCATTTTAGATGTTAAACAAAGAACACGTTTCCTTGTTCTTTGTATAACATGAAATTTATAAGTATAAATATATAGCAGGGAAATACTTAATTTTCGATTTCGAAGTTTCCAAATCAGTTTAAAATGACTTAAATAATACACTCAGCATTTTTTTTAAATATTTTTTTACTTTATGTTAATATTTAGTAAGATTTGACAAAGTGATAAGAGAAATTTATTAGTCTTTTTATAAATTTTTCCCATACAAAGTTAATACGACATTGTTCATGTTCACCAATTTATTAAGTATGCAGGTTAACTGTAAATATTTAAATAATATTATGTTAAAGATAAATCTTTTAACTATGCCATAAGTAACAGTTTGTAGGTATATTTATTGGTACATACATATTTACAAGTAATATATTCATAGTTGTTATATACAGATTCCTTTCTATGTTTCGGAATGACGACTATTTCAACATTTTATACAGCCTGAAAAAGTTCCAAGTTATGAATTACCATTGAAACTTTTTGTGAGAACGAATAAACGGAGTCGATTTATCATAATATCTGATACTTTATACTAGTGTTTCCCAAATTCAAGAACAAGACGAGACTTGGCCAGTCTTGGTCTTGGTTTTGCATCAACACACCTGGTCTTGGTCTTGTTCTTGCACCCCCAGTCTTGGTCTTGTTCTTGCAAGTCTTGCAATTACTTATTAGTTTGTCGCTATTTATTAAACCTTGCTTTAGATATTACAATAACGGATCAGAGTAGGTACATTTTGTGCTTGAAGTTAACATAGACATAGTAAAGACCAACTAAATTAATAAATGTCAAAAATATTCATGAAAAATTAAAAAATCAACTGACACCGGTTGGGGTTTGAACCCACGACCTAAGCGATAAGTCCCGATGCTCTTACTAAGTTCTCTCATATATTATTATATTCGGGCCTCTAAACAGCACATTAATCTTTTAGAACGCTCTTCATATTATTCGATTACTTTTATAGAAAATTTTTACACGTCTCAAGTGTATTAAAAGTGTCTACAATATTAATTAAATGGGTGGCTTTGTGTTTTAAAACCACACAGAACAGATCAGCATAATGTATTCGTGTTCATTCCAAGCATCCGAAATCTTATTTTATTCCTTGGAACACTTGTACTCTTATAACACTTATATTTATAGGAACACTTGTACTCTGTGGCGGCAATCAAAGAGTGTAAAATATTAGGCGCGTGTATCTTGACCTTGTACTTCCGAATATTTCTATTAGAAGTCTATTGACTAAGTCGGGTCGGGCACTCCCGACCTTATATGATGCCGACAAGGCACAGCTCACTATCACACACAGTACCGATGGTCAAAACTAGGGATGCACACTTTTTTCTTTTACTCGATATTTTCATTCGCTATGTACGTTTGTTTGTAGTACCTAGTGTTCTTAATTCTCATGAGTTCAATTTCTCCAAAAAAAAAAAAACAACATATATTATTTGCGTCTTATAGAATACCTAAGAGTATACTTCGAACTCCTATACTTACTTCCTGAAACTATCCTCAGTCCTAACTGCAAGACGCAAGAGTCTTCCAAGTTTGGTTCTGTTCTTGTTTAAATCTTGCACAGTCAATCTTGGTCTTGCAAAAAATACCCGGTATTGGTCTTGGTCTTGTTCTTGCAAAATGCAAGACCAAGACCAAGACCGATTTTGGGCAACACTACTTTATACATATAATAACTAGTTTGTGTCTGTGACTTCGTTTGTGTGATTTGAAATTTCGGTAGAGAAATGTGAAAAATATACTAAAACAAAACAAGAGATAGAGTAACCAACCGGCAACGACATCTATAGTTTCTGTTACTCAATTTGATGCAAATTACAGCAGTATGCCGTGATTGAGCGGACACTACACGTAATTTTGGGGTAAATTATTGCTTTTCTTTTTCTTATGTCTAAGCTACGTGCCTGTAAAATTTTCTCAAAATCTTTAAAATAGGTTTTACGTCAAAGTGCAAAAATATTAGAGGTACTCCTATAGGTATAGTTTATAACTTTTATTAAAAGATTAAAGTAAAAAAATTACTATTAAGTATTGAATTCATTCTTGTGGCAAATTAACCTACTATCAGTAATTTATGAACAGCGTTTATACTTACAATGAATAGAATACAAATGCAGAGCTTAAATTATTAAATGAATACAAACTGTAATCAACAGTAGAGGCGATGTAGTTCTATAAATCATGTTATTCTAATTTTTTTATTTGACATTTGTAGTATTTATCTGAAAAAAGATATTAAACTGGTATACGACACATGTATACATACAATAGGTATATCTGAGAGTTCAGTGATCAGAAAATGTAAAAGAATTGTAATGAATATTTATATTTTTTTAAATTATGTCTCTGTTTTTTGTGAGATAATATTTTAAAATAGCATTCTTATTGTATCTGAAACATAAAAATAGTACCTCAATTCTACTCAGTACTTATATTTAAGTTGTATTACAAAAGGTCTTTACGACTCTTCTGCACAATGTTTTACCTCGAATATTGATTCTCGGCTTTGCAAGGTTTGTCGACTTGTCATCTTTTATATTGTACAAGGAATTCTGATAAAAATGTCTCACTATTTCACATATCAAATTTTCACAGAAAACTTATTTATATCGAATGGGGATATTGTACAGTAAAATAGTAATGTATTCCATAAATTTTTAAAGAAAATGTATGCAGATTATTCTAAAAGTTTTGAAACAAAAAGAGTTTTTATATCAGTAATGTATGTGAACCGTATTATATGAAACTAGTTAACTTCATACAAGTGGCGCTTTATTTGTACGAAATGACTGAATTTGCCGATGGGGCCAACGGGTTCTTGAGTGGCGACCACGAACCGGAAGACGCAGCGTGGGTAGGCTCCCAACAAGGTGGACCGACGATCTGGTAAGGGTCGCGGGAATCCGCTGGATCCGGTTGGCACAAGACCGGTTGTCGTGGAGATCCTTGGGGGAGGCCTATGTCCTGCAGTGGACGTTTTTCGGCTGATCATGATGATGATGACTGAACTACACACACAGTACAGTGTACACAGTTTATAATTTTTACGTCTTGAATCTTTTCTAAAATAACAGTTGCAAGAGAGCAACTGTTATTTTATATCAATATTATAAGGGTAATCATCATCATCATTAGCCAATCTTGGTCCACTGCTGATATTATTATAAGGGTATTCGCATATAAATAGTACCAGCCGTATAATTTCCAAACTGCAGCAAAATAATGCAAAAATTATTGCAATTAATAACTATAAGAAAGATATTACTATAAAATTGTCAAATGAGATTTTTCTCTTTTTCCTGATCTCCATAGCTAAAAAAAATTTATATTATCGAAGTAAAAACAATTAGAGCGTTATTTCTACTTATACAATTGTTCGTAATTTAAATATATTAATTAAGTGTGAAAATCATTTTTATGAATTACATATTTACAAAATGCGGTGGCGTCATTCCCAAAAAAAAAATTTTTTTTTTTCAACAAACGGTACCTAACAAAATAAAAGTATAAAAATTGATATATATTTTTGTATGTAGGATTGCTATATTCTTAATTATCATAATGTTTATTATCATATATTTGAAGTGTCACCTGCAGATAATTTGGAATATTTTTGTAATAGCAAACTTCAACAAAATATTCCTGTAAAAATGTAATAAACTAACACTATCACTTGCTTTTTTTTCTCACTCCTAATTATAGGGATAAGTTGTTTTCATAACATAATTATACCAAAAAACTCCCGAATTTTTCTTTCTGTGATTTTTTGTTTCCGTATATATGTTTGCATATATTATGGTGAGCAGTAAAAATACTTCCCTATTTCAACAGCGTTCTAAAATATAAAGTATAACTAACTTAAACTGGGCATTGTTTTAATTTCTCATACACTTTATACCCACTCATACACACATAGTAAACATTTCTGTTTAGGTTTAGATTATCCTCTTATTTTCTAGCGGATAGTAACTATCCCTAGTGCAGAAAATAAGTAAAAATATGTATTTTAGAAGTAATATTTTTAGGACACCAATGCTCTTAAAATAGAAAGTTGTGAAATTTTAGAGATAGCTATATGCGGTAATTAAATCTACATATAATTAATAACATTGAAAAAACTGTGCAGGTAAAATTCTCGTATATTAATATTTCAGACGCAGTAAAAAAAAAAAACGATTTACTAACTAAAATCTTTGTAAGTGTATTGTATAAAATTCAGAAAATGTGGTATATTTCATCTCCACTTCTCTTCTACTAGCATTCATAAAGCATTCCGGTGTCCCGTTACAGTAGATATTCCCGTTGAACAAACACATCGTTTTCCTTTAACATACGAAGTCAACGTATTCGAGAAGTTTCGTATAAAGATAGGTTGATATCTATAGGTACACACAAACACCAACTGCATGAGAGTATGTGTTTAGATTGTGGAAAACTTATTACGTCACAAGCCGCACTCAACTTTAGGTGTGATAACATTCAAACGCAACTCCATTTACATATAAGAATAATACATATGGGAGGAGCGAACACAATTTTTCCTTTACAATCAATAATTGACGGCCCCTACTTCATATTAATGATTGTCTAGAGACAGAGGTGGTACAATATGCTTCTATAATTGGCGAGGGATGTCTACAATAATGTGAGGGCTCGCATCGCCTGAACGTGAATATATTACGAACTCTGTGGAAAAGGTATTGATAGATATTGCGACAGGTATGAATCACATTTAATTTGGTTTTTCCATTTTAAAAGGTAAATTGCAATAAATTTTTTAAAGTTAATTCTTACTACATCGTTTTAATATACATTTACAAATGTAAAAAAAAAAATGGAACATATTCTGGTATTGGAATTGTGTGCTGTTATTTAAACTACTTTTGCTGTAATATTTAATTATATTCTTAAAAAAATCATTAAACTCACATGTTTTCCTACATTGGGTAACAATATTATACAATCATCGTCCATGAAGTCGTTAATATAAGTATTAATCTCTTTATCTTCATCTATTCACGTGTTCCTTCACAGTCATATTAATTTTCGTAACTGTCCAATCCTCATATCACATTACACATCACTGTTAAAATATTACTGTTAATAAAGTAATCATTAGTCAGCTTACGATATCAATTGAATTTTTGTTTAATATACTGTTTAAAACATTATGCTATTTTGTATTTACAACAATATGTTTGGACATGGTAAATTCTAAATTGTTATATATAGGAGTAAACTAAAACCTAAACGTAAAAACTTCTAAATTAGACCGAACCGAACTCTGAAATTCGTTCTCGGGCTTTATCTGTCGGCATTGTGAGTAAAAATTATGTTTTCATTTTAGTCTATGAAAATAACTTTACATTGAGTAAGTGATGTTTAAAAAAAATAGGTACAAAAAACAAATTGGCGAGTTTTGGTATTAATAATGCATGGTATTATACACTTTTCGCTGTCAATACAAAAGAACATAGAATATAAAGGCTTCTGATGCTGATCCAAGTCGTATTTTATTATTTTATTTAGTATAAATGAAGGCAAGTGATTGAAAGCCAGCCGCTGTATATTATATTTGAAAAATTACTAAAAATGCATTAAATTTAGCTCGATCTAGGACGGACTAACTTCATGGAGACAAAGCATTTTACGTCACAAAGTAGATAATTTGAAAAAGGATATAGAGTTTAAAAATTTTATGCTTTCTTAGATTAAATTTCTTCATTTAATGAGTTGATTTCAAAAGCCGTCAAAAGTTAATGGCTACTAGTTAATAGAGGAAACGTTCTTTCTACGTTCTATTATATGTATTTATGCAATGTTCTGATACAACTATTAATTTGTACAAATATTAAATATGAATTTCCTTTGCATTTCATCTTTGTATAGGGGTTGGGTATTACGGGCTACAAAGCCTTTAAGTCTGCTGGACTATTGATTATGGAGTTCGTGTCTGTATAGAAATTGTTTCTGTTAAATGTCTGCAATTTAGTATCTCCGTGCAAATTGATATAAAATAACCAAGGCGTGAATTTACATTTCTAATGGTTTACAAACTAATCATAATTTATTCAAATCGTGTACTTACTTCCCTCATGTTTAATTTAGCTGCAATTTAATTCATATTTTGGACTCATATAAAGTAAGATATTTATTTTGCATATAAAGATTTCCTTATTTTGTGTGATATTTGACTCATATCTTATGTTACAATTTGTAACTGTTGGATCTGTCATAAAGCAATATTTTGAATATTTTGAAACTTTATATTTTGCTTTTTAGTTAATATCCTAATACTGCTTTTTTAAATAGTATATTGTCTATAATAATATATTACAATCTCTTTTTTTAAAACCAAGTACATTATTTAGTATTTAATTTAAGCAATAGTAATAAATAATGAATGCGAAAACTATTCAATAATCCATCGGGACTGAATTTTAAACAATGTTCATTTATATGATAAAATTTAGAGTAATATAGAAAAGTGGACCAGGAAATCTTACAGACAAGAAAAGATGTCATGCCTGTTTCTTACACTGTCAATTTAGTAAGTCCGAAAAAGTTAACTCTGTTCCTTCTTACCTCGGTTTTATAAATTATGTCAGAAAGCGGTTTATGGCTAACTGTACTAACTAGACAGGTCAAAATTGTATTATCCTTAACCAACGTAAGTGGATGAAGAGATGACGTATAAACGTGGTCGAGGCGAAATAGGTGTCGGAATCGTAGCAAGTGGCAATTTATAGTCTCCATATAATGTTATTAAATCCAGTTAACAACGTGTAGGTGATAGGTATATCCTTATAATTATTAGTAATGGAATAGTAGAATATGGATTAATTATCTCTATATAACAATTTAATTAAAAAAATTGTAAAAAACGTTGTTATATGCTATACTTTCTAGAAGGTTGCATGGCAAATTATGTTAGTAAAAATAACATTATATAACTTCGTTCAAAACTTTTTTCCACATTCTTCTTTTGCTGGATTTTTCTATACCAGCTATCGAACCTGGATCCCTTTGATCTTCGTTTTATTATTTGCAACTAAGAAAAATCCCTTTTTATATTGCTTAGTTAGACGCAAAATAAAAATACTTGAATTACTTTATATTTAACCTATTTTAATTGTGAAACTATGACTAAAATAACAAAAGTCTTTCGTAATCAATAAAATTCATCTAGATATACTTATGTAGCTTTTCTTACTCTTCGTTCGGTAATGGCTATTTTAATATTGTGAATTTTGAAAAGACCCCTTTTTAAAATGTTCTAGTCGACTCTCTTCAAGAAAAGTTCTTAAACATGAAGTTCAATTTATTTATGTTAAATTCTGTGAAAAGACAAAAAGTGCTCAGCTCCTTACAATGATGATAACTTTAATAATCAGACACGTCTTCTTCGTTTTAATTAAAATGTCTTTGAGCCAGCAGAGTTTATTAATATTGCTTTGAAAATAATGCAAGGATATTAAGCCGTAGCTGTAATGTTCAAATAAAGTATACTAATACGTCAAATACTCAATATTAAAAATTATACATGATATAAATCTTAAATCTTGCTTACAGTTTCAATTCTAAATACAATTCCACACATATTGCGCTCTATTCAATTCATATATTTTATACATATAAAAATTAAGTGTGGAGGAGGCAGTATCAAATTACTTATCTATGTTTAACATAATTCAATAGTGATTATAAATATTTGAATAGTTCGGACTTTCGTAAATTAATTACTTTTGGTTTTTTTTTCATAGACGTAAAAAAAAATCACAAAATCAGTTAATCATACCATCCTCTATATTGGTTATGAGTCGGTTATGTTTGCAGAACACTTGTCATAGTTGAATGTTAAAAAATATGAATACTTTGAACGGGTTATCTGTCTGTATCAGTTGTATCAGTTATCCAGCTCTACCATTTTAATGATTCATATCACAGGTTGTGGACTACATGATTGAGATGATAGAATTGAGTTTTTGTACTGAACATATAAACTATTAAAAAAATCGAAAATCCCGTATATAACACAAACAAAAAATAATACACTATAACATTATTGTCTTTTAACAACATTTTGAAACTTTTTGTAAGAACCTACTCAAATCTGCTAACTTTTTGAAAATCAGTCAAAATTAAATGTAATGTACATACGTGGGTAACACTGAAAATGTTTAGAATTTACCCGTCAGAAACATTGTTAATGATTTCTATTTATTTCATCTTTAGAACTCTTCGGTAACCTAATATAATGTATTTGTCATTTGTTTTTGTGAATTGGCGGCAAATCTAATACATTGCTTACAAACACGTTTTTTTGGTGGAACTATTTGGTTATGCTACTGAGAATAGTTTTAATGTTTTATTTTTTGAAAACTTCTTTTGGATAATTTTTTAATATTATAACATACAAAAAAAAAAACCTTTTGACCTGTGAAATTCTGATAAGCGTAATTAAATTCGTTCGATGTATCTAAAAAAGAAATTGCAGAAGAGTCTAGTTTTCCCCTTGTTTTATGATGGTTTTTTCACTCGACATGACCTTATGACATTAGTATTTTTTTAATCTATATCTAAACCGTCTCATAGTATCATGTCTATAATTTCATTATCTTATTGGTGCACATTCCTCTTGTGTTGGGTATTTGAACTTGCGGTATTTCAATTGTGTAATGTTCGAAATGTAGGTAATTTTGGGGTAAAACTGTTATTTTGGCATTTATGTGATATGTATTTGTTGGTAAGGTTTGCAATGAAGATTTTCTATATAAGTAAATAGTATTCATGGTTAGTGCCGTGTATGGGGTAGTTTTCTATTAGAATTTAAAAGGACGTTTTGAAACTTTGTTCCTGTTTTGATTTTTCTACTTGGCTATTTAAAAAATAACAATAAATAATAGCTTTGTGTAATTTGTGACACGCTTTTCACTTATTCCTACGACTAAACTAAAAGAATGATGATGCGTTATATTTATTTTTTATCAATTTATAATATTTTACTACATATTACAATTTATGTAATTCATTCATTTTAACGAAATATTTCAATCAGTTTAGACTTTAGTCAGAACAGTTTCACAACGTTTATACGTTTTATGTACTGTTTGACGTTTACTTCAGTCAAACAGAAGTTTAATTAAGGTTTCGGTTTGTAGTTATGCACAATAGAGTTATAGATTGTATGCCTTTTGACTGGAAATAATGATGGACTCGTTGGTTTATTTTAAACCGTAGAACAATTTCAATCTTTCGAACTTTGAATTTTTGTCATAAGGATTAACGATTTAAATATGAAATAAACATCGTGTTTATATACTAACAACCTCTGTTGGAAGTAACTAGTAATATGGGTTTTAAGGTGCTTACAAAAGAGTAACGCGTAATTCAATATATTTACCACGCATTATACAGTTATTTAACGAATTTTTTATTATTATTTTACTGAAAGTGAAATATCTTTTCATTATAAACAACTTATCTTTAATCGTTATAAATAAGTGCAATGTTTCTATTATAAATGTATAGTACAATACACACGTGTAGAGGTCTTTTATTCTTCCAGCTCTATAAATACATTATGAGAGAGAACTGAATCTCGAACGCTCTATCTTCCTACATTAATGAAATTGACAAGATGGCAGTCGGTTTCCTTTTTACCTCTTAATACTAATAGTAGAACAATTAAAAATTTCATGATTTTATTTTACACGCCTTGTTTTTAGTTTTTTGCAAATAAGTTCTTATAGTTTCTTTCTTTATAAATATTTCATTGATTACAACTTTTATTTATTTTTGTATAAAGAATGGTGAATATATTTATATATTTTATTTAGAAACTGTAGTTTTTGTGTGAAGAATATTTGATAAGGTAAGTTCATTTCAAAACAGTTTTCCCCGTCCTAAGACACCATAGACGTTATATATGTATATATATTTTTATACCACAAATAATACTGGTTAGTCAGTGGTGGCCTAGTGGTTAAGAGGCCCGCCTCTCCTGCATGAGGGCGCGGGTTCGATCCCGGCAAGTACCAATGTGATTTTTCCGAGTCATATGTACTTTCTAAGAGTATTTAGACATCAC
>JAAAKD020000207.1:8507736-8585552 GCA_010014825.2 Danaus melanippus | reverse complement strand
TGCATTCCCAAAAGAGGGTTGATGTCAGGCAGGCGGCCGGTCGTAAAAACAATTAGCCAAAACTATTCACAACATGTAAGGCAGACCCTGGCTAAAGCTGGGAAATTGCCAGGTAGAAGAAGAAGAAATAATACTGGTTACCTATAATGGCTCGAAAATATAAGGATCATGACGTAATAATGAAAATGCTTTGACTTTTTCCTAGAAATAAGCATTGAGACTAGTTCAACTCCAATATTTACGTGCCAATTATTGTCTTCTAATTAAGTCATAACTGATATTGTTTAATTTTTATCGCATACTTTTATTAAATGAAGTAGTTACGAGCAATTTTTAGCATCGTACTGATGGCAAACATTTAGCGCGGTCCGTTTTGTCATAATCGATAATAATCGTTGTCTACAGAGGTTGCGACGCTAGGGCCAACGCATGTGCGCAAATTATGATTTTATCTTTTTTGTTTTCTCATGTCAAGTGTTACTTTATTAAATTATTGTATAATCAGATTATAACACCTTGAATTTTAAAAAGTAGACTTGGTGTCTAAGAAGTTGCTCTTGTAAATAAATGTTTCTAATATGACTTCCGATTCTCTGACTCATCGGTCCAAATGCAATTATATTAAATAGCTATTACACGGCAATCCACAGCGGGCTACAGTCGGTAGGAAATATGCATTAAAATATAATTAAATCTTTATTGCAATCCTAATAGTAGGTTTTGTTAAAATAATATCTTTCTATTTTACATATGTTGTCTAAATATACAAAGTTTATTTTTATTGCAAACAATGTTTAGTGCGATAAATATGAAATCCGTATCTTGTTATGTCAATATTAGAAACAAAAATATAAAGCATCAAGGTAAATTTGAGAAATTGAAATACAAAGAATTTTTTTATCGAGTACTCAAAGAGTTCGATGAACCTTGGTTTAAAACCATAATAGAAGTAATTTGAAATATTAAGGTTATAAATTATCAAACAGTGGATAATAAAAACCAACGTTATTTATGATATATTATTTGCTAAATATTTATTCTCTTAGTACAAGATAAAATAATAGAAATAAACTTAAAGAACAAAGAGTGTTCTTTAATTTCAAACAGAGCGCGTATTTAAGAAGCTTAAATAAAATATTTTTATTTCTTTCTTCAAGTTTTCCAACCTTACAAGAATTTTTTTTAGAAATTTATCTTTTCTGCTGGCACCTATATTTTTATATAATAGCGTTTCTTCGTCCTTGATAAGATAAAGAATAATATATTTATGTAACTCAATTAATTTCACAGTAATAATTTATACTATGCAATCAAATTCAAATTCAATAATACCAGATAGCAAAAATGCTTCCGTTGTTCCAATATTTAGTTTCCCTTCTTATTATAATAAATAAGGCTGTTACAAACGTATCTACATTAACAATAACAAAATGTAAAATTAATAAAATTATCTGAAATCAATCAATTGCAAAAATATATATTAGAAAATATTTCCTATGTTTTAAACTTGATATGAGTCTAAACTATTTTTCGGATATAATTTAAGAAGTTAAAGCCACTCACAATTTAGTATATTTTCTTTGAGATGTTATCTTCCGTGCCGTGCCGTGTTATACAAATGCCGTGTTATACAAATTAAATCTTAAATATATTTCTTTTCTATATCTTGTGAAATTGGTGTCTGCTCACTCATTAACAGCGCTAGACTAGGAAAGGCGTTAGAGTGGAATATTCATCATGTATCGGAAGTTAAAATATTACCCTTCGTTCCAACCTAAATCTGGCGTATAAACTTTTAGATTGAACTAATAAAAGACTTAATTTTAGACCTTTATAAATTTTATGTAACGTAATCAACAAAAGATTTTTTCGAAGTATTTATTTTACAGTTCAATTTAGCCTATACGACAATTAAAAATAATTTAAAATAACAATTAATTTCAGTTATGATAGTAGTAAAAATTGAGTTCGATTAATCTATTTCATAATGATTATTCACTCAATTCAATATAATCACTTTCATCTGAATAGGAATCGTTAACATGAATAATAAATTCTTTATCCATGTCAAAATATTGTTAATATTATTTTTCTATTTCGTTTTAGTTGACCTGCTGATGTTATTTTTGCAATGGAACGATGCGTTCCCCGGCGTTTGAGTCTAACTAACGATTTAATGACCAATCACGTAATTTTAATTTAGAGAATCTATAATATAAAACGTTCTATATATGAAAAAATTAACTCATTTATATACATATGTGTTATTGTGCTGTTACTGAGTATTGCCAATTTATGTAGTAAAATATATTCTTCACATCGATGTATTCATCCATTTATAATTTTTTCACTTTGGAACTAGACTTTGTGTAAACATTTAGAACTCTTTTATGCTATGCTATAAAGCTCCCCTGGACGTAGGTATATTACAAAAAGAACAACGTAACAAAAGCAAAGATTTTTCTACGGGCCTTCATTTAATAGCTTTTGTATTAAATTTAAACTATACTTCCATGAAGTGTTGCAGAAGAATCAAATTACGCGTTTCAAAGGAAAAGATTATATACCAATTTAGTCAAGCCTTAAATAGATGACGTAGTTTTTATAAAGATTTTTTTAAGAAGAATTTTCATAATTTACTTGCTGTCAAAGGTCTGCTTAACCTATTATTTTTTGAAGTGCTATAATTAAGAAATTAATATAACAGTACGCACTTGCCACCGAAGGTGACTAATATCTAATATATAAGTAATTATAAAAAATCATTAAAAATGTCAAGCTGTCCCTTTTCTACAACCTTTTCTCGACCGAGTGGCAAGTCGAGGTCACGATCTAGTTTTTATATTATTCATTTTACCCAAAAAAATAATACATATTATTTTTATTTATGGGATGTTCCACTTGATATGGCGCTAATGTATATATTGGAATAACTAACCTAACCTCGTCTCACCCGTAACATGATTCGTTATCATTGATATTTCCAATTTGATTATTATTTGCCTGCCTTTAAAAAACTTACAATACTGCTTAAGCAGTGGGCAATCTCCGGGAATATTCCTTTTTTATTTGAAAGCATATAGAACTACATATTACATCTATGTGGGAATATTAAGACTTATAGAATCTGGTAATATTTGTTACATGTGGTAAAAAACATTTGGGCTACACTTCGAAGTGGTTAAAAATGTATTCTTTTAATTCGATTTTTACCTCTTACGTCAATCAGATAAGTCGAGTACATTTTTTCTTTACCGTTTTCTATATAAAACATTAAAATATATCTGAGAATTATAAATTTAAGTTTGAAATACTAAATGGAAATGTACAATATTTCTTAGTAGTCTGTACTGTACTCTGTATGCCTGTCGTTGATCGATGATGTTGCGTGTTTTGCGTGTTTTCTGGATGTGGTAAAATCGCGGGTAAGGTACGGCTGGAGACCTCGATCGCCGGTGGTGTGGTGGTGGAACTTCGCTTTGTTCCTAGCACACAAAGCCTCCACCGCGCACCTCCCCGCGCACCTATCACGATTCGCGCATGCTCTATCCCTATCTTTTTCCGTACAACCGCTTACAAATTTGTAACAAAAGGGTATTAAACATTGAAGATAACATAAAATTTTAATAATAGATCTATTAAATTCGATGCTTTATAATTATATGTAGTCGTAAAACTGTGCGCTGTAATTTGTATGAAACTAGACTGCGCCCAGGACTGTTTATTGTAGCAATCGAGAGAGAGCGCGGCAGCACCAGTATCGATCTGAGCGTTTCGTGTGGTCGCTCGAGCACGACGTTGTCTCGGGATATTCGCCTAGCGGTCGCCGTCGGCGCCGGCCTTGCTGCACTGTTTACGCGTCGTATATATACCCCATTTGTTCACGCGATCATGCTCGTTTGAGCTAATTGATAACGCGGCATACGCAATTTTTCGGCTCTTCCGGAGGCTAAGCTGAGTGAGACTCGAAAGCAGCGAGCTAATTGATACAGAACAACTGTACCGAGGTAAGTGATTTAAGTTACGAAAAAGAAACTAATTGTTACATATAAAAAATCGATTTGCGAATTTGGTAAATGTAAAATGTTTTAGAGTTATAAAAAAGATTTGTTGAGTCATCCCTTTTACCATTTTGGTATCGGTTTCCATTAATATGTTTCTTCCTAAATAACGAGTGGTCGCTAGCCATCTGGTTTATAAAGCTAAAGTTAGATTGTGATGTCATAAACCAAAAGCAATTGAATAGTTTGTTATTTGTGGAATTAGATGAAATGTTTTAATAAAAAATATATATATAGTTATATTCAGATTTTTTTTATATATTTGTACTACAAAGATACTAAGAAGCATTTGCAGTTGTTTTAGATATTATGTTACTGCGCATGACTAAATACTAATTAATTTATTGTCGCAACTTGACTGATGAATTAAAATTTTTCGACGGTGGAACGAAATTAAAAGTAAACGGATGTTGTATATTTATTGCACATAGTAGTATTTTCAAGCTGTGGAGAATACAAAAGCACTTCAAAGTTTTCTTCTTTTATTACAAATTTATTAACATAAAAATAAAAATATTGTCTAAATAAAATTTTGTTCCATTACACAGGAAGGCTTCTTTTGCTGGCGTGAACAAAATCAATAAATGTAACTGTAGGTCTTTTATAGAGAAATAAAGAGATACTGACTTAAAAAAATGCAGAAAACTTATCACTGGCTTAATGTCGGTTATGTAAAGAAAAACTCTAGGAATGTTTCTTACTCATCTTACATTATATTATCACGTGAATGAGTTAAACATGTGTAATGCTTAACTAAATAAAAGAATATTAAAAACAGTAGTTGGTACCTATATGCTGTCTTTTATCTTGGTATTTAATTATTCATGATCTTTTATACTGATTTGATTATTGTATATGGCGGGCGCTCCATAAAATCTTTAAAGTTTTTAAAACCCTGCAATCAAATAAAGCATTTTTCCACTTATAATGCAATCATTAACTAGTTTATCAAATACACTCCCGTATTATAAGATTTCGCTGCTTTAAATTATACGACATATTATATTTGACTTAATTTATGTTGTTATTATACGTTTTAAGAATTTACAAGTTAAATAAGATAACTCTAAAACTAAAGATAAAAATCCGCACAAATTTCTGACATCTTATTATACAATAAATTATGAAATATACATACAGGATATAATTGAAAATAGCATGCGACTCCTAAAATATTTAGAACATTAAGGACTTGCAACAATATGACACAAAATTCTAATTAGAAAATCGTTTCACATCCGATTTTTAAATTTGATCCTTTGAAAACTCGTTCCATAAATAACTTATCCTTATGTAGAACATATAACAGATAAACTGATATTAAGAAGAAAAGTCGGAATAAGTGTACCTGATAAAATTTTTACTATTGCCGTTTATGACTTAAAATATTTCAATTCTTTATTAGAATGGTTTTGCGCTTTCGAACAAATCAATAAAAGTCAAGTAAAATTTTGTAGGATGTCCCTCAAGTGTATTGTTAGTACCTTAAAAGCAATATCAACTTACAAAAATAATCCTGCTACTTATTATTTCTTAGTTGCCTTTATACACGGAATGGGTTTTCCTTAAGAATAATAAAAAACACAAAAAATTTTGTTATTCCATCTGCAGAGTTAAAAGTAGAAACTTAAAGAAGGTTAAATGAAAAGGCTGTGATGTAGGGTCAAATTTGAGGAAAACTTTTTAATTTACCTCTACACGTACAGAAAATCTGTCTTGTTAAAACGAACCTAAAAAAGTAAACTAAACAAGATTGATTGAAACTTGATAGGTTCTTTTTACTTTTAAGAAAGTAACTTTTGTGAATATTAAATTTTGAAATAATACATTTATTTAAGAATCGTGTCCTCCAGATTTTGCAAACATTGCAGTAATTGGTCTAAGAGGTTCATTAACAAAATCGGATTTTTTTTAAAGCTTATGTCAAACAATAATATCTTCAACTTAATTGCCAAACTGTACCATTTGATTTAGTACGTTATGGTAAACCGACTGGTTTCACTATTTATATATAATTCGAGATAGACCCATTGTAGAATCTTATTGTTATTATTCTTATAACCTGATTTTACAAAAATTTCTTTACTTTCTATTCTAGATTAAAATTTATTCTTTCAGTTCAAGACCTTTAAATGTTAATTACAAGTAGTGGTCTTTGGTACAACATTCTTCAAATAAAAAAAAAATTGCAGATTCACATGACTTGCTTCTTTCCATACACAGAGCTGCTGTCGGACCTGTGTTACTTAATAGCATATTTTTTTAATTTGATCGTCTCTCTGCTCTCGATCTTAATATTATGAACATTGCCAAAAGTTCATATTTAAATATATTTTTAATATATTATCAAGCGTGAGTTACTTCCATGGATAATTTACTTGAGTTGTTACAATGGGTGAACGTAACTTTTTCATATAACACCAATAAAGTTAGTATTTTAAAGTTTGACATGTATTTCTGTCTCTTTACTATTGATTATGGTCTTTATAACGATTGTTGCATTTTAATTATTAATTTTTAGTTAATTGACAAAATGTATGTCATTTTTTCCTTTTTCTTATTATTTTACGAGACTGTCGACGTCAATTTAGTGCGTCAATGTAATAAAACACGTGGCTCCTTTGGCAGTGGCTAGACATTTAACCGCCTGGTTTTTATTTTAATTGCCTATCTAGAATAACAAAACTGTTATCAAAATAATCAGTGGTTAAACTACATTTTTTTTAATAAAATTGTGGATTGTATGTACAAAAGGAATTTCTGGAATATATTTTTGAATATATAGTTTTAAATTTTTTTTTCTGGACGTGGTACTCCTAAGTTACAATAGTGTAATTCACTTGATACGAGTTTTTGTTTGTAACAAGAAAAATTAATTTATTTTTGCTCTATTGGCCAAGAACAAATAATTTGTTATATGTGTATATTGTAATATGTATGTAGCATAAATTAATTAAGTGACATTAACTAATAATTAGGTATCTTTTTATTTTGCAGCATTGTATTAAACCTTTTTGTTGTTAACATTTTCTTGTCAGATGCTATATTAATATACTATGTTGCTAAATGGGTGTGACATGAATAATATACGTATATATATATATACCGACATATATTGTATTGGAAATACGTTTCCTTTTTATTTTCAATATAAAATAGGTTTAGTAGTAATGTTTAGCGATAAAAATATTTATCGTAGATACGTATGACTCTAAAATCTGAGCGGCTTTAGAGCTTATACTGGATTCGTATTTGAATGAATATCGATTGAGAGCCGCCCCCAATGCAGCAATTTCAATACCTCGTTTTGTCAGAGAAGTGATATTTTTGTCGAAAATGAATTTTATGCAATGAAATACGTGCAATTCACGTAAGAACGGTTGTTATGGTTTCGAAGCTTTATGAGAGAATAATATATTAGAATTATTCTTTTATTATTTATTATAATAATTTACTAAATCTCGTTATTACACTTATCAATTTATTTTTAGCACTAGATCAGATATATCAAGAATATTTCCGTAAAGACGGGTGGATTTTTTGGAACCAAATCTTACACCGGAATTGCACAACTATAGATATCGGTGTGCCAACATTCTATCTGGGATTTATTTTTGCTCTATATCATTTTGATATTTATAATATAAGACTAAAACTTTAAATTCATTTCAGTAATTATATAATATTATGTGTCTACGACCTAGTTAACTGTTGTAGTTAGAAGTTACTAATTAATTATTATACAGTTTACACATGGTATCTACCCGCCATTGAAAGTTATTCTGATTTTGTTCACTAGTTTTTCTTTATTTACTTCTCTAAGATGTAGGATAACATAAGGATATAGAGTAGGTGTTCATGAGATAATTAAAACTTCACCCTGCGGTATACCATGTATCGCATGAGGTGGTGGAGGATGTTACGATGTATCTCAATAACATTAGATCTTGCGGGTGATTTAATGCTTCTACTGTTATATAACTTTGCATTTCAATATTGGAGCCGAAGATATTTAATGGAATAATTATTTGTCTTTTTTAAATTCGTTCTTAAGATCTTAATTCCTTATACATAATCCATAACTTAATAAACATGAATCGATGTTTCAATAGTATTAAAAGCATTTTCCATTTTGTTTGATATTTGAAAATAATAAACTCTAAATTGAAAATCTCATACTATTCAGAGAAACTACGACAAGATTGGTGAATGAAGCATTTTCCCTTTGATACGGACATATTTCTCTTATTTATTGAGGTTTCTAGCTTTCATTCGTGTTCCGATAAGTAAAATATAGAGATTGTAAAGTCTCAAAGACTTGAAGCGTGTGTTTCAGTTTAAGCCAGGATTATATAAATTTACATACAACATAATCTCTTCCTTCCAACAACATTGAAATCGGATAGTAATCTGTTTCAGTATATTCTAGCATAACTTGAATACTTTAAAATAAATTTGAACTGACCGGATATATATATTTGTCCATGTTTATTTTTAATTAACATCTAGTGAGAGGAACTGCTTAAATTGGATAGCTGAAGAGTATGTAACGCGGTCGCATTAGTGTCTCACTTAGTAAGTGTCATTACCTGAGGCTGAGTTTGGCCAACCGTCGGTAATCACAGCACGGTTAACTAAATATGAACCGCTCCACTTACGTTTCTCATGAAATGTTGTCTCCACTTTACTAGTAAAGATGAATTTTATGACATACTGCGTATATAAAAATATTTGTAATATACAGTTATTTATTTTTACAGTTATTTATTTTTACATGAATGATGATTGTAACCAATCAACATATTAAAAGATTTTTATATTGCAATTATCGTAGATTACCTTAAATAACAATTAAGATATTTTGTATAAAATACACAAAGGCTTTGCTTTATATTATTTGTGTGTGGCAAATATAAATTACTTTATACGTCCTGAATTCATAAATGTATGTAAAGAAATATGGATATATTATGGAACTGTAATAATCTGAATTTTGATGAGTGTAATTAATTGTGTGGCTTGATCGTTTCAGCCTCGTTTATTAATCATATCATATTTCTGCTCTATTTTATAGGCAGAAGTTAGTTTCATATATTAATTTTTATTTAACTACGAAAACATTAAATACGAATTTGGTGCATGTGATTTTTGAAATATTAATACAACACTTAAAAAATATTTTGGTTTTTCTAGACCCCTGATTTAAGGTTTTCTGGGGAGTATGTTGATCTTTTGTGATTGTTAAAGTGTAAAAGAATATCTTATTTTTTTTACTATATTCATTGACTATCACGTGACGAGAAAAGTAGTGTTTCTATTGTTGTGTATGAAAGTTGTCAATGTTATAACACGCCCATCAGCAAATGGCAGACGCTTTAATTACGAGTACCATGCTAAGAACCTTTCTTATAACAATGGACGACCTATGTGATATTTTATGGCAATTTATTTTTTACGCTACATAGGTAATATATTTTTATATTATCTTATAACAAAATTACTTAATAAGGGGTAAACTGCTTATACCATGGCGAGCAACATGGTGGGGCGGAATTTCCTATTAATTTATTCTCAATTTGGATGTATGTAATAGTTATTTTATGATAATGTGTCATTTATCAAAATAAATTACTAACGTGTTTTATAGTATAGAAATAAGGAAAAGTAGAGCATTATTATCGTAAGATTCATTAACATTTGCACTCAGTGTAGCAATCAGCATTCAAATTAAATTTGTGGTTACATAATTGTGGGAACGTATGTTGCTGTTATGGTTTATAACTATAAAATACAATATTAGAATTTTAGATAATGAAAAAAAAAACACGTTTGTCTGTTTTTCAAGGTATATAGGAAGGTGAGCAAGAAAAAAAAACAAATTTTATTTTCATTACTTCACTTGTCACCACCGAAATTGCGTCGTTATTCGCATTGGTCGTACGAAATTTTCAACTGTCAGGTGATCAGCAATACACATTAATGGATGTATGATAACGTAAATCGATTTGTCTTTGACGTGTAGACAGCGTGTGCAGGCTTTAACGAATTTAACGTGACAAAGGCGTCAACTTGTCGGACACATGTACGACATCGACTGTGCCGTACCGCAATTAAAAACGATCACAACTGAACATTAAGGTACGCTTTACATGGAAACGTTTCATGATTTCTGTCAATTAATAGGTGGGAAACTATGATTTTAATTGTGAATTACAATATAAAATGTAATGAAATTATGAATCTGTCTAGCCCGTTTTATTCAGTATCTGACAATTTTTATTTTAAAGAGCACTTACTGCGGTAACTTACATTAATAAACGTTGGTCTATTCTTGAATTTTTATCCAGAAAATTGTCTTTAGAATCCAGTAATATTCCCGCAATTCCAAAAAAAAAAAAATTGTTAGGTTTAGGTTATGTCCAATAATATTAATTAAAATTTAAACTAGACGGTGCTGTGGAATAAACTGAAAAAGTAATATTCTATGATTAAAATGAGAATTTTCCAATAACACGAAATTAGAGTGTACGTTAGCAAAATGTTAAGAATAGAGATAAATCGAATGTGGATTCGGAACTAAAATGGACAGGTTTCCGGTGTACGTGACCCAGTATTGGATTTTCTAATTGAAGACTTTTTGATTGCATATCCGATGGATATTCGAATTCCAAAAGTCAGCTTTATTTTCCAAAAATTTTCATTTATGATCTTGACTTATATTCATTATTTTTGAAAAATACTTATTTTTTAAAGGTTTTTATACTTATATTTGACTTTTAAGTGCATTACAAGTAATGTCACGACGGTCAAGATGCTATCTAGTAGTTTTTGTTTGATGATGAAAGTTCATTTATAACACTACCAAAAACACATCTTTACATCCTTAAAATGTTTCACATTTATAAAGGATTTTTTTTATTATTTGCATACTATATGATATAAATTAACATTATATATGACAATTTTATCAACTATTATTAATATAATTAAGTTTCTGTTCGTGTATAAGCACTTAGCAGGTCTCCTTGAATGCACTCCGTGTTGGAACGCTAATGTTTAATTATGAATATTTCAAACAAAAGCATACATAGACAATTGTTATGCATAAAATAGTATACCAGATACATAATTAATTTCAGTTCTAGTTCTATCTGATAAGATATTCTATTTAATAACAGTTGTGAAGAATCGTTATTACCTTTCCTAATACTTTGCATTTACAATATAATATTGAATTTTCACTTTTACATTAAAGGGTGCTTTATTGGTATTTTTCTTGAAATATGTATGTATATTATTTTATATTTTAAATTTATGTGATAATATCTATTCGAGTCGAATTCAAAGTCGTACTATTTGAGACCAATACCGCTAAGGTTTGATAAGAAAAGTATCTATGTATTATAATTTATCACACGGACGTAATTATGAAAACCTATTTAGGTACCTACTTAACATTATAAACTTATTTTTTATTTGTAAATTATTGTGCTATTCTAGCTTTTTTTCCAGTTTTCATTGTGACTGCATTTCATTTAGATTGCAGGAAAACATACCTAATACAATTCCTTTAGAAAAAAAAAATCTTCTATAAACTTGTTTTTGCTGTTTTCTGTTGGACGATTTGAATTTTTGTATTAAAGGAGTACTAAGAAATAAATTTTTTAATGAGTAATAAAATTTTTAATAAGTAAATTTCTTTGATGAAGTAGTAAATGTTAAAGTTGAATCTAATAATAATATACTAATTAGAACATATTGTTGTGACCAAGCAAATATTAGGAATACGTATTGTACATTAACATCCAACAAACATAAACGTACAAAAGGGGTTTACATTGTTTTGTTATGAACTTTACGACGTTGTAAAGTTTCAGTTGACTTATTGCTTAGATTTATTCAACTGTAAATTGTATTTAAATAGTGGTCTAACATCAGAAATCACGTATCAATCATAGAGAGCGCTTTTGTATATTCCACATTTCATGGATTTTGTCGAATATACTGTGTATGTCTGTGTGTCTCTTTAATTCCACTGCCACCTCCATGTTTAGCAGCAATTTGTCTTTATCATAACCCAGCCGCAATAAAATTAAGTGAATTTAGATCCTTCATTTTGAATATATATATATATACAGATTTACAAATGAGACATAGCAGTGGGTACTCTAGGACGGAATTTTAACTGAGACTTGATGAAGACGGTTTACTACTTCACTGATTTATTTTATTCTAATATATGATCATATGAATCAATATTCGAAATTTAATTAGGTTGGTGTGTTACAGTCTGCTGATCTATAATAGAAATAACCGTAGTCTGCTCAATACTTAAGAACATGACGTTATTATTACAGATACTTTATCGATAGGTATTACCTACCATCAAATAATGGCAAATTGCCAATAGGCTCTGAAGTGCTGATTTTATAGGTGTAAGTGTATTTCTACTTACGTAGGCGGCGGTAATGCTGAATTTTATCATCAACTGTATAATATATGTTCATCTGAAAATAACAGCATCGAGATACGAAAAGTGGTTTGATTGTAAACGATATTCATCTGACGGAGTTTTTTTGTTGTATTACATATTGTATAGTTTGTCCAATTTGGTACAAGTCTACGACATAATTGTCCTAGTTTCAATAAAACAGATTAAGCACGATCTCGCATTACATGATGATGTCGAGTAGCTGCTTGTATCCAATAGTCTAAGGGAAAGATTTTTTAATGCTTTCTTTGAATTTCGACAGTGATATAATTTTTTCGTTATTGAGTTCTGCTAGCCACTAATTGTTGTGCAAAATTTAATATTTTTTTACGTGTAATATTGTTATTTCTATTTGTTTATCGCTGTGGAATTTTATAAAAGAAGTTTTTGTTTTTAATCAAACTTGTGGTTTCTTAAGATATCGATGAAATTTGTTAACAAAATAATAATTACAGTGTTGTTGTTTTCAAACCATGTTTGTTTTATTCTTTAATAAGAAATTCTTAATTGAAACTAAAAAAACAAATATAGAAATTAACATTTTAAAGACCTCATCTAAATTACTAATAACTTAAAAGTAAAAAAAAATAGAAATAAATATTATTATTCCTTAAATACGGCTATACTTTCATGACCATACAGATATTGGGGAATTATGAATTTTTCACCATCAGTAAAGTGTACTAATTCTTAGTCTTACATAAGATTACCACAACTTATTGCCTAATCATGAATTAACAAAATTCGAAATGAAATTATTATTCTATCTATTTAGAAGAATCGTTTAACACCTTAAGGGTATCACTTATTTTACCCTGGCAACCTTAATATACAATTTTGTTTTATTCAGAATGTCTGTCCTCTTTAGTTAATTGAATGCTAAAATTACATTTAATATGAAATGAGACAGTTGGAAATAACATTTACAGTATACGTTAGCGCTTATTCAGAATATGCAAGCATCAACAGCACTACGTTGTTGAATATTAAATTAAATCCGCAGTGGCTACATCTTTAACAAAATATTGAATAACTTTTACAGAGAAAACAATATCAAAAGTAACAGTGAAAATCATAATGACAATTTCGTTGATTCAACTTAAGGCTTTACTATTTTAATTTTTCTTTGAGATTAAATATAATACTATATAAGGTCATAATGAATTTATTCTAAACCATTTTTATGATTTTGAATCCAATAAGCAATATATATTTATATTTTATAGTTGGACAGGTCTATTCAAAAGCGGTGGAGCTCAAATAGGCTGCTAATTTGTGAAATAATAAAAGATATTCAACTGCATGAGCCACCCGAGCCACGCGTGACTGGAGTGAATGAATATCACCAACCTCTAATAAAAAATGGCAGCCACATGTATGTTTCGTACGTGGTTAAATTTTAAATATTATGTCGCAATTGTTTTGTTGAATTATAAAATAGAATTGTTTCTATTACATTCCTCCCTCGAAAAAGAAACTTCGATTGTTGTAACAACCATTACATCACACAGTACATACAAATATTTACCGAGAAAATGTAAACTTAAAAATGCTACATTGATTTTAGACTTAAAGTGATAAATTAGTTATACATTACCAACAGTATACTTAGAAAGATTTGATTTTGTATTAATTTTATTATTGAATTCAAAAGACACCATTTTATTTTGTTCATTTTTTTTATATTATTCCAAAGTGCAGTCGATCAGCTACTTTACCATAAAGTGGGTAAGGACAAAACGAGAAATGCTGGTCTAATAAAATTTCCTGTTTGTTATTATCTCGCCTTGGAAACTGTTGCCGTTTCCCTTGACATCTGTTAATACTTTGATAGATATTAGTATGACAGCCTTAAAAGCTTAATCTTATGGTCTAACTTCGGCTACCCGCTTGAACAAAGTTATTTTAAAATGTTTGGACATGAAGGTTA
This sequence comes from Danaus melanippus, assembly GCA_010014825.2. Classification (NCBI taxonomy): domain Eukaryota; kingdom Metazoa; phylum Arthropoda; class Insecta; order Lepidoptera; family Nymphalidae; genus Danaus; species Danaus melanippus. The sequence continues at coordinate 8,571,070 of JAAAKD020000207.1, read as the reverse complement.
AACATGTACTTATTTTTAAGAAATTTCTGCATCAAATTCTTGCATTAATTTAATATATAAAAAATTAAAGTGAAAAATTTCCATGAACTATTTTTGTTGTGTCACTAATTGTTATTGCTCCCAAAGGCGCCACAGAAAAAGAAATTATATTTAAATAACTTTGACCTATACCTACCTGATAAAATTTTCTGCTGAATAAGCGTAAAATAATTTTCGTTGATTACAATTCAGGAGCATTCAATGTTATCTTCAGTTTCGTAAAATACATTTTTATTTAATATTCCATTTTTATTTGTAAAATATAAGTTGTGAATTTGTTGTTTTAAGCTTTGAAATTTCTTGACCGTAAAATGTTTAAGTATGTGAGTAAGTATATTAAATATGTAATTAAAGAAAGTTAGGCCATATTATTTACAAATAAGCTTCTGGAGAGTATTATGCATGCGTGCCTTTCATTGGAAACTAAGTATCTTTTCGAAGTTACTTGTCATGATTTTCTGTTATGTCAAGTTTGAATGAAGTTATGTTTTCTAAAGACTGATATAATAATGTTATTATATTATAGTACATTTCTCACGACTTGTCGGATGTAGATTTAACCAATGTTCATTTGACGACCCAGAGCATTTATTATATTAAGACAAGCGCCAAGTATTTTGCAAAAGTGAAGAATCTTTGTTTTCAAGTTATAAGAGGTTTTTAAAACAATATTTTTAACTACACTTTTAGTGTTTTAGTGTAAAAATTATACATGTTTGTATTTACATTGCATATTATTGCATATTTAAAGACATGGTCATATTATCATAAAAGAAATCTCAACTTGATAATGTTTGTGGCTTATATGCGAGTTGTGTTATTAATTTGGTATTGAAAAACATGTTGGAAAATTAAAATAGAAAATTATTATATATGAAAAACGTTACACAAACCATTTATAAAATACTGTAAAAATAACTGGTACAACCTGTATAATATTTACTGTCTTCTTTAAACACCCATTGAAGAAGTGGATTTCGTTTACAATAACCAAAGAGTTGAGTTGACTTAGCTATACTTACATAATAAGTTAACTTCGGTATTCCCAACAAAGTACAAACCAATGATCATAATAATTTCACTTTTGATATTTGTAAAAGTGTATAAGAAATCAAAACTTATTTTATTATTGTGAAATTGATTCTAAGCTCTATTAGTGTTTGTAATTGTTAAAGCTATTCCTGATTTGCTAGTTGATCAGTGTATGTCTTTTGTGTTGTCGGCAACCAATTTGTGACGGCGTCGTGTTTCTGAGGTTTTTCTCCGTTTTGTATGGCATTTTTTTTCTAACGTCAGCAATTTTACGTCAGAGCAATGAAGGGAACCCTTGTATCATGTTGTTAACTATGAGATTTTTCTATAAGGATTTACTAAAGAGAACTAACTATCTTTTGGTAGAGAGACAGCTCTTAAAAGGCCTTTCTTTTTATTCTTCTATCGAATAATATTAACAAAATAATGAGATGAATTTATAAATTTAAGAATAATAATTGCATGGAGTCGAAAATTTTGCACTATGACTGAGAGAGTAAAAATCAAGGACTAGTATTTTTCCAACCTTTAATAGAAAGTTGTCACGTTAAATGAAGATTTTCTTTTATTATACAACACTTATATTATCTACGTAAAGTTACGTTTTATTTCTTTTAATATTTTTATTGTATTGTTTCTATATACTTATATTAAACATGTCACACGTCTCTGATATTAATCAATAAGTTCTGAAAACCATTCTTAGATGTTCTATTTCTATATTAAGATAGACCATTATTGAGTCTTGTATCTGGAACTTGTATCAGTACCGCAGCCCGAGCGCCGAGTGCCAAGTGCCGTAGGGTAGTACTTGTTTTATCTCGATCGGTGTTGTGGCCATGACATTTCCACGCCCTAAGCTTTTACCTTCGTGTTTTGGCTGGCCCCGATAATCATGATTACGTTTAGATATTTTGTCACTTTATGCATAGTAATCCAGCGAGATATCTATAAATATATTGTTATCATATGTTCTTTCTTTATATGAGAAAAGTGGCAAATGAGCAGACGGCCTACGTGATGGGCAATAGGCATCGTCGCCCATGGACATTCGTAACATAAGCGATGTTGCGGATGCGTTGCTAACCATGGTTTTTGAGAAGTAGGTTATTGGGTGGGAATAAGGAAATGGAAGGAAAGGGAAAGGGCAACCGGCTCTTTCACTTAACGGACGTAACGTAGATTTATTTTTTTTATTAAGAAAAGGTTTATTAGGCTTAGAAATACAGTTGTGCATTTATTTTTATGATAGAAATGCAACTGCCGACGTCAGTTCTCAACAAAAGAAAAAAACTCTTGACAGGCTTTATTTGTTCTATAAGTTTAAATGTTGAGTTGTTGTACTTGTTGAACTGAAAGTTGAACTACAGCCTCGGCAGTAGATTCACTGGATTTATACAAAATTTATTAATATTTATCCAAGAAATATATCTTTGCAGGGAACATCATGGGTTGCTTCGTCAGCAAAGATAAACTTACAAAAGAGGACATGGATTTCCTCAAAACCCATACATCGTACGATGAGACCACCATAAAAGAATGGTACAAGGGTTTCAAGGTACGTGTAGGTTAAGTTATTTGTTCATAAAGTCATTCACGCTAAATTCTTATGTATATTGGATCATATTGTTATATGTATTTTGTATTTGCAGCAAGATTGTCCCAACGGCAGGCTCACGCCGGCTAAATTTGTCGACATGTACAAAATGTTCTTCCCATCTGGTAATGCAGTTGAATTCTGCGACCATGTTTTCCGTACATTCGATATGGACAAGAATGGATACATAGATTTTAAGGTAACTTTATGAATCTAATGAACATTTTAGCACTGCGAATTCTGGCGAGTAATGTTACTATAGTTTATGTTCTATCTTTACTGGCGAATTTTTAATGCAACTCTGTATTTTATTCTGCCTCAACAATTCACAGTTTTTTTGCTTAATGCGATTGGTTTAATTAATGAAATATATAATTTGTATGATTTTAAGACATTATTTTGTGCAACACAAAACTTCCCTCGTTTTGCGTGCTAGGGAAGAGGTCGTGTATGGATTTTGATGTTTTTGTGTAGGAATTCCTGCAAGCCATCCATGTCACCTCTAGCGGGACCCCGGAGGAAAAACTGAAGTGGGCCTTCCGTATGTACGATGTAGATGGGAACGGGGTGATAGATATTCAAGAGATGACGAAAATAGTCCAAGTGAGTATTCAAAAGTCATATTTTATGTACACGTGAAGGTCTTTCAGCTTCTATTGTGATGGAGCTACTTCAGTTGTTACCTTATGAATGCATAAATTCTAGTCTGGACACTAAAGCACGATTTATACATCATCTAAATATTATTTAATCTTCATGACCTATAAATCTAAATAATTTAGCTTGCACATTTCAAACACTTCAGGAGCTAATAAAGAAGTCAAATTGTCTGCTCAAGTCATTTCGTTAATTAATAAAAGACCCCGTAGGTCGAAAACAGTAAATTCAAAATATTTTAATGATATACTCGAGTGTTTTTTTCAAAATTAACAGCCAAATTATTTTAAGTATGTGTTTATATACGTCTTATTTAAAAAAAAATATTTCAACCTATAAATCTACTAAACGTACAATTTTAGGCCATATACGATATGCTTGGCGCCTGCTCCAGCAACAGGCCCGCAGACTCTGCTGAGGAGCGTGCTAAAAACATCTTCGCTAAGATGGACGAGAACAACGACGGTCAACTGACCCAGGATGAGTTCCTCAAAGGCTGCCTTCAGGATGAGGAGCTGTCTAAGATGTTGGCGCCCTAAATGCCACACTCCTTCATTCCTTTCCCTTAACACGAAAGTATTGGCGATCTGACGGCGACATTATAATTTGTTTGAGTCAAAGATTCTGGTTAACTGAATGTCGCATATTTTTTATTTTTATTTAATTTGAAATCTAATTCCATTTCAATATCGGCGATCTAACTGCGACATTACCATAACATTTCTTTATTTAACCCTACAGTTTCTTGATATATAAGCCACATCTATTTATTTTAATTCCTCTTACGTCGTCGATGTACTTCTCCAAATTACATTCTATGTATCCAGATCACGGGTTGATGTGAATTTTAATTTCGATATCGATTTATTGCGATATCTCGTATATATTCGGTACTCAACCAATCATTTCTACAGCGGTGCTACAATAATATTCGAAACAGCCTGATATAAAGTGATGTGTCGGTTCGCTATCATGTAACCCAAGTTTAGTTTCTAAAATCATTCCTCTTTCTATATTAGTTTGTCCGAACTGAATAGTACTATCTACGTTGTTGCGGACACGCCCATTCAGAATTTATAATTATACAAGTTCATTGTATCCCTATAGTTAGTTATTTTAGTTCTTCATTTTCGTGTTTATTCCGGTTTTATTTTGTCGATATCGCTGTTTGGTCGTCCGATGTCGTAATTTTGTCCGTACCATACACTTTATAGGCAAAATATGTTGTAATATCATGACAATTTATATGTGAAACCTATGATTATTTAATGTATGCACAATATAATAAAAGTCAATCTTTATTTAAGTCAACAATTTAGTATAGCTATGTTCGAACAGAATAAATCAGATTGATGGAATATTCTGATTGAGCAAACGATGTACATTCCAAGTCAGAAACATCGTCTCGTTCCAATCTGATTGTTTCTGTTTGTTAGGTCGATATACGTGTAAGTTTTATTAAATTTAAATAAGTATTTATCATTCTAATGTCGATATCGGTGTTGTAAATCTTATATTATATGTAATTGGTGTTAACTCTTCTCGATCACTTAGACTGGGACCCTCTTATCGAGCTCTACTACTCTACTCTTAAACTCAAGTAGTTATATCGCTTCCTTTATTTCATTTCAAATATTTACCCCTCAAAAACTAGAGCTTAATCAATTTTACATCCTTTATGATGCTGTACTTCTTGTATTTTCTACTTCGTATTTCCCTAATACTGTGCCTTCTAGTTCGCTGTAAAGTAGATAACCACTTCTACTTCTTTCTTTCTATAAGCTCTTCCTGCATACACATAAATTAATTGTTTTCCTTTTTTTGTCATATTTAATTAAGATTATTGCCAAAGTTATGCACAAATTTCCTTCCATAATGTAGCTAAGAGAACCCATACACAAGTGTTTCCTAGTCCCATATCTTTTAGATTGTATATTTACTAGGCGTTAGAGTAATTAACTATACTATGCTGATTATACAACATAATATATTAAGTTGGCCATGCGGTTCTGGGGGTCGCGGGTAAATGAAAATAAAACTGCACGATTAGTTTTCAGTGTATAGTGAATAATAAAAGACGAACATAAATAACATTGTAATTTGAATTTATAAAGTCGCATAACATGTAATAAATATATGAACCTGTGTATAAATACAATTTTATTAATAAACCAAAACTTAATTAGGTGCTAAAAATTCATCTGATTAGATATTTCATAATTTTATAAAATAATAATAATAAATATTTAATTAATATTGTATGGGGTGCAAAAGTACGAATGCACTGAAAACTAAACATCAATCCACCCCTTACGAATAACATTCCATACATTATAATAAGTTTCAAACCCTGTTAGTTGTAATGTACATATCGCAATTCATTTCTATTCAAATATAATAAATCAATCATTCGACGGACATTTAAATATTAAATAATCAAGGGTATTAAGGGGTTAATATAAAAGATTATTGATAAATAAAATGTGATTTGAATTTTGTAATCTCGAACAAAACTTAAACAATCTTATAATAATATAACAGTATCATAACTAAGCATTGCTTATAAAACTTTGGCGCGTTGATGAACAATTATTAAAGATGATTCAGATATTAAAATGGCAAAATAAAAGGTGGGAGAAACGCGACCCGGGCCTTGAGTCGGTTCAGAATATTATTTTCTATTCTCTTTGGCATCCTCTTTCTAAATTATAATTAGATCACTTTAAAAACATTTATTATAGTGCACTATTCTCAAATTTAGACAATCGATACTTTTAATGGTACATTTGACGAAATCGCTATATTCTTAGTGTTGATGTAATTTCACATATTTTTTTTAATCCATATATTACTTCATATAATAAACCTACTGTCAATTTAAAACTCTGTGGTCTTCGTATCTCTAGACTAAGTAAATTTATGGCACAATTTTATTTTCTGTTTATTTGAACCGTTTTCTTAATTATATTTAATTGTAAAACGTTTGTACTTATGACTTATGTATATTATGTCATATTTTATTACTGCTATATACTATATCCAATACATTTAAGCGATCATAGCGGTGTTAACAATTTAATATAAAAGCTTTATGATTAAAGTATAATTTAAATTAATACAAAATTAAATGCACAATATTATCATACATTTTGACATTCCTTTCTATGATGTATTCGACGATACTTACTATATTTGATATTAATAATATTTGTGTAAAATTGTTGTCTTGTTTCATTAATTTATTATGATCTGTTATATAAGTAGCAGGTTGTGTCATAATATAATTAATTATTATATATATTATAGTTTAGGTGCATTTATATTTTCTAAAAAAGTAACCACGTCTTACATTAGTACCGTGCTTGTTTCGAACACGCCGTAGAATTTGGATGCATTTAATTGCATATAATTATTTAAATCAATGTTACCATATGTGTTGTAGGATTATTTTTAGTTGTAACTAATAGATTATCTTACAAGACTCGTTGTCACCTAATAATTAAAATTGGGCTTTGACCGTTTCCACTATTTATCACTGACATGTGATTATATTTTGTTGTATCATTTGTGTATATTCGACCATACAACTTGTCAATGTCAATTCAAAAATGAATTTTTGTGATTTTTATGTGCGTTCGTCACCTTTTTACAACATTTTATATGAATTTATTAGGTGGCAGCTACGATTGTAACAAACATTTGTAAAAACTGAAAGAGAGCAGTAATATCTCAGCTCATTGTCTTTCAGTTATCAGTCACTTGAGTATTGTTATTATTTAGTTTAGGATACTCGCTTAAACAAATGTCTTGACAAAACTTAACTCGCTCAGTATTCTTATTTCTGATGAATCTCCAAGTCTGAGTAAGGTTTTTTATGTATTTACCGTGCTGAAGCACTAATTTACAATGGTATCGATTTGCGGTGTTTCTAGAAAGTGAAAGTATCTTCGTCATAGTTATAGATAGGCACTTGTAATAGACGACACTCACTATGTCCCATGATCTGTTGTATTTCTAAGAATACATATTTTTAATGATTCACATTTTGCCTATTCATGTATAATATACAAATTACAAAAATAACATAGTTCTTAATTTGTCTCATTATTAGTATTATTTTTTAATCACCTGTTGATGGTCATTTTTCATTTATTAAATATTATTGTAGTATATTATTTCTTAGCTGACATGATATTTAAAGGAGAGTTATAAAAGTTTTTCCTTTTTATTTATATATATGTATATTTCTTTGTATATTTTGAAGGAAAAGTAAGTCAATTTGGTCTTTATATATCAACTTGCAGTTGAAGTTAATTGCGGAGGTGCATTCATACATATAATCGAATAATAATTTGTTGACATTAATAAATTTATTTATTTTTAGGGCCCAAGAATTGTCTAACTAGAGGAAAAAAAACTGTCTTAATTGTTTTGACGTCCCTATTAGAAAACTTACAAAAATTATAAAAATGGGTAAACAAAATAGTAAATTGAAACCCGAGGTTTTGGAAGATCTAAAGCAAAACACTGAGTTCTCAGGTGAGATAAAGTTATTAACAAAACGAAAATCAATTTGAATAGTAACATAGATAGGAACCTTATTCCCAAAGGGGGTTGATGTCAGGCAGGCGGCCGGTCGTAAAAACTATTAACCAAAACTATTTACAACATGTAAGGCAGACCCTGGCTAAATGCTGGGAAATTGCCAGGTAGAAGAAGACAGATAGGAACTTAATACATTTGAATAATTCTTTTTAATCTCTTAATTCCCCCTTAATTAATAATCCCCTTACATTATTTTTAAGATTTTTAATAAATTTACTAGTTCTTTAAATCTCAATTTAATTTTCATAACAGATGCTGAAATTCAAGAATGGTATAAGGGATTCTTGAAGGATTGTCCCAGCGGTCATCTGTCAGTTGAAGAGTTCAAAAAAATATATGGAAACTTCTTCCCCTATGGAGACGCTAGTAAGGTACGTAGTATTGTAATTAAACTGATTCCATTTTTATTTCTTTATATTAAATTCCTCAAAACTTTAATATGAGAACTTTTAAATATAATATACATTAAAAGTAATCTTTTATTACTTAAATGTTTATGTTTATTACAAATAGATTTAAATTTGTCATTTATTGCTTAACTGATATAGTGAATATAACTATTGGTTAATTCACCAATATGTAAGCGAGATGAGACGACTTCACATCTCGTCTGCCCGTGATCACGGTTGCTGAAAAGTAGCCGAAACGTCGGGAATATGTAGTTTTTAACAAAAAATAAAGTCGCGTAGTATAATCCGAAAATATTAGTTTCATTGAAATGTATAAAACTCGCGAAAATCTTAGATCTCACTACTGTTTTTAATGTATGGCAGTTCAGCTTTTTACTATAATTCCAGGGATAAATGTTATCAACGTTATAAATGTACAAAAAAACGTATGAAATTAGTTTGCAGAGCACGTGTTCCGTACATTCGATGCTAATGGTGACGGGACTATAGATTTCCGGGAGTTTTTGTGCGCTCTGAGCGTCACCTCTCGTGGCAAACTCGAACAGAAGCTGAAGTGGGCCTTCTCTATGTACGATCTGGACGGGAACGGTTACATCTCGAGACAGGAGATGCTTGAAATTGTGACAGTAAGTTGAGATCACTATTATATACTAATTGTGCGTTCACACTGGGAAAACGGGTATTATGTAAGAAAGTCAACCTTGTTTCTTATAACCCTGGTCTGACTAACGAGAATCGAACAAATGGGATTTAACTCGAAAACATGTTCCTTCGCAAGATTAATGTTATTTTAACTTGTTCCACACAACTATTACTGCCTTATATATTTGAGAAAAATATATTTATATGTAATATCATCATTTTCAGGCTATTTACAAAATGGTTGGATCGGTTATGAAAATGCCCGAAGACGAGTCCACTCCAGAAAAGAGAACAGACAAGATATTCCGCCAGATGGATAGAAATAAAGATGGGAAGTTATCTCTGGAGGAGTTCATAGAGGGCGCTAAAAGCGACCCTTCGATTGTACGGCTATTGCAATGCGATCCACAATCCCAGTGATATCTCCGTTACTAACAGCCAAAAACGTTTAATATCTCCTATAAGCTTGTACAAGCTAGTGCTGTTACTGTTAGCACACATCCGGGCTTGGCTGTTTTTTTTTTTATTGCGTTCTATACGGCCTTCCCTATTCATATCCTAGTTTATTAATGTAATTGTAATTTTGTGATTTGGAATTAGCGCAAAAGCATAGGTCCGAAAATTAAGCTTGGTAAACATTTTACGTTTCAATATAATATAGTGTTGTATTTTAATAACGACTTGGATATCGACCCACCCGAATAGTTGTGTAATTTAGAAATCGCTTACTTCATCAGGCTTTGAAGCTTTTGCGTTATCTCTAAATCGCTAATAGTATTATTGTAACACATTAGTGTTTAAAAAATATATGTATTAATTATAACCTTGTACCCAAACACCAATACAACAATAATTATGTATAAAGTTGCAATAGCCCAAAATATTACGAGATTACATGTATTAAGTGAATAATAACAACAGAAACTGACAAGATGACATCACAGCCGTAGTAGATGAGCATTATTATTGGCATTAAATTAAGAATATCTTACGAAATGGCTGGAAGTAAAAAAAAAACTATAATTAAAAATGTCTCGTATAGCTAAAATATAGCTGACTTGTCTTCAATATCATGTGACAAATGTTCGCAATGATTTTTGTGTCTTCAAAACAATTCTAAATTTTATTATGTATATTATAATGTTTAATGTTAGGTATCATGTAACCTTAAGGTATATCGATTATACACTACAAATTACTCGTTTACAATGATCTGTTATAATATGTAACGTGTATGCATGAATGTATGTAATGTTTTAATTTTAGGGTCATCGCTTATTTTGTCATGTACCATGTGTGTCGTATTGAGTTTCATAACATCACAATTGTCGAAGTTCGATGCCTTCCATTTTTATTAGAAGTATTTATAAGACACGGAAAACTTGTTGCAAACAAAGGGGACTCTTTAAAGGGGACCATAATAATGTTTTAATTCGATTCAGTTTATTAGAGGAAACGCGGTGAAGTCCGCTATCAAAGATATTTAAATATAAAAAAGTATCTTCGATGAACTACAGATAAAATTTCGTAGTCGAAACTGAATATGAAAAACCTCCATTCTGGATGTAATAATGACGACCAAAGTTTACTTTTTGCAAACCAACATTATAAACATTAGATTTTAATTATTTCAACTGACATCTTCACGAAGGCAGCAACAATAATGACTTATCACAGTGTATGCTCATTGTAATGTAATATCACATATTCATCACGTGTTATAATTTAGTTAATTTTTTTTATATATATAAATTTATTAAGTCAGCTTTAGTATTGCTATCGAATTATGTTATATGTGTATTATTTTTGAACATTATTTATGGTATTATAAAATTAACAACCTTTTAGGAAACAAAAGAATAATGTAACCTCCGTTTATTTGTTGCAATTACTTTAAATGTTTACATTATATAGACTTTAGATAACATAGTTTTACGTTATAATGAAAGTTCTGCGTTAATGATAAACGGATGCTATGTTATACTTTTCATCGGTCGTGTGTATGTTGTATTGCTTAATATTAGTTAGACGACACGTTAAAAGACCTTACATAAAGAGTTTGCACCGGTTTTTATATTATTGACATAGTATTCATTATAAGGTTATATAAACTTTTTATTATACACAGTACATTTTAGTACATATACATTAAAAATCCGTATAAATCATATTCTAAAACGAAACGCTAGATGATTAGATAATTCCATGACAATATTACGATTACTAGTTTTAATCACTAGTTTTGAACATCGGATCTGATTATACAAGATGACCACACAGTCTTAATGTTATGATTGTCGTTTAAATGATAAAGATACTTTCTTGGACACAGATCGTTGAATTATTTTCATTAATATCTGTTCATTTATCTTATCTGCGTGATTGGTTGGTTTTTAAATTTAGTGTCAAACATTTATATTGAGAATTATCGCTCTTTATTTATAATCAAATGTTTATCATATTTCTTCTTCGTCTTTCAAATTAGCATCGATCGTCGGGGTAGTCGTAGATTATTCTCCTTTTTAAAACTTCATATAATAATAACAACAAGCACTTCGTTTTTTATAGAATGAGAAGTCGTTTATTTAAGTCACACAATTATTTTACCATTTTGTATCGTCAGTATTATTATTTTTTGCTCATATAGGAGCCGATTTAATATAATATTTTCATTTGACATTTATCTATACCTCTTGAACATTTAATTATCGCGATTTTGTGTATATTTTGTCATTTAATATGTGATCATTAATTGTTATGAATTGTGAATGGCACAATATCCCCGCACAACAATCTTATAATATTCTTTAATAATAATCACATTATTATAAGCTTAAACTTTCAATGTCTCTGATCGTCAGTGGTTATATTAAAATCGCCATAATACTATTCGCAATTTATCTTTTCATGGTATATAACTGTTAATTCGATATAAAGTCCAAGATATATAAGCATTATATTTAATGGAATCTATGAAATATTTATTGGTGTTTTAAATTAACGCTTATATATAAGGTCGAATTGATGTACCTACTATATTAAATGTAATTTTTATGTGGGCGATGTGTGTGAAAGATAATTAATTTGTTTTCCCTATTATTTATTATCTTCTATAATCGAGTATTAAAGTAACCTTGCTTTATTTCATATTATACAAAAATTGCTTTTAAATGTCGCATTTCATATTCCTCAGCTTGAATCTTTGCTTGAGACAAATGTCATTTAATATATTATATTATAAACACGTCCATAAAGAACGTGTTTCGGACCCATGTTTTTGTTTACATACCTACTTATAATTATTCAATATATCATATGTATGATCCTCTACATAATGTAGTAACGTTCGTCGTCGTGAGGATGTAATTTAGCCCTTTGTCTTAAAAATCATACTACCTAAAATCCCCAAAAAAGGTTTTTATCACAATACCAATAAATGAGATTCATCATAACATACTATTAGGTAACGGTGATTGTTAAGTAGCAGTGTGAAAAAAGATGTCTCTATTATAGTTGAGCGTTTTAATTTTATCTCGAATTTTATGCATATTATGGTCTTCCACATAAAGCTATACAATTAAGCAACCATACGAGATTTTACTTTTTATTGAACTAACCTAAACAACTAAATGTATATATATAGGATACATCACAACTAATGCACTTGTTTTAGTTAAAGTTATATCGTCACAGACACATTGGATTGTCTTTTGAATCCGGAGAGCATATACATATATTTCAAGTTGACGTAATATATGTATATCCCTATAGATAAAAAATTTGAACGAATATAATTGTCAAAGAGTAATTAACAATTTCACAAACTTTGATACATCAATAACAAATGTATGATTGCCATATTCTAACTAATCTAATACAATACCGTCTGCCTTTTAAAGCAATAAAAGTTGTAGCCTTATGAAAATTTCAAGGACATTTGAAGTAGATTGCCTAAAAAGCAAAGATAAAATAGGTATATAAATGGATGAATTTAATTACATATTTATTTTATCATTGCCGGTAACATATGATCGTTATAACTATCATTATTACAAAGTCTATTCAGTATGTTTGCTACTGTTTGATATTTATTTAAATGTGGTTTGTAGTTTCAGAGTTTATTATGTATCATTCGTCTGCATCTTCACAAACAAGATGTAAAAGAAACCGGACAGAAATGCGATCCGACATATAACGTGAAAAAATAAACATAAAGACGTTAAGAGTTGTGAAAATATAGTATTCGATATATTTTATATAGAAGGTTTTTAGAATGACGATGATAAATTTCATTTATCGGTTGGTATTTGTAGATTGTGATTATGTTAGGAGGTTGTTTTAGGAGAGTTGTTTGTATATTAGATTTTATGCTTAATTATAATATATTAGCTGGCGATACGAGTAGTACAAACGAACAGACTGTTGTAGTTCAAAGGATAGGTATTGTTGATGCGCATCTAGGAAACTAATGGAATTTAAAAAGTATAATAAATAACATGGCGGTTATATTGAAAGTCAGATAATGTAATGGTTATTGTAAGGCTAGCATATTAGTCATTTCAATCTTCTGAAATCCTCTTTTTTTTGTTGCCATTGGTTTTTTAATATTCTGATATTTACCGAGGTTGCAATAATATCCACGTAGTTGTCCATTTCTCCAAAGCTATATAAACATTGTGGAATATAAGGAATAATTCTTTGAATAGCTTTCTAAAATTTCTTGCTATATTATAATAACAAAATATAATCACGTTTACAGTCGTAATCTATTGTGCTTTTGTATACAGACTGGTATTCACTGTAAAAATCTATAAAATAATTCTCTTCTAAAACAATTCCTTTTGTTGTTTACCCGTTTAAAAGTTCTGTCGTAAAATTACCAACTTCTATTGTTATGAACTTCAAATGTTTGTGTGCAGTTTAGCCATTCGGGGTGGCAACCGCGGTGTATTCGATACACTGTTGCCGCACGAAACGGCAACGTCGCACAACCCCGTCAGAGACTTTGGTTGCATCCGTAGAAATAATATATCGTGGTATTATTCGAACTGGTATTATGTTAATGACATTTAAATTACAAACACACATTTGAGAAGGACTGTGAAACTAGGGAGTCTTTTTCTATTACATACCAATTCATTTACGGTCTTCCAATAAAATAATAAAACAACTGAACGGACCTTGTGCTTAATTTTTATATTATTAACACCGTCTTAAACCTCTTGAATGCAAGTCAATAGCTTGAATATCGTACAGGTGCACCGCAATACATTTTAACTGAAATTGTCATGGGGTGCTAATATCATATTTTATCGGTTCTATGTTCATCTTAATTGTATGCTCTTCCTATGTCATATCGTTTTTTATTTGAAAGCATAAATGCGTTTTGTAATAAAGAAACATGGATCTTACATATGACATGTTTACATAATTAATTTTATTTTTATAATAATGTGACGCGTAAAAACTCACCTAATTAATTCCCTTATACATATATGGTGCATAAATCTTCAATCAGAACTTATAATATATCGGTAAACTATAATTAATTTTGTAGTTATCAATATATTGTCATTAGTTTAGAAATATTTATAAATAATTTTTGGTCCTATATTCAGACTACTGTTTACTATTCTAAACTTTCTTCGTAGCAACATTTTATTTGCATACTGACAACAGTAATCATCACTTACTATAAATATAAAATAATATAACATTTTACAATAATAATATTTTGGGGAATGACAGGATTTATGTGGCTGATTTTAAAACGAACGAATGTGTTACATTGTTGTTACGAAATAAACTGTCTGAAATGTGACCGGGAACAGAATGCAATGCTTACATCAATGGAACGAAGTTATAATTTTACAGTGACCAGAGTTATCCTCTTATAAAGCTACTAAATACGAAAGCAACCACGTAAAGGTTAACAACGGGTACAGTTTGCTACGTTACTAAATTTATCTGTTTTAATAAACGCAGTAGTAACGACAACCTACTTATGTATTAGAATGTTGTATATTACATATCAACTTGCTTCAATATTATCCATGTTAAGTCATCTTGCTATGAAAGCTCTGCTTCTTCAGATATTTTAAATTATACTTAACACCTATCTTCTTAATTATTAGCACTCTAGTTCTAAAAATTTAAAAGCGTTATCTTAATGTGAGAATGTTGTGAAATTGAGATGTAACCCTATAAATATGTTCGTTTCAAAATAATGATGTTATGAAAATTGTTCTGTGTAGTCAATTTGTAACTTTTAACATTATTTACTTTGATCTAGTTCTGATAATGTTTTAGATTAAAGTTATATCTATTTATTAAATCTTTCTTCTCCCCATTCGTGTTTTATTTTTAATTCATTATTTAAATAGATTTATTCAAGGGAAGGAATTGTTAACAAACTTTTAAATTCGCTTATTTTTAACAGAGATAGTGATGTCATTTAACCCCTTCCAATTTTGTTACATGTTATTTGAACTGAAACAAAACTATTACTTTTAAAACGTATAAGTTTTATGTTAATTACTTTGTGGACCCTATTTATATAAAGGCTTATAATACCTGTAGCACTTACTGTGTTAAAAAGAATAACTGTTTATAATGAACTAATGCGATTGGTCAAAATATGGTAACAGAATGGAACTCTTAGCCATCAATTCCATCGTGATGGTTTAATATTATTAGTAGTGTATCAAAGAGCTTTCACGTTTATATGAACATATTTACAAATTTCATTTAAAACTTATAAATTTACAGGAGAAATGTAAGTGTTATAACATTTATTTTTTAAATACTTTAATAGTGTGTTCCATACGTGCAAGTTGGGTTTACTGAAAAATAAAGCAACATCATACGCTGAATAAAAATTAGTCATATTAAATAAATTAAAACAATGTTAAAGTTCTTACAGCTACTATAAGCCTGTTTAGTTAAATCATCCGACCTTAAATCCTTGCTAAATTGATTTGAGCTTGTACGTGCTCCTTGTTTTAGAAGAGCACCTACGTTCCAAATTGCGTATTTAAATAAGTCTATATACACATATGAGGTTATAGAGGTTGGCAGAATTAGTTCTCTCTGTATGGTGTATACTATGTGTAAGGTGGGTCCGAGGAGGCTAGCGGGGGGGCGGGTGGGCCCTCCTTAGCGGGTGGTGTTCGCGCCTAAGGGGCTTCGTCCAGAGAAAGTAAAATATCCTGGTATGGGGAGGCTAGTATTGTCAAGCGAATGTATAAGTATAGCTTTAAACTATATATCGGTCCCTATACTACACGCTTTGGAGTGCTTATTTACATATGTGCGTATATAAACTTATCTATTATGCAGACATAGGAAATGGAACAGGTTGGGAAAGGGACGCTGGGAAATTTGCTTATGTATTGGACGTTGAAACGTTCTAGTTAGCGATATCGATTTAAGTATTCCATACGTAACTCTTGCCTTTCATGTACGTTTCTATTATGGATCAGAAAAAGTCTAATAGTTACTTAGTAAACTACGCATTTATTTATTTATTTGACAAAATTTAAATTAGATAGATACCTTAATAATTTTTACTGGCGAATATTAATATGGCATGGTAAGAGAAACAAATGCTACTTATTCACGAAAAAATATTTTTAAATTCTTAACCTCTATATAAAGATAATGTTGTAAAGCACGAAATTAAAGTTGAGTAGATTTTTTCAAGTACATTGCGTAGTTAATTTTGTTTGTAACTTGTATTTCGAATATTGATATGAGAAATTTTTCGATGTTAGAATAAGAGGAAGAACAGGATAAGACAAACTTCCAGGAACTAACTAACTTACACTCATCTTAGACAACATCTACCAACTGCGTAAGGAGTCACGTTAGCTAAGCAAGCCTATCCATGTGAATAAACCTTCCAGAATAATATTATACGTATGTTATCTTCAGCACATTACAGTAGTTTATAGCAACTGCAGTATAACCAGTATTATTTTAAAGCTTTACCATACATGCAAGTCTTACTTAGTGCGACTTTTGCTTCAATGGAGTTAATGTTAGGATAAAAATTTAGACCTCCAAAAATATTTTTTAATTATTGCATATGACGTATGTCTTCTCGTGTGACTTAATATAAATAATACTATAACGTAAAGCGTTGAGTAATATGAAACCAACCTATGCTTTTTTCTAATAATATGTATATTTTGCTTAATATATAAATATTTAATATTAATATTGCCAACCAGATATTTGAAATAGGGTGCTAAATTAATCAAGTTTGATTGATATGTTATTATCATCGCAGTTGTCATACTTGGATCCTTTATGAGCTCTGGGAGAAACAAGGACCAACCAAACGATACAGTCAATACGAGCGATACAACGATGCTATGAAACCACACTAGCCTACATCAAAATCGGGAATGAAAAATATATATTAAGCCGAGCGAAAAGTCCACTATACACCCCGGGGGTGGCGGGCCCGGACGTGCGTTCGATTCAAACGAGCCGTAGCCTCCTATCACGAGGGTTTCGTTCAATTCCGACATCCGAGATCACAACACAATGCATGTCGATGAGGAATCATTCGAGACTATCTGACTAAAATTTCATTAGGTCTTTAAAAGGATACAATTCTGTACCACCCCTGAAAGTTTCTAACTTTTTAAGTTAACTCTCGACCTCGTTCCAAAGATGTAATTTCAGATTTTCCTGTAGCTCAGAGAAAAATAAATATGCTTAAACCCGACCTTCTGAAAAAAATTAAAAATTGAGAAAATATTTGTTTTACAGTAATGTAAACATTTCTAATTACGACTTGTTTAAATTATTTTTTTCTCTGCTTTACTCGGAGCGGAGCTCTAATTAACATCTATTACAGGTATTTCAGGAACAGAGGATTATCATTTGGCGACGGCGTTGAGTACACTCAATTAAACGAGGCCCGTCTGGTTCACCGCGGGCGACGTAAAATTTTTATATATGTAGATGTATATTTTCTTCAGATAATTGATTAAAATGTATATTCTTATTTCTATGTCAGTTATGTAATTGTAATAGCACTTGTTTTTACATCAGACCATTTATTTTAAATAGCCGATGGCTTCATTTGATTATTATTTCGTTCAGTGCTGAGTACTTGTGCTGGTCGCTGGCAGGCCGCAGAAGGTACGTAGTTCGCACGGGTCCGCTAGGCCTGCGCGGTCACCCGTTCAAAACGGCTCGCCTGCCTCCCCAACTCCTCTGCCACCCTCTTTAAAAGCCAGTGGCGAGCTTCAAGAGAAAGTGCCGCGTGTGTACACTCACATGCATACAACCATCTTTAGCAGAGCCGGCACGAGGCTGTCGGGGGAAACTCGGATTATATGGAGAAGTCTCCCGCCACCCCATGCGTGTGTAGGCACAAAACCTCCCTACATACATTTGCATAGTGACATTGTACGGTAATAATGTATGTGACCACTCGGATAGCCGCCCAGTTGTGATGTTTTTCAATACCTCGTTCTTATTTTGTATTTCAATAGTGACATTCTACAGCATACTAATAATTATTCTTTTTACTTACTAAAACTACCTATTAATAAATGTTCCTGTTACTTTCTAAATCAAACAGGGGGTAAAATTATAAAGAAGAATAAATTTTAAGATAAAACTCATATATAAATTGTTAGGTTTAAGTACACATAGTTTGTGTAGTGTTTATGTATTTAGTAGGTATTACATATAAAGAAGTTGCTGAATCATCAGAGAAATTATATGATATACCTGCAATTAAGGCATTACTTCAAAATTATAATATCGGGTCAGTAGAGCTTTTAAGTGACCGAATTCGAATTTCGGTTTACATCTATGTATATATCCATATATATCTGTGAGGATTTCTTGAAGTTTGGTCCATATATACAAGGATGGGTCGGGGAGGTTCGGACGCGTCCTGTGTCTGTGTGTGCGTAAATGTCTCGGACATGCACGTTAGGCAGATTTCTCTAACGATTTTCCCGGAGTGTGAAATGTAAAATAAGGGGTTAGACGAGGCAGAGCTCCCAGCCACCCTTTTTCCAAATTGATGACCGTCCCCCCTTAGGGAGATCGGTTTAAATTTAACACATATCGTATTTAAAAGTAAACTCTACCAAGCTTTAGCTCTCTTATTAAATCCCTTTGTTTTTACAGTGTTATTAACGGCAGCTATTGATGTCCTAAGCTTTAACAAAACTAAATTAAAATGAGCAGAAAGTTAAATACTTTTTTTTTATTTTAAATAATAAATTTTTCCAGAGTGTACCTTTACCTTATCGTTTACACTAGATTGGAATTACTAGTCAGAGAGGCACATGAAATGTTTACAATACTCATACATGTATAATATGCATATATAACACTTCAATTTATATTATACATGTTTGAATTATTCAGTACATATTCATACCAAAAAATATTACCCGATCTGTAGCGATTAGTAGGAGTCATGATCGTAAGCATAGTATGAATCGGGTTTCAAATAGCACATTACGATGCCCAATACATGTTAATAAAATTAATTGAAGTACTGACAATTTTTAAAGAGACCTAGGGTTGTAAAATTAAGTTCATATTTAATAGTAATTCCGTTTAAAGCGTAGAATATCGATGATGAAAAGTTGTGATTCCAAATCTCCCAGGTTTGCTTCATATGTTTGTCGAGTGTAATTTACCGTTATCATCCAATTAGCTGAGTGTCGGACTTTTGGCCAATTATATAGTATTTTTTTTAGAGATTTTAATATACATTAGTGTTTTGCACATTTTTCTTATTAACTTTAATAAATCTAATAAACCTTTTGTTTTAATTACTCTTTTTTGTAAAAGAGGACTATCATAACATTTTAAAAAGTGTTTTTTTGGTATATTACCTTAAAGACATATATTGATGGAAATTTCGTATGTTGAACTGAAAATTTGCTTCATCCAAGCTTTCTATTATTTAGAGTTAGTTTCTAGTTTTTTGACAAGAACATTTATAGAGCAACAAAGAAGAGTAGATCATCGAATTTTAATTCTATTTCAGCAAATATCAGGTTTTTTAAATTTTCTTAAATAATATACAATTATTTTGCGGTCTTCTGTTCCTGGTCAAAATAATAAAATGTCATCCTAACACAGACAGATTAAATTTATTGGGCTTTTAAATTTTCTACATGGTTAGATACAATTTTTATGAAAATATGTGTTAAAGCTTTTAGGTCTTTATATTGTAAGCGATGCTCCAAACTCTCCCATACACATAAAATACATACACACGTACCTACACATAACATTGAATAATTATAACTGTAGGTATATATTGCCTACAATGTTACTTAATTTAAAAGAGTCTTATTTACTCAATTTTTTAAGGAATTAATAAAACCTTACACAATACAAAAATAAGGTGCCTTTCTTATATTTGAAACTACATATATCACATGATATTAAATGTCTCAAATAATGCATTGAATATTCGAAACAACATTGTGTTATACCACGACAGTGGTTGTAGCTCGTAGCTTTAAACCGGTTCTGCGCCACCCCCGTAACTGTAAAACGTTTTTTAGTTGTCTTGCATTCCATAGCATCCTGCACCCCATCCCTTTACGTGGATCTTTATTCTGTAATATAGTTTTTAGAATATTATTCATCTGGCATAACATATGAAGCTATTTTAATAGTAAGAAGATCATTAATTATATAAGTTAGAGAGAATTACGTCAAATACAAAATAAAACCAGTACTCCAGTCAATTTTAAATATTTTTCCATCTAAGCTATACCTACAGCGTATATTGAGAGCAAAAAATAACTAGTTGACTTGTGTTGATGTTGAAAATCTTATTATAAAGAATATGTTTAATAACTACACATTTAAAATAATTCATAAAATGAAATGTATTCTTGTAAATAAACTGTTAGTTTACCACAGGGACATAACAATTATTTTAGAAGATAAACCTCATTTTACTATATGTAAAATATATGCAAAAAAGTAATAATACAAATTATGGAAGTTAAAAAATGTTGCTGTATAAATTTAGTTTGAATCATAAAATGTAGACATACTGTATTTTTAAATAGTAATCGATAGCAATAATTATACCTATAATTACGTAGCCATGTTATTTAACTTTAAAATTGCAGACGCTTCCTTCTTTGTAATAATTCGGGCGGCGGGTGACCGAGCTAAGATTTTTTAATAGATAATTTCAAACTAGCATAGATGTGTCTGTGTGAGAAGCATTTCCGAGAAATCGTTCATAGGGGTGCTAGTTTTGTAAGTGTGAGTGATCATCACAACACCTGCTGTTACACTTGTGTGTGTAATGTAGGAGGCAGTGCGATGTTGCTAGATGCATTTTTTTCAATGCACTACAGTGAAATTGACAACGTCGCGCAATTTAGTTGCTCGAATCCATGCTGCATTTTTCACATGTTACCAAAGTTATTCCTATATTTAGTTCAAAATAAAAAAATTAGGCATGTTTAAAACAATTTTGTTTGATGAAACAACTGTGTATATTTTTAATGTTTTTAATGTTGCACAATTCGTATCATCATTTTGTGCAGGTATAAAAAATATTAATATGAATTTTAATTGTAACTTTTATTGACATTATAATTGTTAAGACAATATCAATACATATAATATAATTTTAACAAAATGTAGTTAAGTTATTAAGTTTTATTTAATTTACTGTAAAACGAATTATTATAGTGTAATATTGCTTATGCTTCTATGTATTAATTATATCATTATTTGTCATTTAACAGTCAAACATAACATGTTAACTTTTCTTTTAATGTTATTTCACTATATCTCAATAAAAAATCACTTTGACTTTTATCATTTATTGATTCGTGTAAAATGTACACTGTACACATTTCTTTTGTTTAAAACAATCACAATATAAAAAATTAAATGTCTTGTATAAAATGCAAATATAATAAATATATTTTAATATATTTATTATATTAATAAACAATTAGCTTATAGTAAAATATAATTCTGAAAAAAAACTAAAGTTCTGTGAATATTATCTGATAAAAATATCAGTTAGACTCTTAGGAAGTATGAATAATATTTCTTCATTGAAGTGGTATATTTAAACAATTCCGAAATCTTTACAGCTATATTATTTTTATCGCTTATATCTAAGCAGAGTGAGTCAATAATAAAGATTTGTAATCACAATATAATAACTCGTCTGGTCAATTCGACTTATAAGCTGCGAGCGTTCGTAGAATTTGTACCATCAATGTGACCTCAGCTAAAGTCAAATCGGAGACTGAATTTAATTAGTCCAAAGCGGTCCGTAATTTTTTTTCTTTCGAAACCGTATAAGTATCTGCATACGGATTAGTAATTTTAATACGATCCATATAATGCCGATGCCATTATTTATTTAACATGACGAGTTAAATATAATACAGAAGTGTAAACATCAATAACATTAGTTTATAATATATTTTCTTAACATGTCAATAAAATCCGAGGTTTAATAATTTATGTGGTTAATATTTTTTTCTTTCTACCTTAAATTAAGTACTAAAAATATTTTAAACCTATCGTGTGACGGGTTCTAATTTATTATTCCATAAAAGTAGGTAAATATAAATTTTAACAATTTCGATACTACCTTCCAGTATTGTTATAAGACACAAAATAAAGAAATGCGATGAGTCAGATAAGTAACTACACACTGTGTTCTTTATATTTATAAAAAAAGTTTAATAAATATAATATTGTTGTATTATCTCTTCCATGGTACAAATTCTGAAACATTATAAAAAATCTGAGGTCAAATTTTGTACTCGTCTGCAAAGTGAATACGTACTTATGTTTTTTTGTAATGCTGGATTGATAATAAACTTGATATTCACAAAATAAATAGAAACTTAGTGTCATTCCATCATAAATAAACATTAATTAGAAGCATTATAATAACCGTTGCTTTAAACGTAAGGTTACCACCAGAACTTATACGCTTTTTATTTGTATGATGTTTATTTACAAAATTCTTTAAACGAATACCTAATTATTTCGTTAATTTTCATAGAAGGTTATTTTTAATTTTATGTACTTTATAATTTATTTAGCGAAACGTAGAAAATAGTCTATTAGGTATTTTCAGCCATAATTTTATGCACGGAATAAACCTTAGTACAAAGGTATGCAGTCAATAAAATAAATTTGTTGAGAGCCGAGTTTAACGTTGAGGTATACATAGCAGAACAATTACAAAAGTTATTTTACAGAACCATAACTAATAAAACTAAAAAATAAGCCAAGCTTTTTAGTTTCCGTCATAGTTACCAATGTACACGTTGTTATCTCACAATGAAAGGTTATACCGCCAAATGCAGACCACGTGAACGACTTAGAACAATTGTGTCTTATCAACCAACACTTTTGTTACTCTAATCCACGCCCAGATAAGCCTCGAAGAAAATCTATTATGAACATATTACAATCTTTTTTACCAAGTGCTCATTCATAACTAACTAGTGCTATATATATTTTCGTGTTTTTATGAGGACTTATTACTTACACCTTTTAATATTTTTGTATTTTTTCGTATGTGATACTTGTACTAGATAGGTTTATGTTTCAGGTATGTCTTTTCTTTTAGAATATAAATTAATCAAAAAAAAGAAACAAATATTCACCCACATAAGTATAACACTTTTGTAGCCTCGATGAGAGGGAAGTTATAGAAGCTAACTTTGTATTGTCCCTGTGTTTATTGCTTGCTCTCGTAAAACGTTATGAATGATACAGTTCATGAGATCACGCATTAGTGACTTTAGAAGTTTTAAGAAGTAACATTCAATACATGAGATAAACCTACAGCTACTTTAATATATCCATATTACAGATAAAATTTAATTCCAGATTGATATATAAGAGAATCACAGGGTTTTCCTTTTTATCAATTTTTTTAAAAATAATCGATTGTTTGTAAAAGTTGAAGTTTTGAAAAATATTAAATAAATCATCTTTATAATTTACACATTTATTTAGTTACGATGTCACAAATATTTTACAAACAAGAGTTAAATGAATAATTATTTTTTAATGGTCATCACCGTTAGACCTACAGTAGTGTAAATGTTAAATTTTCTTTTATTGAAATGTTTATAGGAGCTGTAAAATGTTGAAATTCTATAAAAATGTAGGTATAGTATGTATAATGGGCAAGAAGAGTCCGAGTGTAGAACGGTAGGGGAGGATGTGAAGCGATCGGCATAGTCCGAGAAAATCGATTTCGACACCCCTCATAGTTTGCATGGCCGTGACCAGCGCCTATGTCAAATATATTAAAACATTTTATATCTGAAATTTGTAAAATTTATACTTTGATGCAGTTTTTTTAAAATAAATAATTTTAAATACTTAAGATAAGGAGCAACATATTTATGTTTCCTCCACCCTCCACCCCGCTATGCAAAATTTTTTTGGCCATGCGCGCTTGCATATTTAAATTATGCCAATATTGTCTTCAGATATTTTAAAGTATTCATTTAAGTTTTTTATAAATATAATGTATGTAAATTATTTACATAGCTTTAATGAGTCAAACCTATAAAAGCATGAAATTTATTCTATTAAATTAATGTTTCTTTATTCATTATACGTCATTTTATATTCGTTTTGTTTGGTTTTGTAGTTTGTTTAGAAAATAGAATGTTGAACTTATTTTATAATTTCAGTCAGCGACTTATTTAAGGCTTACATACGGTTTTAAGGCTCACACGTCAAGTTGTATGTAGGTACTTCTGACTTGGCTTTTTTTATTACTTATTATTCATGAGGTAATATTATATGAGCAAATATATAATGTATTATATTAACCAGCGACTACTATTACGTAAATTTTCACTATAACTTAAGAGTGCCAGAGTTAATGAAATGCTTCTTTTATTATAAAGTGAGATTTGAAATTTAGAAAATTTAGTCGCAGAGCCCGATCGTCCCGCATTGTAAGGGTGGGTGGTATCGCTGTCCCACTCGGACACAGGACGCAGCATCACCGGACATTTCGACCGGGCATTTCAATTTTGAGAAAGCGTAGGACCGGGCCCTTCCCGCACTCCCTCCACCTCTCTTTGACCCCGTCTTGCTTCCACTCAGGACATACAAAAGGACGAAGGAGCGATAACTTCATCACCGCGTGCCGCTCTCGCTCGCACTTATGCCACGGTGGGGGACGACGTTGCGAATTGTTATTGAAGTCATGCCCCCGAAGGCGACTTCGGGAAGGCTGTCAGTTGCTAGTAAACGTTCACAGCGTCCGTACCAGGCGGCTGACCCGCGCCGCGTCCGTCTCGCATCGTTATAAACTACACACAATAACATATCCATATTTGTTTTTATATACAAGTGCCAAATAGACGTCTTTATATTTAGCATCTGTGATTTTAGGTGAATATAGACAATGTTTAAACAAACTTAAAGTTATGTGGTAATCCATTATTATGGACATAAATATATACACTTTTTTATATTGCTAGTTTATGTGAACAAAAGTGAGACGTATTTGAAGAACGTGTGTGCTCTCGGACGCCGCATAGAAGTTTGTTTTGTCATTACGGAAGTGTTTACAAGGCGCACGTGGCCGCGCCGCCCGCCCGCGCGGCTATGCCGCGAAAAACTTTCTTCAGAAGCACTGCCCTAGAATAAGTTGACTCACATGGGAGATACGCGACCTCGACCATGAATCTATTATATAGTGTTTGATTTATGTACCATCGACTACATGTTTGTCGCAAAGAGAAGATTGGTATTTTTATTTTTTTTTCGTTGGAGGAGACGGTGTTCTCCTTTCAATTGATGAGTTAGATGGCTAACAACAACGCTGTTTCGTCGACTTTGCCGTCGAGAGATTATTATTGCAAAGTCTGCGACCTATATTTGGATACTGTTGATTCATTGGAAGTGCATTTACAATATCACAAAGAGAACTTGTATGTGAAGTGGGGCACTCAGAACTCTCAAAATGATACCGAAAACAATAATAGCGCTAAAGTGAAAAACGAAACAACAGTATCAGCTCCGGCAGACTCGAGTGACAGTATGATTACTAAACCAAGTCCTGAGTTTCAACAGCGCGCGACGCCCGAAACAACAGTGCAATTTCCACACCCTGCAACACCACAGAGCTATCACAGCGCACCATCACCTTACCAAAATCCAGATCAAACAAACTTCTCACCGGGAGCTCAATTTGGTAATAATTTTACTCATTCCAATTTTTCTCAAAATCAACACACTGAGCAAATTAATTGGGAACAGTCGCAATATAATCAAGAATATCATAAACCGAATCGTTTCCATCCATATAATATGCAAGATCGTGTATCACAAGTCTCATCTTCAAGCCCATTGTATGGCCAGCCGTTAAATCAACCAACGCCATCACCTTCGCCGAATCAATGCGACAAGTGTGGCTACGTTTGTGATTCCGCTGTGCAGTTAAATGAGCACTGCAATTCGGCTCACGCTGGTACGAGTGCTGTACCTGCTACATCGAACATTCCATTTCAACAGTTTCCTAGCAAATCATATAACAATTCTAGCTATCAAAATGATAGTATAAAAGTAAAAGAAGAGCATGAAGAATCGTCGGATATTCTGGATTTAGATTCCCAAAAGGTAGTTTACCAGGGAAATGAAGGAGAACAACAAAATCCACCCTACGAAGAAACATCATCCCAGGTACGCGAAGTAAACACGAGGACTGTACCTATGATGCCATGGGAAACTCAAAAGATTTATACAAATCCTCAAATGAATGGCGACGTATCCCTGTTTAAAGAACAAAAAATGTTTGCTGATCAAAAGGCATATGCAACTGAAGGAAAAATGTTTCATCCAGATCAAAAATTTGCTTATTCGCAAGATAAATTTTTAGTGCACCATGAACAAAAACCTTTCATGCATGTGGAACAAAAAATTTATCCTGGTGTTCAAATGCAACCGTTAACAGATTATTCAGGGAATGTGGCTTCAACTAACTCAGATATGAAGCCACCATACAGACCATATGATTCCCCTAATGCACCGCAAATAACAAGCACTCAACCTGCCAATCCTACATCGTCATCATTGCCATCTATTGGTGGTAAAGGAGCTAATTGGAAGTCGAATGAAGCAAGAAGACCGAAGACCTATAACTGTACTGCATGTAATAAGTGGTTCACTAGCTCAGGCCACTTAAAAAGGCATTATAATACGACTCTGCATAAAAACGCTGTAAGATCATCTGGGCAACCTGATCCAGCAACGATGCCCATTTCAAGCCATCATCATCCAAGTCGTGATTCCTTGCAAAATCGAGCTCAACAACAGAATCCGGATTCTAATACGCAAAGTCCCGTCCCCTCCGAAGACAACAGGAACGTGGATGACGGTGCCCTGCAGTCGCCGTATGCAACGCAAAACTTTGAACGCGCTCACCGTGTTGCAACTATGCAGTCCAAATCACCATACACGCATCTTCAACAGGGTAATTTAGATAATAATTTCAGTAATATTCCTCTAACTAATCACCCCTTACAGCATCAAGTGGGTTCACACCCGATTAATATAAATATAAGTAGCCAACCACCGGGCATTGGGATTCCAAACGATAGTCCTCAAGGTCCAAAAAATACTTCAATATCAACTGGTGCGAATCCCCCAAACGGGGAAGCAGGTCCCTCTGTTTCACAAAATCACCATATGAGGGGCCTGCTATCAGTGTCAACCAGCAATATTTCAACACCAGTACTAACCCAGAGTACACCAGCGCTTACGGCTCACACTCTACCACCGTTCAGCCATTTGGGTGTCAACCCGTACAGCCCGAGGTCTACGGATCCTTTGGGGCCTTCGGTACCGGACCCCACGCACACCCCATTATATTTGGGTCAGAATTTTCAGCAGACTATAGCACCGAGTTACCCAAACGGGATGGCCCCCCACGTTATGGATATGGCTATCAACAATCTGCCTATAGCCAATCCGGCTACTTTTGGTGAAGCCGCACCAGAAGAGGTCGATGTTATGGAACAAGAAACGTCTAGTCAGCCTGCCAATGGACGCTTGCCGAGTTTCTCGCAGCTACAAATGCAGAGCTTCAGCGTTTATGTTTCAAATTATATTACATCACCTAACGTGGGGGGTCAAGTTGTTGCCGACGATTCTACCGCCGGTTACATTATTGTAGATCCAGTTAACTCTCCTATACAATACAATGGCATGGATATAAATGGACAAACTATAGATTATGATTATAATTATTCACCTAAATCGAACCCAATGAAAGAAAACGTAGTAAGCTACAATACGGATACAATAAAGGTTTATCCGTATGGCTACGCGGTTGGAGGTAAAACTATAAAAAGGGAAGATGACGTGTTAAGAACGGATTCTAGTGAACTACAAATTTTAAAAATTGAAGACATAATGGATTATGCTAATAAAGAAAATTATGGAACACAAATGAAGTCTCCAGCAAGTCCAGAGAGCGCTAAAGCTGAGAATGAAAGTCACGGGTCCCCTTCAATATCATCAACAGTTTCGAGTACACCACTCACCGAGAGAAATCATTTAAAAAAGTCAACACCAACAACGGTACACAAATGTTTTGAATGTGACAAATTATTCAACAAGGCATGTTATCTTACTCAGCATAATAAAACTTTCCATTCGGGAGCTAAACCATTTAAATGTGATAGATGTGGTAAACGCTTTTCGGACGATGTTTCGTATGAGGGTCATTACTTAAAACATGCAGACAATAAACCCTTCAAATGTAATGAATGTCCAAAGTCGTTTAATCACAAAACCGACTTGCGTCGTCACATGTGTTTACACTCTGGGTGTAAACCGTTTGCGTGCGATCATTGTGGTAAGGGATTCATAAGAAAAGATCACATGGTAAAGCATTTCGACACCCACATAAAGAAAAATTTGCGTTCATCATCGTCATCTGTATCGCCGACATCATCTTCCCCATCTACATAAATAAATATACAATAAGCCATTGTTTTGAAAAAGTTTGATACACACATATCATGTCAAAAAATAATTGGATTTTGATATGATAAATTTGTTCCAAAATATTTATATAGTTAATTAATAACGTTAAATGAAACGTTTTGTTATTAATGTGTTATGTTTTTTAAGCAAAGCGGCAGAACAACTCCGACGCATGCATTTAGGCCACCAGCTATGTTTTTTGTTGTTCATTCAATCTAACCTTGTGTTCG
Organism: Danaus melanippus; assembly: GCA_010014825.2. NCBI lineage: Eukaryota > Metazoa > Arthropoda > Insecta > Lepidoptera > Nymphalidae > Danaus > Danaus melanippus. The sequence goes on along the minus strand of JAAAKD020000207.1, from coordinate 8,541,839 downwards.
ATGCAAGGTGACTTTACTTGTCTGGCTGTCTGGGCGCTAAACATGTAATTACATGACGTCGGAGTGATATTCCGTAATAATTTATAGACCGATCCATATCATTTTTACATATGAATTACTATTATATCGTAGAATTAGTTAGATAAAAATACCCGGTGATTTATTACATTAGGTAATTAATAATGGTTGTCATTTTCGACGTTGATTCTGAACATATCTTTTGTCTGTAAATTTTTGATCTTTAGAAAGTTTTAGTTGAAAAATTGCTTGGTTTCAAATTATTGTTATTGTTTGGTCAAGAAACTCGTGTAACTCTTTAAATTTATATCTTTACCTATAATTTTCTGTAAATAATTTACTTTGGGACTAAAGAGCCAGATATAACATAATTATGATTTTAAAAAGCATTAGTTTTTACAAATGTTGATCAATGGTTTGTGTTAAACATTTTAATAATACAGTAGCCTGGCACACTTCTCAAGCGAGTTAGAGGTATTGTAACGGATCAAAAGTTAAACGCAATTTTATTATAGTAATACCTAAATCTAATTAAATCTTAAGAGGTTTGCTACGTAAGATCGTAAAGAAGAAGGATACAGTGACTTTGGTGGTCGTATCTTTGTAGTTGTGACGTGCATTTTTTTTTAAAGTTGTTCACGACGAAAGGAGCCTTTGTACTCCAGAGAATGTGTTATAACTATCGTTTTTGTTTTAGGTGTAAATTCTTCTATTAGTTACTTATATTTTTAATATTTTACCGGTGCTTCCTATTTTATTATTTTGTCTGTTGATCTGTTTTAATATTTAGGTAGTTGACTAAATTCATTTTTTCCTTAAATTTAAACTTATTTATGTCCAATCTTAGTTACCAATATATTATTTGAACGAATTTAGTTTAAACATTCCTGTTTCGTTAGTGGTAGGAAAGTAGTCTTCCTGAACGTTGCCAAATTATCACCGCCAACTGTCTGTTGCGAAACAATTTAATTTTAAATTAGCCTAATAAAAAAATTCTCTAGCAATAATTTAAATACTAATGTAAATGTCTTGTATAATATTAAATTAAATATCATGTTTATTAATTTACTGATTACTTAGGTACAGAAAAAATTATAAGGGAGACATTGAATATTTGTATATACATATTTGATGGACTATTTACTTACCTATAACAATTAATAGCACGGCCCTATTTGTATTTCAAAATCTTCTTTTTGTTGCTCGTACACAATAAAGTGCTGTTCATATGAATTAACTTAACCGCATATTTTATAATTGCTAAATCAACAATTGTAATTCTCAGTTCAGAAGAGGCAGTAACAAATTGAATATTTTGATGTCCACATCTGTTGCATGTATTTTAACCGAGAAAATAAATTCGAATATTATATGTGCAATATGAAACACTGTAATGAATTAATTTTGATAATGTTTATATTTGACTGTTGATTATTGTGCAGAAATATTTTTATACAAATAGAATTACATTTTGCCTATCTACCTCATCAGTTACTAAATCTTATGAATTACAATATGTCGAAGTTGTATTAAAAGAATCGGAATATGGTAATGAAATTTTAAATGAAAAATAAAATGATTAAAGGAAATTATTTGCAATTTTTGCAGTACATTAATATCAGTGTTATACATTATTCTGTATACAAATGTTATTAACAAGCTTGCATTCGGTTTCCAAATATGACAATTATATAATAAATAATATATTTAAGATAGTAAATAAATTGTTGAAGCATATCAGGAATTAAAGTTTCGAAGAACGTTTTATCAACTGTCTACCATAATATAAATTTGGATACGAATGCTCGCTGTCTTTAATAAAAGAATTTTACATATAAACATCGATTACTTTAAACCAGATAATACTAGATATATGTATAAATTTTTCTAAACTGTTGAGAATTTTTTGTATAACAGAAATATTTTCATCGTAGCAATAATGTAATAATAGTGACACTTGAAACTAAACTACCTCATGTAACGAGTAATAGGGTTAGATCGCGTTGTGAGAGCGAGGTCGCGCTGCTCGGCGATCGTCAACAGAATACCTCATCTTGCCTTCACTTGTACTAGAGACATTTTATTTACCAGTGCCAGCCCCGCAGCCCGACCGACGCTCATCTTCAAATATATTTTAGTAGACATATTTGTCTCTCTTGTACTGTTTAATAAAGCATTAGTAGTATCTTTTAGATTTAAATTATGTAAATATCGAACGATAAATTTGTTATTTATCATATTCTATTATTGTATTCGTCGATACACTTATTTTGAAATAAGTTCGTAGTGATTTCAAGTTTATATAGTAGCCAATAAGATATAAATAATGTAAGTTTCAGTGATTTATGTTTGTGTATACTAATTTAATTGTCAGTTACCAGATGATTTCTGTTACATTCGGTTGAGTAAAATTTGAAAGGATTAATACGATAAGACGTTGTTTTTCTTCAATAATTATTCCCTCAAACTTTGGACGGGTTTGTAGCAGAAATGTTAACAGCATGCGTTAAAATATATTTTTTAATTACTTTTGTTTATTATAAGCGTAGTGCGAATTAAACTGTTGCTAGTCAATGTCCTAGAGATGCCACGCGAGTCACGACTGAAAGTTCTCGAAGTCAACTAAACATTGTTTTATCAGATATTGTTGAAGTCGGTATGGTCTTCTCTTGGGCATTGTCTAGAATCATTAGATGTAAGCCTTGATAATAGTTTATTCTAGTACTAGGTGACAGATCTGTCACACCGCCACGGCGAATGGTATTTTTAGCTATGCGTAAATCCATTTATATATAGATATATATACATGAAATCAATCTGGCTTGATATAGTATATTACAATTTATATATAAATGGATCAAAAAGTGTTATACATACGTTAAACAGCAGAGCGATTTATTTATACTTTGAAATTTTGCAGACACCTGGTTCATAATGTTTCAAAATTTCTGTTCAATCGTATTGAATGTAAAGTGATTAGACCGTTGTTTCTAATCAGTATACAAAATCGTTATATACTATAAGATTCCGATGCCATCCTGCTAATGTAGCAGGTCGTCTGTCAGATCTGTCAGTAAATATAAATTAATTGTGAACAAACATTGTTGTTTCATTTAATTCTCCTTGCTCCTAGCTGCTATTTGCGAATTTAGCTTTGTTAATACATATATAACTAAATTATTAAAGGAACAAATTTTATATACAACATACAAACGATATCGAAGTATCGTAAAAACTACATCTAACAATTACATCCAACTCAAGGAAAAATTTGTTATTCGCATAACTTTATAATACATTATACTGATGAATGAACGCGCTTGTGACGAGAACAACAACGAAATTAAATTTGACGTAAGTATGTGGGAAGGTAACTAAAACTAATAAAATGAAATAAAAAAAATATTTGAACTGATATATGAATTAAATACTGAACAAAACGTTCACAAATTTTTTGTGAGAAATATTTTCAATGACTCATATTAAAAGATAATGAACTACGAGGGTATGATTATTGTAACAAGACTGGCTTAATAGTACCGACATCATTAAAAAAATAAAGTTCTTAACAAATCTTATTATTATTTTATAACGAATCATATTTCATAAACAAAAGACTTCAACGGGATCGCAAAGATATACCATTTGGAAGAATGTTCTTTTTTGTCACTGAATATAGGACTGAAACTTTTAATATGTTTTAATAAATTTTGATGTGAATATAAAATTTAGCCTGAATTTCTATAACAAATATATTATAAAGACATTTAAATGAATATTAAGAATCAAATTAATTTAAGTAGAACAAAGTAAATAAAACAACAACAATTTAACACTAATAATTAAAAGGTAAGAAGTTTGATAGTAAAATATAGCGTGTAGGTCTTAGTCTAAATACATTGAATAATCTTAAATAGTTATCAAAAAAGTTTTTATTTGGGTTCAACGTTTCAAGAGGTTATCCTTTCTAAATAATGCCTATTTCAGTCGAAAAAGTTATATACAAACATATTCAACATCTTAATTTTCTCACGAATAATTTGCATATTTTATAGCATTACATAGTAATCATCAAATATTTGATATAATTTCGAAATTAAATTATAAAGCTGTGAGATTGATTTTATAAAACATACCCATTATAGTGAAGAAAGAAAATTGTTCTTAAGGCTAAGATAAAATAACTCACTAACTCATTTAAATTTATTAAATTGAAGGTAGTTAAGTAAATTTAGAGAATTACCAAATATCTTCGTCAGTGGATCAAAGTTGATTCAACAAAATCTATCTTGGCATTAATTTAGAATAATATTATTAATGACATCGTTATAAATATAACAAATTTTTGTTCATAAACCACTGTGGAATTAAGGTGCTATTAGCGTCTGGGGAAATATTTTTTGTTTGTGCGCAAAGATATTTGAAATTATTAAAAAAAAAATGCTTTCTGGTTGCTTTATTTTATTTAAATGATTCATATAAAACTCTCAGCATATAACAGTTAATATTCCACCTACAAACATTAAATTGAAATAATAATTATTAATTAATTCCACCTCAGTAATGGTTATCTTAAATGTAGGTACTATTATTTTTATTATTATTATACATATTTAGGTCTCATGTTGCCAGAAGGTTAAATTTTTATTTTAAATCTTGGGTAAAAAAAAAACTCAAAAAGTTTATATTCTTCGCTAACATTGAATGCGGAAGAAAATCTTATTATAAACCCAAACCTTGGACATTCAGGTCATGTTTGAGCTCATTTCACTCAGTATTCAAAGTACTAAAAGAATTCATCTGCAATAACCTAACAGAATCTACAACTATTTAAAATAGTAAAAAAAAAAAACTTTCCTAGCATAAGAAACAATGTTTCCATTAAGTTATAGGTTTACTTCTTTAAATGATTTTTCTTTAACGTGACAAGATTTCTTTTGCTACTAAATTAATATAATACAATCTAAAACGGAACACTATGAATCTAACAGTTCGATAAGTTATTGAATAAGATATTTAAGTTCAAAGTGGTGTAAGAACAATATAAAGTACTTAATTTGTGTTAAATCCATTCGCGTTCTAACTATAACGTATGAAAGCGAACCCGCCAGAGCTCGTCCGCACCGGTTTCGCTTTCGTTCGAAGGTCAAACGTTGAATCAGAGCTGAATCGTGTGTACAACCCGTTTGCACCTCCAGAGATACCGTTTTCTATGTTTTATTTGTCGATTCATATTTCGATCAACATACATTTACCAAAGAACGAATAATATTTATTTGTCAAGCTGTAGATTTGTTTCAACGTATCATCTCTAATAAAATTATTTGTTTATTTTCATTACTTTTATTGTTAAACAAAACATCATATTCCAGTAATCTGTATTACTCATATGTATACTTAAAATAGTCTCCTCTTTCTGCGGTTATTTTTTTATATTTTATATCAATTTGGTATTCAATTAATTTCCGGTCTCACAGTCGTAGGCCTTGATATCATAATTTAAGTTTTTAGCTGGTGGGAATTGACGAGAAATTTCTTAGAATCAAGAATCACACAACCTTATAACCTTATTGTTATATCTCTTAAATAATATGATTGTATACAACTGATTAAATTACTTCCCATTTGTTAAGAATTTAACATTAAATGTAACAAAATACTTCAGCTTTATTTAACTAATTGTTTGTGATGTCTTTTATTTGAAGTTCTTTAGGGAATATTTATTAATTTCAATTATATAAACGTTATATTTAACCTCCAGATAAGACTCAATCATTCACAATTATTTAAAATCTTCGTCTTTAAAGCTTCTAATATTGTTTATTTAAAACATCGATTTTTTAAATTTTAGTCGTCCACGCCATTTAGCGTAAGACAGAATATTATGAATTTGAAAAACAGGACCAGTAACTTTGTTAAATGGTCATTGATATTTGCTGAAGGTGAATTTACCAAACGGAAGGGTCATCGATTCCGATCTTACAATGCAAAATCGCTGACAATAATAATATATTGGAATCATTTACGACGTTTCTCAGATTAAAAGCGCAAAGAAATGCCGCCTCTATAATTTTTAACTTCCATTGAAACTAATTATAGTTTGATTAGTCAGTTTGAAACATTAATTTTAGTATGTTAGCTTGACCGCAAAAATGTAAACGATAAATAACATGATATAAATATCGTTTAGATGTCTGTTATAATATATTATAATAATAAAATAATAGTGTGTTGCTAAGAGTTTATATATAGTCGAGACACGATTTATATAAATATATATTCTCTTTTTTGATATTTATATAATCAAATCTCAGAGAGTATACAACTGAAGCTGTCGTCATACTAGTTTGTGCATACCGACTACCGAGTGCAACGCTAAGGTAATGACCCCTCGTACTTGAGCCGCAGAGGTCAGTGTCGCTGACGCCATTACGTTTTGCAATTATAACTTAGGCGAGACTGGAACGTGGTCAAGCTCGTATAGGGCTGTCGATATGAATAAATTTATATAATTAAATTTATTGAACAACATTTCTTTTGTTATAATGAATATCAAAATTTTCAATTTATGATTTAGGACAAAAAAATAAGATCATTTACCATAACTGGTGATTTGAGTTGTGTATAACCATCTCTATGCACCAAAGCTCTATGAACTATTCCAGTATCAGTTATCGCCATAAATTTTTCATTATTTTTCAAACAGCCACAGGATATCAACAACTATTTTAAACAAAATACTTGAGGCATTTGAAATGAATGTGACAATATTATTAAGGTATATAAAAACACCTGACTTCACACAGGTCCGCTCGTATTGGATTAAGATAAAAAGATCGATGGGCTACATTGAAGTGAAGGTTGTAGGTACAAATCTTAAGTAGTTGCAGAGAATCGGCCATGACTTTTAAATACACTTTTGACTTAGGAATATTTTGAAGATTACTTTAATTTAATTATATAGTATGTCTGTAATTGTAATCGGTTTTATAATAATTTAGCTTAAAAAATTACACTTGCTGAAGATACTTAATAATAAAAATTGGATCATCTTGTCTAGAAACACTATTTTTTTTATCTTAAACGCCTATTGAAAATTTACATCATGACAAAAAAATTGCAAATACACCCGAATGTCACTTAACTGTTTTTGTAAAAGGTGCATTAACCGTTAGTTTAGTATATTTGACCATCGGACATTGACAGCTAATTTGCTGAACGATTTTATTTCTCGTTCATATTTTACATACTCTCGAAGATTATTTTAAAAATAAATCTCAATTTCATAAATTTTTAATTCAGTCATTCTCGTTTACTAGTAATTGACTTTTATTCATGTAAAACTTTTCAACAAAGTTGATTTATTCTAGAGATCAAAATACACGTGCAATTTATATTACTACTTATACATATTTTGTCCTTGTTGATGACCAGATAACCCCGGGTTGACTGGTCAACTGATACGTAAATAAAAATGATTTGATTTAAAAAAAAGGCAAGAAATACGCTTAATGTTGGTGATTGGCCTTGCAATTCCAAGGAGGTTGCAAGGGGAAACGTTCCTTGACCCATATTGAGACGCAGGATAATATGGATCTAATTTGCACATATATTTATCACTATGCTCGATTTACAATTCTTAATAGATGCTATAGGGACCAGCATGCTTAGTCTAAGTTGGCATCGTCACTCTGCATACGAAGCTTTGGCGGGTTTTCCTTTACGTATTTTCGAACATTGTAGTATTACAGTAATCTATTGAATGAGAAACTGGCAACGCTCCGTACGTATGTTGACGATGCTTACTTGGACTAGGCATACTGTTGAAAAAAATTTGTTCATTCTCGTGTTTATTTTGTCAGCGTGACGTACAATATGCTATCATAAATTTTGAACATAATTTTCTTTTTTCTTTAAAATAAACATAGATGTACAGAAATTTCAATTTTATTTGCCACCGTCAGTAAACATTTAACCTACCCACCAATAGTCATACGGTACGTACAGAATTAAAACATTTATTGTAATCCTATCTCAATTAAATACTCACTTAATAGAATCTATAAATTGTAGGTTCCGTGGGAGCATAAAATTCTGCTCGCAGTTTGAAAGGAATCGGTGTTCTACGCATGGAAAGATCTATTTTAAAGAAATAAAAAGACCAGCTAAATAATAGTGGATAACTGCAGAAAAGAATTGTTTTATAATATGATAATAACCAATTGTTAAAGTTTTCTAGCTTTTTGTTGTCATTAATTTTTTTATTTATAAATGTGTCACATTTGTATATTTTATCTTTCACAACAACATCTTCGGAGATTACGAGTATGATATTTGTATTTTGTTTTTTATTTTTAATGTCTCATAATAAATTGATAGTTACTCCAAAAAAAAACCAGTATCATTGAAACTAGTTTTATTTAAAATACTTTTACTTAATGAATAACTTAATAAATGTTTTTATTTTTGATGATTATAACTGTAAGAACATCAACCCAAAAGAACTTTAAATATATATAGATATATATGTATAGACAATTGTAATAATATGTTTTGTTCATTTTAAATATTCAAAAAACAAAAAGTAGTTTATTTTAATTAATGTCTATTGAATTGTGTCCCTTACATGACGAGACGCTGGCGATTTCTTGGTGATGTTGTCTTAATCCTCACACAATCAATCGGCCCCTTGTTCGTATTTCATACATAAAACAGGTTTTCAAAGGCGTGAAGGATACAATAAAAAGTAAGGGGAAAATTATATTTAATATTGAATGTCTTATGGTATTTTCTCTTCAGAAAATAAAATATGTGAGACACGCTAAAAGTTCTCAATTTTTACATGTCACTTAATAAGTTCAAGATATGTAGGTATCTCTTTTTAATATTACGAAGGCTAAAATAATTTCAACGATAGTTTGTTAAAGTATGCTTGTAATCAAGAAACCCTCTATCTTTTAGCAGTAATCATCAGCATCATCAGTATTTCAATATCGAAATCCAACTTGGCGGATTCTATGAGCTAGGTTTTCCACCAAGAACCGGATTTATTTTAGCTCTTTAGACTTGGACAAAATGAACTAAAATAAACCAATCTAATAATTGGTAATTTACTGCATTTAGCTTTTCTACCTTACATTCGATTAATTTTAATTTAATACACGCCCAAATCCAGAAATCATTACATAAAAATAATCGAAAGTTATATTTAAATCGTAAATTATACCATCCATATACAGTTAGTTGGAAACTGTCGTTTTCTATATTTCTATGAAATTGATCTTCGGAAGCGCGCGCGTTGCGGCTGCCTGACGTCATCGTGCAAAAGTGATCTGACCAGTTTTTGCTCAAGCCCCAATTTAGCGTTTGATTCCTTATGCATAACTTGAACGCTGTGCCCTAAGGTCGTCTGAGATTCAAGGACAAAAATGTTAACAGTTGCTGAAATCTTGCGGTTCTTAAAGCCATTATAATATGTATCTACTCATTGCACACGGAACATTAGAGGAATATGAAATTTTATTTTATTAATTTCATTATTTCTTAATTAGGAAAATATATCTGAAAGAATTTTATCATTTGGTTAATTTTATAAAACTTATAAACCGGATTGAATCTACGAGAGTAATAAAAATACGACAATATAGGAGGGTGACTGTGATTTATAATACATATTCAGATGTGGACTTACACTTTTTGTTCAAAGTTAGTAACAATTTTTCTTAAGTTAGTGGTGTTACTAATACAATTTATAATAATTTCTTAAAATAGTTTGAAATACTCATATCCATTTTAAACAAACAGTCAAATCACACGACACTAATAATCATATTAATATGGTTAGTACAATTTAAAGACTAATCAAGTGAAGTGTTAAAAAAAAATTCTTTTCTAACCTTATTAGTAATGACTCCAAAATAGTTTAAATAGGTACATATTATTGACCTTATAAACTAATTCCCAATATAATGAATGAGCTAAAAAGACTAATAATTTGTACATAAACAATTAAATAAGCAGTTTGTTAAATTACATAGCAAATATTTTAAGATATTTGTTTTATATGGATACGACGAACTGAAGTATAAAAAAACATGGTTACTCATAGGTCATTGGTGCCCACGGCGAATGCTTTGTTAGTGTCTGACAGACAATTTAATGATTAAAAATAATATAAAACAACCTTTTCAATGACCCTTAATGTGAACCAATTCGTTAGGTATTTCGCTTCATATTTCCATTAAATGTTTCTTATTTTAAAAAACATTATTTCTGCAGTAAATTTATTACCTTAGTAAATGTAACATTTATTAGCCTTCACAAACAAATGCTAAAGCTTTCTAGGTGAACTAGACGTTATTCTGTTATTACATATATTAATGCATGCAATACGTTAGCATTATGAGCTCTGCATTGAGTCATTTAAATTTTCTTATGAAGTCGCGTCCAACACCTCAGCACTGTGATTTTAGAAGCGTGCAGGCGATATTTTAAATATTACTCATAATTTTGTGTTCCTATACGATAAACTATCGTAAATTTTACGAAGTATTTGTGAAATATGAATAAACTTTTAAGAAATACGGTCTAAAATCGACTATCGTCCAATACGAGATATTATATACTCCAATTGACTTGAGTGTGTAATTTTATTTTATTCGCATATAATTTTAAGACCACACAAGCCGGCTTTAATATAATCACCTTCAAATAACATTATGTGCCATTGGCCTACACTATTATATATCCGATATATATATCTTATACAAATTGCTTAATATTCGAGAATGAATGTTGCAGATACATGAATAAATTTTTAAACAAAAGCTTATTACATAAATAGGGAGCAGTTGTGAAATATGAATAGGTGCAGAGCGAGGAACATTTCACATCAGATGTCACCTTACACAATCACTTCAAACATTATAATATGGCAATCAATACTGATGTAATCTCGAAATGAACAATTAGCCTCCTACGTTTTGAAAACGCGATATCGCGTGGCTACATTGCACCAGTGCAGTAATTATAGTTGGGAGCCAGTTGCCTGTCTGACTTTAATAAACGCTATTATTCATTAAAACAAAAATAACTATAGATAAAACAATTGACTTAACATAATTTATTTAAGATGGAGAAATGTCAACAACTCCAAAAGAATAAATTATGGATTGTTCATTATATGTGAGAAAAAGGTTGAATCTCGTATTAATTACGGATTAGGGTGACTAACAAAATTAACAGTTTTGAATGGAGAAAATTGTAAAATACAAAAAATGTATTTAAAGACGTTTCTATAAAGTAAATTTTTCAATAATCATTAATTGAACCAGTAACTTAATTAAAAAAAATTGTAGTAAGTTAATTTGTAGTCGTTTTGATAATGGTATGTTTTTTCAACTTTGTGAGGAAATTTTTAATAAAATATATTGTCGAAGCAAGGATATATTTAGAGTGTTGAATACAGATGTGTAGGTATCTTCAAGAACGTAGCCAGTCGGTGCCAACCACAGCCTTTAACCATAAGGCACAGTTGGTGATACTAAATTTGAAATAACATACTCGTCTTGAAAATATAGGATTACTATTATAACATAACATAACATAAAAAAATACAGTAGGTAATTTTTTTGGTACCGGTTTTAAGTGTTTTTAAATGTTGGAATTAAACATTTAATAAAATTAACAAATATATTAATAAAAAGAAAGACCATACCTATATCTAGTAAGTCTTTCTAATATGTAAGTAAGTAGCATTTAAATCTATTTTTCATTTGGATAATTTTAGTACAAATTTTAAAGCGGATGGATTATATATAACACGAAATTGTTATTTTTTTTAATCCGACTTACTAAAAATGGTGTCTTTAGGCCTACTTGGAATAATCCAAAGTAAAACAATAGATTTTGTATAACAAATAAATGTCTCGTTCTGTCTTGAAATTGTAGTAGGTAGTGAGTAAATAATTATGACTTATTATTTTTATAGTTAACAAAATCTCAGAAAACCATTCACAGTGAGTTTTTGTAATACGGTGAGAATTGTAATTATTTTAGATTATGTTTTGGAAAATATTGTTTTTAACGACGAAACGTACCTAATATTGAATTTAAATCCTTGGTTCCATCTAATCAAAATGATAGATAAGTTGAAAAAGACCACCCTTAAACGGCAATGATAATAGACAAATATTAAGTTTCTTAAAGAATGAGACAAAATATTTTAAACCTTCGATTGTGAGTGAGATGGAATAGTTGCTGCAGTACGGGTGGTCGGACGTGTTTTTTTTATTGCAATTTATGTTTACAATCGGTTTCGAAAGTCAATGTTAATGTTCGAATTGTCTAAAGGCAATTAATTTAAGTCGAGACATATTTAATTTATAAATTTTATTAGATATCATAATTTATATGCATAATATTTTATATAATTAAAATTCTATTTGTTAAATGTATTAAAGACATACTGTGATTAAATATATTATATGTAATTTATACTATGACTCCACCGAAAATACCTTTGATTTTAAAGTTACTTGAAGCTAAAGGCGAAGGTATAAAAGATTTTTAAAAGCTCAAGTTAAAAGAAAGAAATAAAAGATATTATGTTAAAGCCTTTAAAAAATGCGATAGTTGGTACATAGGTTTAAGTAAGATCTTAAAATCATAGTGTAGCAAGAGTAAACGAATTATGGACCTAGAGATAACAAAAATAATTAAGGATAGGGATTCTCATAATCTTAAAAATTGCAGTTATGTTAAGTTTTATATATAAACATGTATGGGACGTATACATATTTACAAATTTTAATTTAAGAAAAAGGAGAAAATCAGGTTTCAAAAGTTTTTTAAAGAATAAACAAAATTTTATCTTTCTTAACATAATTGCGTCGATGAGCGCGGGTGTTGAGAAAGTCACTGATTACACGTAGTCGCGGCATAGACGCCGACGAGGAAGCGCGCCTCATCTAACCGGTAACCATTCAATTGTTTACATCGGGTGATATAAAAAGCACATTGACATTTGTACAAAATAAATTACGCACTTCTCGTCTTTGATCTTATGCTACGCTTGCCTTTTATTTAGACAGCAAGGCTATGCACAGTAATGCTTAGGAATTTGTTTAAAAGAGATACGTATAGTTTATTTTAATATATTAAAAAATATATAATAACAAAAGAATTAAAAATAGCAACACAATTTCATTTACAACATTTATATTTAAAACAAAATGTTGATACACATTACACATTTTTGTACTTAATAATATATAGCTCAAATGGTAATTTTGTAACATTTGTTTCCTACGTTATTAGTTATTTTAATGTCTCATGAGCTGTTTGATATTTTAGTTAAGATGATATTCATATTATGTGACATGTTAAACGATTATTGCTTCTATATTTTCTTACAAACGCGTTTTCATTTACCATATGATATTGATCTTTGCGTTTGAGCCACTATAAAATGTTATGTGAATATCGCGACGGCTGATGTTAAGAAAATACAATTTGCAAGTTTTCCTTCGTAAGACTTGTTATACTTAGGAAAATAGTACACTCATAATTTCTGTCTTTAATATTTTGTGGAAAAACAGTATAAATTTATGGATACAATTTGAAGGGCAGTTTATAAGTGACAAATATAAATTATGATTCATAATAATCGTCGTCATCGAAATTCACAGAGATTTTATTCAATATTTAAATCCTGTCTTGTTTAATATTGTATATAAGGTTAAACTTTATAACATTCATATTATACTCAAATATTAATGTTTACGCTAAATCGATAAAGTTTTTATTTTTTCTTTGTCAATCTTCGTAAAAAAGCCTTGATTTTCTATAAAATAAACATTTAGTATAGTAAAAAATAATCATTAATATTCTTTCATAATTTACTATACCTAATATCCGTCTTCCATTAAAAAGTCACAGTACCACCTACTAAACTAGATTAATAAAAGCTGTAATGAATCGATATCTACAGCCTTGTAGTCTACCATTAGTGAGTCAATTTGCAAGTAATATTTTTGGTTTTAACAAAAATTTTAATGGTCCTAAAGTAACACAGAGCGGTCTATTTGATGCCCGCAACCAACAAAAGAATCGAAATACAGCATATTGTGTTATAAAATTGAACCGTGAACTGAAGTAAATACTCCAATAATATACAATTTACCATTACCGAATACACAGATCTAAATACCGGCAATAAAATTATAAATTTATATTAACACACATAGAAATTAAGAAATTAGGAAGATATTGCATTTTTCTTTATGTAAAATATTTATAAAAGTAATTTTATAAAACGTATTAAATCTGATGTTAGAGCTCCAACTATATGTAGTATACAGTTAAAGCTTCAGTCTAATATTATTTTGCATCATATAAATGCACGTGTTAGAACACCATGCAAGCGTTATGGCTTTCTATTCAATCATCGAATTCAATGCGCTTTGTATAGGACTGTCTTGCTGACAATTCAAGAGCAGGATAGACACATTCTATAAATGAGATAGCAGCAATAGTTCCCACAACGATTACGTTCACCTGAGATATAGTAGTGATGAGATTTGTCGATATGATATGATGATAGAAAGAATCGGCTCCACTCCTAACTATAATAAGGAAATACGAATGTGTTTTATAGGTAAGAGTGTAAGACATTAGAAACTTTCACGGTACCCTTATCTTATGCCATAGTAGTCTAAAATGGGTTATGTTATATACATGACTATTTTTGTGTTCAAAAGGTTTCTATACGTGGATATAAAATTAGGAAGACAAAAATGATTTTTTAAAGTATCGATAAGCTATCTAATGACCAACAACACTAAAGAGCATGCACCTTGGCAGCACTAAGGGAAATGGTTTTTTTAATCACATCACTCTTCACAATATATCATCCCTTTATTTATTCTCTGCAACATATTTGCGCACTCGTCTTTGTCCAATTTTAGAGCAAAGGGGTCCTGAATAAGTTCTATTTCTATAGATTTCATAACTGACTCTGAGAAATAATGAAACGAATCTCACTTGTAGACCTCGTTTCATTAAATTATAATAATAATATTAATATGTTTTGCAAAAACTGAAAGCTCCTAAATTAGTAAGGGACGACGAAATTAAGTTTCAAATATAAAAAAGGACATAAATCAGTAAAACTATTTAAAACGTAACACAATACAGCTTTGGCAAAGGCGTGGTCAGAAATACAATTTTATTTTTGAGAGAAACGCAGGGGGTCATTCCTTTATCATGATAATGGCGGACTGAAGAATTAGGATGCGGTAGTGTAATCAATAGGAGATGGTCGATGTGACCCTCTTTTGTTATATTTGACCCAGTGACAGGTTGTTTTGTAATGGTCAAGTCGTCGCTGCCTTTCATAGGTTTGCAAGTGAAATGCAACCAATTCAAAGGCAGGTCAAGGATAACCGGCTTGGCGCCTTGTACCTGTCCTTGTTAAAAAATTAAATAACAAATAATCTCATGAATGTGAAAAAGTTTATAATGTCAAATATATGAAATGAGACCAGTATGATTCATAAGAAATACTAAGGGTTAATTAGTTTTTAAGTACTCTATAGATAATACACAAATATAGCATAATTTATATTGTACCTACTGCCTATGATGTAAAAAAGTGGTTTGTAATAAAAATATAGAAATAAAAATTGTAAGATAAATTTTAATGGAAAGTGGGGAATTTTCTTATTTAGATATTTAATTGTCTTAGGAGTCTTTGTTTCTTAAAATTTGTTATTCGAATAGAAACAAGAGATTTCAAAGTTTGGTAAGCTCATGGTAGAAACGTTATCAGTTTTTTTTATTATTTTTTTACATCTTCTATGTTATAAATCTTTATAACATTAACAAATGTACTTAGTGTCTGAAGTAAATTTTCCTTATGCTAAACGTATAATGTTCAAAACTATGTTCCTCAAACCGATAATATCCGAAGTGCAATAAACATCACGTTTAACAAAATTCCACAGATTTCGTCTGGGTAGTGCATCGTGCATTTGGCGCCTTGTAAGATACATAGCTTTTTTCTACTATTATTAAACTCAAATTCCTCAAATAGCATTTGCAAACCAAATTCAATCTTCCCTTTATATCTAAAAGTATCATAATACATTGGATCCCGTTTAGCTAGGATAAAATCTAAGTTAATCGTTTAAAATAGTTGTGTAGTTAATTTTGATCTTTATTTTGTTCACAGAAGGTTTAACTTTCTGTGAGCGTTATCAATCTTCTGGTTCCAGGATAATAATAATGCATTTTTTGTTATCCGGTACGTCGGTGTGCGTGGATGCACCGATTGTGTATGTGTGCCTGTCTAGTCGTGTAGCAGCTGTGCCTATTATTTTGTATTAGTGTCGATATCTTCTACAATATAGAGTGACCGATAAATTTAAATTTTGTTGAAAATATTTATTATTAATTTGCTAATATCTATAATATTACTTTCCTTTTGAGTTTTATGCACAATAATTGTATGTTTTTATGAAAAGTAGAAAATCGTTACAAATCCAATATAAATATTTTGTCAGTATTTTAGGAAGTACGTGTAAATTAAAATTCGCAGAATTTTTTCTGACGATTTCGTTATTTTTTATCAGCTTTACTAATTTCGGAAAGGAAATTTAAAAATACGCTTTGCTTGATCATAGCGAGCTTGTAATTAATACAAAAGGATATAAAAATATACCGCAATACTTTTATTATTATAGTTTATTTTCTTAGATAGACATTACGGTCATGGTCCATATTCTGTTTAAAATTATTTTTCATAGACCAAATATCAAGATACTTCCATCCGCTCACAATATTATAAAGAAACATTTTTTGCATCGTTGGCAAAGCTATTCCCAAGAACATGTGGACCGCTACGTTGCTAGATCAAATACACCATTCTGCTGCCATTGTACCTTTATCAATACGTATTAAAAAAATCTGTATATGTCTCTCTCCTTCTTAACAAAAATATTTAAGAAAGAATGAAACAGCGACAGATAATAAGATGGCGTCCAGTATAATTACTTCTAAATGAATAGAAACTAAACAATGTGTTGTGAAATTGAAAAAAAAAGTGTTTCCTTTAAGAATATTGCTAATTTTTATATTTATTTTCATGTGATGGTCTTAAATATTAGTTAAATAATCTATTACAAATTTGTAAACAATAGAGTGATAGATTTCTTTAGATAAACAGATATTTTGTGTGAACAATCTAGATATAATTCAGAACTCGGAATTGTATTGATAATATGAATTTAATTACATAGTTTTTATCTCGAAATGTTCCAGTGTAAAATCGTAAAAAAGGACCTAATGCTGACTGAATATTAGTTGCGAAACCAAACAATTTATAGGTAGATCCAGCATAATGCAATGTACAAAGCTTTGTCTTCAAGATAGATCAAAATTAAAACCATCAAAAAATGAGAAGTCGGGACGATTTTGCGAAAAACGGTTGGTGGACCCCGGACATGAAGAAGATCCGCGATGGAATGATAAAATGTGTGTATTCTTTATCATTCATTAAACTGTTATTTCAAATTTTTTACGATAAACTTTATCCATTGTCTCGTAAAATAGACGCTTTGATGTAGGTATGCTAGAACGTTTTTCATAAATAAAATTATACTAAGGTTTACTCATGAATATATTTGTATGTGATATATCACTTATCACTTACTTAGAGCATATGCTCGCCGTATGGTTAGCACTACTAAAATCCTAAAATGTTAAAAAATATAAACAATTTAATAAACACAAAGAACTTTGTTTATTACATCATATTTAAAATTAAATGTTTATCATGCTTGTTTTCAGGTTTTATTGCAGTGATGTTGATATCAATAAAAAAAATGACAAATGCACGTTACAAAGCGGAAACGAACTAGTTCTTACCGTACAAAACTTACAATTTAAAGGAAACGTTGAACAAAAGAAAAGACCGCGGACTAGTTTCAAATACAAATCATTACCGATTAATCAAAAGCATAGAATGTTTGTAAGAGAAAATGTCGAAGACTTGGATCAAAATGCAGATTGCGACTCCGAGCTCAGCAATTATTTTGATAATTATGCTAAATACTTCACAAATAGCAATTCTAGACCGACATCTAGTAAATCTAGTTTAATTTTAAACGATTTCATTGATAGACTTACCGAAAATAAAGCTATTCAAGTAGACATGGGACTCAAATCAAAAAAGAAACAAAAGATTCCATTAAAGACTAATAAACTACAAAAACATAAAACTTACCACGAAAATAACTTCAAAATTTTAGAGAGTGATGATGATACAAAGATATTATTTCATAAGAATAGCAAACGAAAAAGTCTAACTATTACCAGGAATGAGAGCCCTGCAACCCTCCAAATAATAAGAGTGGATGTTGTTTGTAGTTATAGCAGCAGTTCAACTATGTCTGATTATGAAGAACGTAAAAAAATATCATCCAATGACCTGAAAGAAAATATAACAACCAACACAAAATCACATCCCGCCAATAAATACATATTGACAAATTCAGTAAAAACTTTGGATGAGAATATTTCAAGTGGAAAGGTCACCTTATTGTGTAAAACATTTAAATTAAGTGATAGATCGAAAACATTATACAATAAAAATTCTAAGGTATAAATGTACAACCTGAAGCTATATACTCACTATTTAAATTCTGATGAACATTCTTTGTTTATTGTGTTATTTGATCAATATTTCTACAAGATGCTCTATTTTGCAATGATATGGGCCATAAATAAAAATATTTTTATCACAGACAGATTTTTTGATTTCTTCATTAAAAATATATTTTAATGTTGTTTTATGTTTTCTTTTAATATGCCGTAGTTTTTAAAAGTTTTGAGCGTGCCTAAATATAAAAGAAAATGTAACTTAATTACCTATTACGCAGCGAACTTTGCGTGCGACATTGAAATATATTGCGTGAATTTACAATAGAAACAAGTTTATGGGAATAATATAATTTTAATGTCAGTAGTTTTGACATAAATCAGAATAATTATTTCTTTTTTAAAATAAAATAGTTTGGTGATTTTCAAACCATATCGCAGTGCCCAAACTGATAATATGATAAGGTACAATGATTACAATTTGATACATATATCATTTAACCTAATTCTGCATTTGTTCTATTGTAATTTTTATTTGCAATACAGCTATAAAAGTATCACATGCCTTGAATTGTGTTCCCTTTTCCATTTGTATGATATTTAAAGTTTGGATTTATAATTAGACGGCGATAACGCGTCCAGTACATGAAACCAAGAACAGCAGAAATGGCAATGATTAAGGATCGGAACGGAAACGTTTCTGAATATTAATTTGTAGTGGAGGTCACCAGAGCCCTGGCAAATGTGACACGGAGGCAACGAAAGGATTGGTACGCCATGGACCACCCCGCCCGATGGGGTGTGTGTGCCGAATTTATAGGTGTGAGAGATGGAACTTCGGGGTAGCTAAAGGGTGAGGTGGACTTCGGGACCCCGTCGGACCCCCCAATTTGCCCTAGTCCAGCACCCCCGCCCGAGGCTCCCGTCCGTTCCTGTCCAAGCGATAAGAGAGAAGAGGGGTGAACGTCAAATGGACGTTTTACGCATAATTTAGAACAGTAAATGGATTCGAACACCCTGCACGCAGCATACCTACTTCGAAAACATTTATGTCTGTTTCTGTACAAATAATATCAACAGCAAAACTTTTCATGAGTAGAAATAGGGGTGTATATAAAAATCATGGAAAGATAGAGCATAGATCATAGATCATAGATTTCGTGGTTGATTTAAATATCTTTTAAAATATTATATTCTTTTTTGGTATTTAGTATCGCAATTAATACAATTAATAAAAAACACGTGTGTAATCTTTAAGAATTTATATACAACGCTCTATGTATAAAATAAATATATTTGAATCATTGTAATAAAAGTTATCATTAAGGCTATATATTTTTCCTGTCGTTCTTGTTATTATTAATAATTAATTAGGTTTCTTATATTATCGATTTTTAACTAATGAGAATTCACTGCAAAATGGGCGCTAATGGTCCTCAATTGACGTAAAATAATCCTCAATGGTGGACCTGTTTCAAAAATTGTGTAGATCACATTATGGTCACAGAGTTTTTTAAGAGCTTATTAACGGTTCGAAATTCGCCTCTGGACAGCACTTTTGCTTACACATTTTTAATCATTATGTTTCAAAGATATGTGATGATTGATTTTTTTGAGCAGAAGAGATGGACGATTGAACACAAGCATCGAAAAATTTAAACTTGAATGCGATTATATAACTGGTGTATAGAAGTCTTAACACATGCAGCACTCATACTACAAAAATAGGCATAATGTGCTAGTGATATGCAGCCTAACCTTGTGGTTGACACGTGACGCAAAGTTTAGTCACCTGCTGAATTTTTAAATGGCATTCTACCCTTTTCAATTATCCGTTGAAAGAGGGGTTGTTTCACTGTCCAAGCTTGGTTGACAATCCTTTTTGCGATACTTAATTATTAACGAAAATTTCTTAATTTAGATACAACAGAAAAATTGCAGCATTGATTATATGTACATATATTGAATACTGAAATAGATTATATATAGCTCAAGGAAATATTACCTATAATATTTACATTTTTATCTAAGCCCTTACCCATAAAAACATCAACCAAACGATAACATTGGTTAAGGTCTTTAGTGGTGATAACTTACTAAAATATAGAGATTTATTTACACAGTCCAAAACTTTTTGACAAAAGATTTAAACTTGGTTTTTTAAAATTCTTAAACTAGGATGTTTATAAAGCGACGTTTCAGTAATTATAAATTATTCTTAACCAGATTTCCTTTTTAATATATCACAAAGATTGGATTCGTAATTAAAGAAGGCGCAAGATATGAAGCTATTTATTTTACCCGAAAACTTGAGTAAAATTTTTTCCCCAAAATCGATCATGTCATCATAAACTAAGTATGTACTAAGTATATATAAAGAACTAAGTGTATATATGAGAAAAATAAGGCAAAATACGAATTTGTAGAACTGACTATACAAAGTTTTAAGGGGTTGTATGTATGCCTGACGACGGCGGAATTGATATACTTATATCATCTATTTTTAAATAGATCTATATGACTTGAATGAAGATCCAAGAGTCTCATTTTTTGAGTCGAATGTTTGAAATTGAATGATTTTAAGATTTATAACTTCAAAGTACCAAAATTAATTTTGTGTTTAACTTCAACGACCCATCTTCTTTCAGTTTTAATGTGAAATTCTCATATTCGGGATTATATTTAGACGAAAGAGCTATTATTTGTTACTAGAATATTTTGATAGTTTGTCTATAAAAGAAAATCTTTATACTATAAGATATTTAAATATTGTCCGTGGAAAATATTCTGAGTGCGTAAACGTGCTAAGAACTCCATTTTCATAGTAGTTAATAACATCTGTTTTATTTTTTGTTATCATTCAAAGAATACTAACATCTTATAGTACTTTTTCTGAAGTGGTAAAAAGATATAAGAAATTACAAGTTTTAAAATTGTTGTTCTTCGACTACAACTATCTTTAAGAATTTTTAAGAAGTCGTTCTTTTGAAAAATTTGTGAAAAATGTAATAGTAAAGCAGACTATTTTAAAAGGTGAGAAAATTCTTTACTTTTTAAGGAAAACAGGTCCCGAAAATTACTCCTGTCGAGAAAGTAAAAAAATGATAGTGACGTGACCCACTAGGGGAGAAGATAATAGAGAATTACTTCCGTCGAAGCACACTTTAAGCATTGTCCAATTAAGTTATGCCTGTGTTCCAATTTTTCATATTGACTGCAAGAAAACATTTTAGAAATATTATATATCGATGTTCAGACTAATGAAATAAAAATCCATCATTCATATATTATGTACTCACGATGAAATAAAGATCAATTATAAGAATTTATTGTAATTTAATAATTTATATTATAATTATTTTGGTATTAGTTTTGGTATAAACAAACTGTGCTGAAGTCGGAATAGGTTATAGATTAAAATGTATACTAGTTAATTATTATCAATATCCAAAGCAGAAACGTCTACATAATTAAGCCCAATATCGGCTTTCAGATATCTACGCTTAAGGGAGATACATATTAATATGAGAATTTAAGCCGGGGTCGAGCATCGCAAGGATTCTATACCCACCCCGCTAGAGTCCGAATATGTTGTAGTGTGCGTGACTGGTCTATGTGTGAAGAAATTTCATAATAGGTGTGCGTTGTACTCAGCTCAAATTTTACATCTAACATCTCAGTTATACAGTGGGTTTTATTATGAATAGCGTATTACGTAACATTATTTTATAAAAAGGTTTTTATTTACCAAATGTAAACAACTTCTTAATAGAATTATAAATATTATTTTATATTATCAACAAATTTTTCTAAAATTGATACCTCATTATACTTTAAAAAAATATTCAAACTTTGTTCGTGTTAAATACATATAAAAAATACATACGTATTGATGTATGTTGTCTTTACTTAACGAATTTAAAAGTAACAGTAACATACGCGGAACACGCTATATACATCGACATGTATAAATATAGCTAAATAGTAGGTATTATTAATTTATCTGTAGCGGAGAACTAACCATCGCCCCCACAGCCACCTCTGTTTAAACATTTCCAAATGAGTATGCAGAAGACTGTACCTAATACATGGCCATAACACCCTGGCCCCCTAAATTACTTCAGCTTTAATTAAAAGCCCAGCAATTCTGAACATGACAAGTATTCTAAATGTGACCTCTGATATGGCGAACTGAATTTGTCGTAAGATTTTAGTGTGAAATTTTTAGCTTAAAGTTTTTGTAATTATTTTATAAGAGTAAGACTGACCGATTGTGATTATCAGAATTTTGTAATAATGGTGTCGGTATTTAAGAGCAATAAAATGAAGACCATAATAATTTACAGATATAAATAAATATTCAAAGTATATGATGTAGTTTAAAGTGTTACGATATAACCCGTCTCACCCATACAAAGAAGAATAACTGGATTACAACCAAACTTGAAACAAAGACAAACGTTTTGTATTAAATTAACAGAAAAGTTTCTATATTGTCACTATTGAGCGACTTGATTTTTTTTTTGAAAACTACAAAAATATTTGTTTTGTAGGTAAACTTTAATATAATATTTAGTACAATTCAGATCTACGGCTTAATCATAGCTATGATCTCTTTGTTTAATTTAATTAAATTACATTTTTTTAAATCTAATATGAAATATTAAATAGGTGATCATAAAGTATCAAGTAAATATTTAAAGTGGTATAATTAATAATAAGTATTTACTATTTACTTCATTTAGAAACTACACTCTTCATTATTGGGCCCTACATCAGATGTGAGACCCAACACAATATAAATTTAATTACGTCGTAATGTTTTAAATGTAAATAATAATGCTTATATATTGTTATAATTTAATTTTATTTTGTTATAATCCCGTCAATGACATTGAAAAAAGTAATAAAAAGTAATTAGTTGTATAATATTTATTGGTTCTGACGAAATGTTGGTCAAGATGTTAAAATAAACTTCGTTTTCAGCGACTTTCCATGGCGAGACAAATATTTTGTTCCATGTTTAATAAAAATGTAATGTAAGGTGGCAAAAGTGTCCGTATAGTTCCAAGATGAAATTTAATTGGGACAAATTTTTGAAACATATTTTCTTTGTTCGTGTTTAGTCGGGGTAATAATGTAATTAGATTTGACAAAATATATTCTACTTTGTTAGGATTAAATTCAGAACTGATTACTTAGGATATTTGGATCTTAAAACTAGCATCTAGTGACTTCATATAATGTACTGAAGAAAATGTGAAGTCAACGGCCGCTGTAACTGGTGACTACAAACTCATCAATAACTTAGACGGAACATTTACTAAAGAGCGATGATATTCGGTCATTATGTAGTTATTTAATATCATATAAGCCATTGGACAAGAATGAATTTTTGGAATGAACTAGAAATTGTATAAAATGTTGCGGAGCACATTTCCATCGTCAGGGGAATTTGCACAAGGAGGAACAAGGAAGAAGGCACCCCTTTATCTGGGGGAGGGGGAGGTCCATCCGTCCTACATACGAGGGTAGCTGTTTACAGCGAGCCGGGCACGCACGCCGCTCTGTTCTACGTTCTACAGATTCAGGGCTGCGAACCGGACACACAGGGCTGGTGCAAGACTATTTTAGATATAATAAATGCGAAAAGTTATAAAATATTTTAGCTATTTTTAAGTTTATATCAACCTAGCCTAAGTTGCAGTGCCTAGTACAGTTAACATTTGCTTTTAACAATCATAACAAAATAAATATGAAATTATTTCCATATATGTTTTAATTATTGTGCAGGATAGAAAAGAAAAGAGATCTTACTTGACAAGAATTTGCTTTTATGTTTTAGAAAATCTGTTAAATTAAAATATATGTATATAAATATTGAAAACACACAACTATAGGTCTAGAAACATTAAAACTCGCTTGGATGATTAAAAATATGATATCGTTAATAACATAAATAAATTATATATATATTTTAAATATTTAAATTGTATTTGAATTAACCCTAACGCTAGTCTCCGCACTAGATGACGCAGGCGAGGAGGTGGGTAGGGGTTTTTGGGGTCCGGGCGGGGTTGTGGGTGACCCTCCTCCCCCCGTTGGCCGGTAACACGAGTGCGTCTATGCGAGGCATGTATCTTGGACGGGCAGATATAACAGAGAAGTAGCCCCCAGAACCCAGCTTGGATGTTCATAACAGGTTTATGCTCTACTTCAATATTAGTAACTTATTTTGAAATATATATTTTGTAAATATATATATCGCTAAAATATTATAATAATCATATCTTAGAAATCAATGTGTACACTATCATATAAAGAGGTGGAAGGCATGCTTAAACAATCCTCTTTTCACATAAAATGTTATGATTTAGGTGTCTGATATTATTTATCACATTTTTAACTCAGTCTGTAATTTGTTTCACTTTCAAGATCTCAAATATTTTTTTTATGTGAGAATCAAATCTTGTTTAAATGTAAGCAATAATTTATATTATATTTTTTTGTAATTTTTTTTATATTATGACTTAATATTAAACACTCTTTTTTATTATTATCTACAGTTTGAAAAATAATATGACGTCAGTAATTTCTTCTTCGTTATAAAATTAAGTATGACATAACAGTGTTTCCAGAAATAATTTTAACAAATTTTTATTTATTCGATAAACTTAATATTCTTATTTGGATCAATAAATATTAAAATAGAGCATATCTCATGTGTATCAGAGCTATTTTACATGTGCACGGACTTTGCTGCCCGCCCTACGTATTGGTAGGTAGGGTTCGAGAGTAGGTATCCAAAGAGACTGAATATATATTGTGAAGGTTGTGTGTAGTCTCGAAATAGGAACACTTTCCATTTCTCTGAAAACTGAAAGTTACTGAAGTTTGTTAATATTGAGAAAGTGTGTTTGGGTGCCATTTAAAACTTCGATTTCTAATAAGCGGATATAAATAATATACTCTATGTAACTTGGGATTTGTTAGTAAAATCTTATAAGTAAAATATAGCTCCTGCGAGTTTTTTACAATCAATAATATAATTTATTTTAGAGATATATACATATATATATATATATATATATAGGAAAATAAAAGAACCAAATGAGTAATTTTAGTACAAAAACACGAGATATTTTAATGAAAGAGATTTTTCTTGCAAATTTCTTAGGAGTGACTACCAAAAATATTTTAGTTTTTCCTTCATCTATTAGCAGTATATAGCAGCCCAGGTCCATATAACTGCACCAATGGTTCTCATTGAGTGAATATGTAGGATTTATATTCTCACTCATTCGCTCAAATGTTCATATATTTGTGTGTTTTAACTTATGTGTTTGTGTGTTTAATTGTTATGCTCAATTTTTTAACATGTACCTTTTTATGAACTGAGTGATTGTTATTATTCTGAATTCTTTACCTTATAAATATGCAGGGGAAATTAGAATATATGATTAAATATCCTTTATAGTTTATGACATTTCATATATATTTCCATTACCACTTTCATCATTAAAAATTATAACATTAAAATAACAAGCTGCCCGTAACAACATCAATTGATTAATTTTGCGAATTTTTTTCAGTTCTATCTTATATCTCAGATGAAAGAAAAATTGTACTTACATAGTATTTTCATAGGATTATACCAATTATTTATTTTATTATAAACATAGTTCAAAAACCTGTTCTGAATAGCGATGATTAATTATGAAAATGTTGAATATGAAACGAAAATATACTAAACATTTTGGTGCAATACTAAATTGATATGCTAAGTTACAAAATATTTTCGATTTTAAACAAAGCCCTAAGACGCTGTATGTATGACACCTGTCGTCAGATATCACAGAAAATGCTTAGATTTTAAGGGAAAGAAATGTGTTACATAGTAGGTAAATGTAATCTTTATTTTGTCTTATTAAAAGTAACATAAATTTTATATAACATTTTATAAAAACATTGAATTATATTAAAAAAATACGGTTTTGTGTAGTTAAAACAAACGGCATAAGAAGCCTTAAAGCTAACACAAAGAGTATATTTCTGACCACTGACGGGTAACATGGAAAAATAAAAATATTTTAGGAACATAATTTCGAAGATTTGAGTTATGAGATTTAACTTCTATATCAAAAAAACAATGTAATGATTAAGTATTAAGCTATAGTTGACCAAATGACACTTAGATATAATGCACTTTATTTGAAAATTAACGAATGTTTTATGATTGGCCCATCAGTAGCTCTATCGGGTCCCATCAGTTTTTCACATGAACTAATAACGAGGCCTCCGCAATAAACATCGCTGGAGCGTGAGTTTCGAAAGGCAAATCTGTAAATTCAATTAAGGTTGCGCGCATTTTTCGGACATAGGCGTTCGGGGCGAGTGAGCCAGCCCTTCCGCCGCAGGCTTTCGCCCCCGCATTGGAAAATTTTCTCTCGAAAATTGAAGATATTTCGTGCCTTCCTCCCCGGGGGCGACTCGTTCCTCGACACTTATGGTCGGCGTCGTTGGGTGTGCAGGAGGCTTTTTACATAAAGTCCACACGTATAGGTATCGATCGCGGGCCGCCGGACACCCTGTACGCAGATGACGGCCCCTTCCCACCCCAGCGCCCTATTTCCCCCTTTCATTATGTAAGTGCGTAACGCGTGTTCGCGCGGACCTGATTAGGGAGCCTCTTTTTTAACTGACCCCCTCGCCTGCTAGCATCAAACTTGGTTTAAGAGTGGTAGTACCACGTTTTAGTTTAGATTATAATTCCAGGACCGTCGTATACAGTTTGTTGGACAATCGAGTACCATATAACAAAAAGGGATAATTATATGAATTTATTAATTTAAAAATATTAACACAACTTGTATTTGTTTAAACAAATAGCGTAATGCATGTGAAATATGAAGTTTGGTATTATATTTATTAATTCGTGTTAAATTCTAACAGTGCTTGATATTTACTGGACCATTTCTAAACGAGGCCGAAACTTTACAAGTGATGAAAAGGGGTAGATCTACATTAAGTATTCTTAAAGACGAATTGTACAAGAAAAGCAAAGTCTCGTTTAAAACTGAAGATTTAAGCTTATATTGGATCTTTCCAAAGGTCGAACACGAAGGAATTTTCCAATAAAGATGTTTCAGTTAAATTTAATAATACAAAATATGTACAGACACTTTCTAAAATTAACAATTTCATCAGTAAATGTATACTAATTTATAATGATTACTAAAACTATTTTATAATTTAATAAGGCTAACCTCGCCGGTGCGATATAAACATATTAAGTATGGGTAAGAATGGGTATACTATATCTATGGACCTACTAAAATTGACAGGATGATATACACGTTTAAAAAAACATTAAAATATTTCATTTCAAAGCTTGTCGTATTTAGAAAAAAATTATAACTCCATAATTTGGTTCAATTTCATTTTGATTCTGAAATCAAAAGGTTTTGTTCTAAAATGTATCCCGATTTAAACATATTTCAAACAAGATATATATACTTAAAAAAATAAGTAAAAAGTAACTTTTATGTTACATGCAATTTTAAATACAACATACACATTTATAAATCGAGTTACAAATAATAAATGAGACTACCATAATTTTCAGCAGTATTTCAATGTATATTTTCTGAGGCCGCCTCTCGCTATGCACAAACATAGAACGTTCAACCAGATGTTAATATTTAATTATGTATGTTTTAACTTTCTTCGTGTACTACAAAAGTTCAAAGGTAAAAGAGTAAAAACGTTATAATGGTCATATTTGCAAAGTGTATAAGATTTAATACAGTGGCAAAGGTAAATCCATTTTGTTTCCTCTGGTATCTTATTGTACTTAATAACTAGGGGAGAATGTGGATAGCCTCTTGAAGACTCTTCGTAGAGCGTGAAAGTGTATTTTTTATTTTCAAAACTATGAGAATTCCTTAGTGTTAATCTAAATGGATAATTTTAAAAGGACTTTATCACTTCCACTTAAAATTAAACTTTTATGTCTTTGAATAATTGATGTACAATTGTAAAGAATATAATACAAATGTAAACTTAAAATTTAAAACGATGTAGTTTTAAACAGGGCAGACGAAATATTGTTGCGCCATCTATTGAAAACTATTTTTACTACATTTAACATTTAAATAATATGAGATAACCTAACATTAAACAGAATTATAAATAATAAAATAATTAAGAACGTGTAGTAAAATTACTTGAAAATTATTATAAAACTTTCAGTTACAAATTTAATCTTTTTTTTTTAAAGTATATATTTCGGTTAGCAGATGTCGTACAATAGTTTTATTTTTAGACTAATACAAGTTGTTTATAAAGTCAATTTTAAAGTATAATTTTAATTTATTATCCATTTATATTTAGTTTGGTAAGTGGAATTTCTGCTATGTGCAGTTTGGCATAGTGCCATCTGTTGTCATTATTAACAACTATTTACGTATACAATTTTGAAAGTTTGCTATAATTAGAGTAAATAAAGGACAAGAGATGGCTCTATAATAAACTATAAATTTTACTTCGTAATGGTTTTTGCTAATTATTTACTTATCTTCGTCAGTCAGGTTATTTTATCTTAAATTATCAATACATACTAAATTTGATTATCTTTGTAATCAACGGTCAACAGACATCTTGTCTTTTTATCCCTCTATTATAAAGTGAATTTGTTAACATGTTTTATATTTTTAATTGTTTAATTAGTAGGTCGATATCAAATCTATGTTTGCGTTTTAAAACTAAATCTGTGGATATTTAAGCTATAATAACGCATATGGGTCGTTATATCCAAAATATACCTAAGGTATTCACTCGCAAGAAACAGATGTCGCTACGACCCTGAATTTCGTGCGCCAGCTCTTTCTGTAATGTGGTGCCCTGAGAGAGGAATGAAAGCCAACACTGCTGAATAGATACTGCCTTTATTTCCAATAGACCGTACATTAAATAGGTACAAAATTAGGTTACGTAAGTATATAATGGTTAATAAGTACGTTTAGTTAATATAATACTACCTCTCATCTCCACCGCAATAAAAAAAAATAAAATAAACAATACAATTTATTTTATTTTAGCTTATATTACGAATGTTAATATAGTATAATGTCATATTATAATTACTATTTTTACAAACTTTTCAAGTATTTAGTACAAAAACTTTTAACAAAATTGTTAGGTAATTGGTTCAAAATACATTTTTGTTCTGTTTTTGTAAATAACATAGTTTTTATTATCCTTAATTATTTCTACATTGGGTGAACATTCCCTTATTACTTTGCATGGACCTAAATATATGTTTTGGAACTTACTGCCGGTTTCATTTTTTATTAAAATCAAATCATTCTGCTAATAAGTCATAGGGTTTATATTACGATCATACTTATTTTTTCTTTTTAATTTACTAGCTATTAAATTTTCTCTAGCCTCTTTTTGTGACGTTTGTAATCTGAATTTGAGTTATAAAGGATAATTATCAAAATTGTACTAAGGATCAACTTGTGTTGATTGCAAATTAGATGGTAAAATACATTTCTTACCGAACACCAACTCATAGGGAGTGAACATAGTCTTCGTATGTACTGCAGTGTTATAGGAAAAACACTAAAATGGAAGCCACATGCTCCAAGGTTCTGAGTGTTTGCCTGTCTGTATTCGCAAATAGTTACCTAGATGTTTGTGAGAATTCTTCAAGGCACTGATACTTTGATGATGATAAGCGGTAGACTGCAGCTTGTTAATATGCAAAAGTTTACGAACCTCTTTCATTGTGTCCGATAAAAACTCCGTTCCCCTGTCTGTAGCTATATCCTTCGGGATACCATACCTGAGAATAAAATTGTTTACGAAGTTACTGGCTACCTCACCTGACTTTTTTGATATTAATGGGCAGGCCTCAATATACTTGCTCAACTTACATTGTATAGTTAAAATGTACATATAATTATTGTAATCTCTGTCTAATGGCACTACTATATCTAAATATACCTTCTCAAACGCTGAAGTTGCCGTTAAACTTATTGTCATAGGTTCCTTTGTATAATGTGAGGAATGTTTTTGTTTTTGACATTTATTACACCTTTTTATAAATTCTGCAACATCAGCTTCTAATTTTGGCCAAAAATAATATTTCTTTATGTTATTTACCATTCGTCTTATGCCGGCATGGTCACTTGTGGGTAATATATGAAAATCGTTTAAAATTACACAATTATTGTCTTTATCAGTTATTCTCTTTGTTCCCCTTAAAACACATATACGTGGTCCGGACCAATTACTTATGTTATTTACTTCATTTATTAACTTTTCCACAAATTTATTATTTTTCTCAGTGTTAATAAAGTACATTTCTTTAATATTTATTTTCCCACAAAATATATCCAGCTCTCTCACAAATTCGCCTGACGATAGTTGCAAACGAGAAGCTAAATTAATAAAAATAGTATTCATTGAGGGCACGTAACTCAAACATCCCTTCTCATGCGTTATCTCTTACAATTTACGATATTGATTTAATTCATAAGCGCTTATGAAACGTAATTCCGTGAAATATTTCGGTTCGCTATGTATTTCTACAACTTTTGGTTGATCAGTCCAATCGTTTTTAGAAATAATAGCATCCCGTTGTTGTTTAGGCCTATGGCCACTCGTCATTACATTCATCACCGTTTGATTCATCTCTTTCAAGTCCTCAGAAGTTAAATACAAACGTGAAAGTGCGTCAGCGGCAGAATTATTCTTCCCTTTTAAATATTCAAGTACAAAATCATATTCTTCTAATGCTAACCTAAATTTAATTTAACGACTAGATGGATCCCGCATTCTAAATAAATAGATAAGTGGCTTATGATCAGTATGAATTTTGAATGTCCTACCATACAAATATGGACGAAAATGCTTCACGGCCCATACAATCGCAAGCAGTTTCTTTTCAATCGTTGGGTACCTTTTTTCTGCTTTGTTAAGACTACGACCGGCATAGGATACAAGCCTACCGTCAAAACTGCACCTACCCCATATCCTGAAGCATCTGTTTGTAAAATAAATTGATTAGACTCCGAAAAATCAGGGTATTGCAATACAGGATGGGATATTAAATTTTGTTTCTATAGTTCAAATGATTTTTAGCATTCCTAATACTATTTAAAAATAACATTTTTTCGACACAAATTATTTAATGGATGTGCTTTTGTTGCAAAATTAGGAATAAATTTCCTGTAATAATTTACAAACGCAACGAATCTTTGGACTTCGTCGACTTTAGTAGGAACTGGCTAATCTTTAACGACTTCTATTTTATCAGAATCTGGTATAACACCCTCTGCTGACACAATATGACCCAAGTAAAATAGTTCCTTCTGTAAGACAATACACTACTGAGGATTTAACTTTAGATTAACTTTACGTAATCTTTCATAAATGGATTGTACATTTTTAATATGACTAGGTAAGTCTCTACTAAAACAAATTAAATCGTCTTGGTACACCAAACATTTTTCGTATGTTAACCCTGTCATTGCCTTAGTCATCATGCGCGAAAATGAACTAGGACTGGTCTTTAAGCCCATAAGCATTCTAGTCATCTGAAACTGTCCGGAACAAAAAGCAGTATACTTGCGACTGTTTGGGTCTAAGCTTACATTATAGTAACCTTGATGTAAATCTAAATGAGAAAAATACATGCAACCATATAACGAATTTAAAATTTCTGTTATATTTGGAAGAGGAAATTTGTCACCATGTATACTTTTATTAAGTTGTCTGTAATCTATGACCAAACGCCATATTTTGTTTCTATTTTGGTCACTTTTCTTTGCCACCAACAAGATTGGACTGGACCATTCACTTTTGACATGGTTCAATAATATTTTCTTTCAACATTTGATCAATTTGGTTGTTAATTTCATTTTTTAAAGCATGAGGCAATCGATAGGGTTTTGAAAAAATTGGTTGTATATTCGGTTTTACTTTAATTGAGTGTTGATAAATATCAGTGGTTGATAACTTGTCCCTTTCCAAATAAAAGATATCGGGATATTTCGCACATAAACTTTCTATAATCATTAAATTTAATCCTTTCCTCTTTATTTAAATTATTTAACTTCAATTATGACAAGAGTGTTTTAACTCGCGATGCACTTTTCTCGATCTTATTAAAGTTACATATATTATATTCCTTTAAATTTTTTATATTACGTTTAATTTCAGACGAAGTTATATCTTTTGAGGTCTTATTCAAAATTATATATAATATGCCATTAATTGGATATACTATTGTACTCGCTATAAATACTACCTCACATACTTCTTTTGTACATACCACACAATCCTCTGTTAAACTGGTATTAATATAGTAAATTGATTCTGATCTGGCAGGTTACGATAATAAATGACTACACGAGTCTATTAATTGCAAAGATATTTGTTTAGATTCACTGATTCATAAAGACAGACTATTATGTTTCATATCAATCACCGCTCCATACTTTCCTAAAAAGTCTTGTCCTATAATACCATGCGACTTACAAGGTAACGTGTCAAATACATAAAACTTATGACTAATATACTGCCCGTGTACTGTCAACTGTAGACATACGTATCCGATAGCCTGTACCTTTCCACCTATCCCGTTTATTGTTATGTTTTCTTTGTTAATTGGGATGTTGAAATCTAAAACATGTTTATGTTTTATAGCTGAAATTGAGGCTCCTGTATCTATGAGCCAATTAAAAGCGTGTCTGTCTTTATAAAATAATTTTATGAAGTAACTACTATCGCTGGCTAGAATACTATATGTTGAAGGCACGAAAAAAATAATTTTCAGGTTCCGAATTCTGAATGGATGAACTCGATTGAGGCTGTGACTCATGAGAAGGCGACCTGGAAGTGTTTTTAAAGAAACGATTATTATTATGCCTTGTTAGTGTAAACACTTCAGCAGTTGAACTTGAACCTGAAGTGTCCTCATCGATTGCGGCCTGAATCGCGTCTTTCAATTTTCAAATTTTTGAGCCGTAATAATAGTGCCAATCCTACGAATTCTCATTCCGTCGCTAAATTGACGAATTGCCTGTTTCTCGTTAATAGATTTTAAAATATTAAATTTTTCAACATTTCCCTCAGATTGAGAAATTGTAAGATCAACGAATAATTCGGATAAGGTTTTTCCGAAAACATCTATAGATGCATCATTTTGCCTGCAATTAAAAAACTGTTTTTGCAAGGCATTTGTAGATTTTTTTGGTAAAAGTAACCTTTTCATATCACTTATAAGATCAGATACAGTGTCGTATTTCGTTGCTAATTTTAGCTTGGCAGACTGCGACAATCTGCTTTTCAAAATAAAAGATATTAAATACGTCTGTGACTCAGTATTGAGAACCGAACTATAATACTCAATACCATCG
>JAAAKD020000207.1:8457189-8486479 GCA_010014825.2 Danaus melanippus | reverse complement strand
TAACAATGAGTATTGGTTGGTATAAATGCCGGCGAGAGTGCCGACTAAAGATAGTCTCGCTCGAGCCGTCAGAGGGATCGGACCTCGTCGAAGTGA
This sequence comes from Danaus melanippus, assembly GCA_010014825.2. NCBI lineage: Eukaryota > Metazoa > Arthropoda > Insecta > Lepidoptera > Nymphalidae > Danaus > Danaus melanippus. Next base: position 8,486,383 of record JAAAKD020000207.1, on the reverse strand, counting down.
GGTTTTCGTCCAACCGGCTGCGAGGTTACCTGGGAATAGCCTCAGGGCGTGACGAAGTTACGTTCCACAGGCTCAAAGCCTGACGACAGTCATGGAGAACGGCATAAGTGACGTCAGTTATGCTGACGGCACTCGTGTTAAAAACCACGTTTTCGCTTCTTCTCCGACATATATAAAATTGCTTCATCAATCAATCAATCAATTAGCCAATCTTGGTCCACTGCTGGACATAGACCTCTCCCAATTCGCGCCACAATACCCGGTCTTCCGCCTTCCGCATCCAGTCCCCTCCAGCGACCTTGTTCAGGTCGTCAGTCCACCTGGCAGGGGGGCGTCCTACCTTACGGTAGCCGAGTCGCGGTCTCCATTCTAGGACTCGTCAGCTCCATCGGTTATCAGCCCTTCGGCAGACATGACCAGCCCATTGCCACTTCAGCGAGCTAATTTTGCGAGCTACGTCGGTTACCTTGGTTCTTTGTCGGATGACCTCATTGCGAACTTTATCCTTCAAAGAAACTCCTAGCATAGCTCGCTCCATAGCCCGCTGTGCGACTTTAAATCTATGGACCAGTCCAACCGTCAATGTCCACGTTTCAGCACCGTAATTCATAACAGGCAGGACGGACTGGTTGTACAATTTTGTCTTCAGACATTGCGGTATAGACGAAGAGAAAACTCGAAGAAGTTTGTTAAATGCCGCTTTAATGAAATAAATTATAAAACACTAATAATTAAGACATTTTATTATAACCGTTTAAAAATTATAATTTATTTCAAGAGTTCAATCTTATTTTTAGGTACGAGTATTCGTATGTAATATGGATGACATTTAATTATTGAATATTGAGTGGCTTTAATAACTGAAAAAAAGGCCATGTAACAAATAATTATAATTAATTAAAAATAATTTTAATTTGATGGTTCCTGAAAAGATAAAAAAGTGTTCGCTTTTTAATATATACCTAGTCAACTAGTAATTCTTTACCATTTGTATTATTAAGTAGATAATTTATTTAAGAAAAAAGTTATTAAATTAACCAAACCTAAGACTGAAATGTTCGGTTATTTGTATCCTCAATTTTTTGCTTCTGAACAAAATAGTGAAATAGAATAGGTTGTATTTAAAGTTTTGAAATGAATAGAGCGTGAACATAGTTTTTGAGAGATTTATTAGAGTATTAAGTTCAATCACAAGTTCCGTATTAATTTATAGTTGTCAAAATTACTTTACGTCAATATAGACTTCTGTACATTTTTTAGTGAATATTGTCAATTTATATATATCCAGGAATAATATTCGACCAATGCCGTGACAATCACACATGATAGTTGTCTTGGGTGACTCAATAACAGCGAAGGTATCTTTTTGCGTTATCTAAATTCGAAATAGTTTGATATACTTGCAACTAATGATTAGTTTATATTACTTTGTAAACTGAAATCTGTACATTTTGGTCTGTAATAGAAGATAAAATCTTTAGTAAAGAAAAGATACCTTTGGGAAAACCAAGGCAGTTAAGGGGCTATATGTGGTTCTAGCAGGTCGCTATAACGTCAAGCGTATTGAAAACCACAAAGTGACACTATGTATTTCCCACAATAAAGGAGTAGTGTTATGTCTCGACGCAATGAAACAGTCAAAGCTCAACGCTTATATTCGGTTTGATCTTACTCAGCACAAACAAAATTGAATAATGAGGTCTTTTCCCCATCATCTATTTTCTACAAATACTCGCAATTTTTTATTTTAATTTTAAAATAGTCTTATCCCTAACGTACTGTTTCAGTTTATATACTAATAGGACACTATATAAACTTTAATATTTTGACTCTGAATTCTGTAATAACCAACCTTTAAACGACAATATTGTCTCTAATTTAAAATATTAAAAACTGAGATTTCGACAACAAGTCTACTTAAAATTTTATGTAAGGTTTATAAAATACGTAGCAACTACCACGTCTGATATGCCATCCTGTTAACCATAGCTGGTAACTCATTTTGACTAGCTATATTCCTTTAACCTCTTTTACGTCGTCGCGATGTCAAGTTGCTTCAACGACGTGAAAGTTCAACCTTGCATAAATGATTTTGTGATCACAAGTACATATTTTAAAATATATGATACTTGTAGCAATTATACCGCTTAAAATAAACAGTAACATTTTATAAAAAGATTCATACAGATATTAATGTAATTATCGCAATAAATAATCTTGTAGTTGTATCTACTATTTCTTTGTTTTCTTATTAATCGGTATGAAGAATAAAGAAAAATAGCGTAAAAATTCACCACTTTTAATATAAAGAACACTTTTAATAATAGCACCCTAAGATTTTATATCTTAGATTTTACAAAATGATGTTTGGGGCGATGTGTCTTCAGCGCGATTAGTTTCAAGTTTGAAGTTTTATAGAGTGTTTTTCTTTATGTAGATATTTTATGTAGAATATCAGAAAATCAATAACCAATTAACTTAGCTATCAATGTATTTGATAACCACCAATAAAAGGAAATGTTCATTTGAAAACCGAGATACTTGTAAAATGAAAAGTTATTATTAATTTTTGTTTCTCTTAAGACTAAATAAAACAACAACAATTATGTATTTCTTTATTATCTTAAAAAAGTAAGGTTTATAAATAATTCGATTATATTCCTATTTTGTTGTTTTTCATTATTTCTGTCTCTCTTTTATGGAGCTTAAAGTAAAACTGAAGTTAAAGTCATCAGTTAGTAAACACATAGAATAAATTTGGATTTTGTGATAAAAAAATCTAACTGCTTTAATTTTCTGATAATGATTTCTTATTTTTGGAATGGCTTATTTTCTTGCCTAGAAAATCCTTTCGCTTATAGAAAGTGTAATAATGCTAGAAATTAATATTCAAATTTAGTAAAAAACTTTAAATTAATATTAAAAAACATGAGTCTGGACCCAAAATTTCATGAATACACATAAACAGAAAAGTGTTAGTTACTCTCAAATTTAATAAGAAAAGAAAAACAAATTATTTGTTATAATATAAAAATAACTTAGTAACGACACGAAATTGTGATGCGACCGTTGTTTATATATATATCTAAATGATGAGAGTAAACTTCATATAATAAATAATGTAACTTTTCATTATAATATTCACAACTTTATCATAATTTACATTACATTTATTTGATGCATCGCTTTAGGCACTTATTATTCAAACCGTTGATTTCATTTGTAGAATATTGTATTCGTAAATATACCATATTTTTACAAGCTTTTGAAACTTTGAAACGAGCAAACGAATAATAATTCTGTTATTGATCGAATAATGTACGTAACAGTATCTGATATCATAACTCTCCTTGAGAAATAATGGAGTTCCACAATTCTCACAATTCCGTTAACTTTGTATAATGGCTGTGCAAGTAAATTTGAAACAAACATTATACAAAGACTTCTTTTAAAGCTAATATTTTGTAAGTTTACCATACCTATCTTTCCTTAACTAAAATACCAAAGAGGTTAAAAAGTATATTCATAAAAAGTTTGTTTTGCATACCATTAAAGAATAGATTATAATTAAACTGTAAAACAAGGTTTTTCCACAACTAAAAAATACGTCATGAAAGCTGAAATGTTTTGTTTTATTTGTTTTTCAATTAATTTAATTCAACTTCGCAAAGTAAACATAAAATAAGAAAACTTGACAAGTTTTGCAAAGATCTTATTACACCAGTACTCAAATGCGTTTTATTCCCTATTTCTAGAGAAATTTTCTAGACCTCTTTATAGGATTTCATAATATTTATTAAAGTGAAAATAGTGGTTTCATAAGAAAAAAATAAGTTCTAATTAGTTTTGCGGTATTGCTATCATCGAAGTTTCTAATAAATAGTCGAGTTCGAGCGTACTCAAGATAGCCAGCAAAAAAAAAATGTAAGAATTACTTATAATTAGTTTTGACTTGTATTTCCTTACATTTTATGTTCAAATTATTCTATTAAACATTTTAAACAGAAAATTGACAAATTCAAGTTTGATGAAATGAAAGCAAAATTTAAAGCTATTTAAGCAGTAATAACAATGTTTTTTTATTAAACACATTGTTTTTTTTTTTCATTAAAAGCAACGTAAGAAATTTATATTGCAATGTGTATTAAACACTTTTAAGAAACAAATTTTTTTTTTTTTATTTTAAATACAGATTTTAATTCTTTATGATATTTAAAGAAAGGATTATCTGTTTACATTATTTATTAAGACAATGATGTCAGTAGCTTTAAATTGTTATCTCCTATGATTAATTGCACTAATTAATTGATTAGCTCCATGGATTCATGGAGCTGATGTTATTAATTCCCAAATAAATTAATCCATAGCCAATAATTCACATTCAACCATTCTGCTGAATTAAATCGTATCATATTTATAAATTATTAATACAAGTATATATAAATGTTTTATATTACGTTAAATCATATATGGTATTATTAATTTTATTTTGGAATATGAAATACATATATAATCCTCAAACAGAAATATTAATTGCTGTTGTTAATTTTGACTTGTTAGCTAGTTATTAATTTGACTTTTTACATTAAGAAACAAGTTTTAAATATAAGACATAACAAGTCTATTGATTTGTAAGGATTCAAATCGTTGAGGCGTTTGTTATAAATAAATAAGCAGCTTGTTGCAAAGCGTATTGCATTGACGTACAGAATCAAATCATATCTATATAAATAAAAGGAAATTTTTAAACGCATTAATTATGCTTTCTTAGTGAATATCAATATCGGGTATTTTAATTATAACTGTGTATATTTTTTTTTATTCCACAAATAATTTTAATTTCCTTGATTTGCATTTCTTGTTGATTAGGCAAAAGTTAGTAACACCTATAATAGTAATGTGAAGCATGTCATTCGTATCTATTTCACAGAATTAGATACGATATTGATAACCATAAGTAAATTTCTTCTCTGCGGACAAACCTGTTACTTTCATAAAGCCATAATAAAAATTCAACAAAATAAATATTCTATAATGCAAGTTATAATAGATTTCTAAATATAAAACATTTTTGAAAGCCTATTAAAGATTAGTACTTGTTATTTTTGAAAATCGTCGTCATCGGCCTATCGTAGCCCACTGCTGAGCAAAGACTTCTTATCACTTGGAGTAGGTTTGAGCATTATTACCACGCTTGTTCAAGACGGGTTGGTGATTTCAAACTTATAATTGTGATATTATAAGTCTAGATTTCCTCACGATATTTTCCTTCACCGTCTGTCAGTGGTCTCTAAATACTCTTAGAAAGTACATATGACTCGGAAAAATCACATTGGTATTTGCCAGGATCGAACCCGCGCCCTCATGCACGAGAGGCGGGCCCTTAACCTGTAGGCCACCACTGGCTGAGACATTTTTGAAATTGCTGTTATCAATTAATTATCAAATAGCTAGCAGATAATCATGCAATGTTCTAAATGCATTGTATTAGTAACTATGTTTTATAAAAGACCCTTTTAATATATACATAATATTATTTTGTGATAAATTTATTTAAAAACTTATCTAGTTATTTTCATTAGCTATTAATAATAATAATGAAAATTATTTTACATGTGTTCAACATTTTATTTATTCGCAACCGCATTTATCCTCTTGTGTTGTGTATGTGTTTTTGATATTCAATCCTCAAGGTATATGGCCAGCATAAGTGGAACCTTCTGATTCAATTATCTGCAAACTAGAATCTTAACTATGTAACTTTTGGAACGATACATAGTTAGGAAACTTTAACATACATTTCCAAGTATAGCAACTTACTAAGAATTATGATAACAATATGCATTTAAATAGCATCAGTCATCAACAAATATAAATAATAGTATTTATATTTATTAGTCAGTGGTGGCCTGGTGGTTAAAGGTCCCCCTCTCATGCATGAGGGCGCGGGTTCGTTCCTGGCAAGTACCAATGTGATGTTCCCGAGTCATATGTACTTTCTAAGAGTATTTAGACATTACTGATTAGATGCATTCCCAAAGAGGGTTGATGTCAGGCAGGCGGCCGGTCGTTAAAACAATTAGCCAAAACTATTCACAACATGTAAGGCAGACCCTGGCTAAAGCTGGGAAATTGCCAAGTAGAAGAAGAAGTATTTATATTTATTGAAGTTAGCTTAGGGATAGCAAGTTCTTTTTAATATTTCTCGAACTACATCATGTTATCTTAAAATCTTTTAAGGAATAAGTAACAAAAAAAGTTTTTTTTTTTACGGTAAAGGAGAAATTATAAAATGGCCTACCTGATGGAAAGTAGTTATGGTTGCACAGGGACACCTGCAACATCATGTTGCGGATACATTATCACCTGGCAGTTAAGAGAGTGATGGGAGGATGCTAGACCTATGATGATCTTGTCAAAAACCATTGCCCGTGGTCTGAACTGAGAGTCGACTTTTATGCGTCGCTGGCACGGAGTCGCGGCTGGCAGCCGAACCGACACGCACTTGCAGTATATATCTGGACCTCATACCAATGAAACACGCTCAACACCCCAAAACAGACTTAGGCTGATGCAGAACAGAAGGTAATTGCACACATAAACATGCCGGGAGAGGAAAGGGAGGGAAAAAGGAAAGTGCAACCGGCTCTCTCGCTCAGCGTACGAAACGCACTTATAAAAAGACTACATCACGCCGTTTTTTCTGTATGAGAGTGGTACTTTTCCGGTCGAGCCAGCCTATGACCGAGCTATAGTTATTTAACCACAGCTGGGCTCTACCAGCTAAAGATTACAAGTGCATAAATCATATGAAATAACATAAAGGAAACTCCCTATTGTTTTTTCAATTTAAAATCCTTGAGAATACAACTAAAATCAGCAACACTACCACGTTTTTAACTTTATAAGGAGTTAGACCCATATAAGTATAGTCAAATTTGTAGTTGTAGAAGGTTTTATGATTAGATTTTACGTCGTTTTTATTTCATCGTTTTTAAATAAATTCAACAGTTTCATCTACCATTTATCAGTGTATTTCGGTTATAAGGACGGCGGAGGGACCACTTATACGTCGTCGCTATATCCTGAGGTCACTATATCCGAAATAATAAAAAGTCATATACATATTAATTTAATTATCATTTATTTATTCATTTTATTTATTAAACGAGTGTTATTGAAAAAATGTGTTATCGTGCAGTGTTTAAGTTCAGTTTTTTGTGCACGCTGTAAGGTGTATTTCATTTTCATAATCACTTCTCGATGTAACTTATTTTGGCCTAGACCAAATAAACAGTACTTTTTGAGGGTTGTTAGAGCACATAATGCATCTAGTTGTTGGAATCTCACATGGATTGTAATCTTCTTCTTCATCCTCCTTTTTTTGTGTTTGAAGCACAGATTAAATAACTTGATCATCAATATTAACATATGTCTCCCAATCCCTAAAATTTTCAAAATCCAGAGTGTGAAAAACATTTTTAATCGTATCTGGAGTAACTCGTTCCCTTGCTCTTGTTATCATTTTAATGACATTCAGAAGATTAAAGGCAAATGGGGTACTACTTTTTCCAGTGTCGTTTATCTTTTTCTCCACTAGAAGCTTTCAATAATGGCTTTTAAGATTTTTTATTATACCTTGATCAGTAGGCCAAATATCTGACGTGGTATTTGGTGGTAAAAATGCCAGTCTGATGTTTGTCAAATTTTGAATATGTGGATGAGCTGGTAAATTATCAATATATAAAATTATCTTATTTTGGTAAAACTGTTCTCAACCATTTTACCCTCTACCATCTACAAAATTCGTCATTTTACAATAACTAATAAATTAATATAAATACATCTAACAATTTCTATGAAACATTATATGATCGCCAATCGTTGTTATTATTACTATTTTTATAATATATTACAATGAATGGATATTTCTAATATTTTTTAACAACAAAGTTATTCAAGGCAAAAAATGCTTATGTAGCGATATAGTTATTTCGGACATAATATCCATTTAGCTCGAACAGACAGAAGACTTAATTTATTATCATGCGCTGTGAGTTCCTCTTCCTACACAACGCGACTTTATCGATCCGAAATTACTCCCAATTAGGTATCTTAAAATTATAGAAGTTAAGCAAATAAACTTGAATGAAATACGCTACTTAGCTTTACGTTCGATTAAACTTTTGATTAATCTTTCTTAAGAACATAATTAACATAATGAAAAATTATAAGAAAGAAATAGTCTTGAACTGTTTCCTATGTAATTATTTTTAAAGGATTAAAAATTAATAACAGAAAACTTTGTTTCCAATAATCGAAATTAAATGCTATGAATGCTGAAACTAAAATTTGTAAAAGAAGCGCAAGCCATTAGTTTTCATTCAACAGGTGCACTTCTCGGAATAAAAGCCTCAACTGTGTTTACCTTTCTAGTGACTCTTTAATGGTTTGATGTTTATATTTAATGAAGTAATTTTTTTTCGAATAATGTTTGTAAAATGCTTATTTCACGAAATGTTGTAATTTAGTTGAGCTAGAAGTTCTTTGTATATTTGCTTCTAATACGAGTAATCAAACAAGTAATTAATAAAGTTACTTAATGTTTAAAGAGATACATAGTTTAGTTATAGCTAATGGACTGTGGAATAGAACACGATAAAGCACAAGAAACCCTGATGAAGAATATGAGAGGTGAATATCGTAATTACTACAGTAACACCATAGGTAAACTACAAGTACATAATTTGTAGTTTAATAAAATATGTCTGGTTTTTTCGGAGCTAACGAGATTTCATTGATACCTAATAGGTCTGACTGGTTATTTGAGATTGAGTTACAGATGTGTAAAAAAGTAATTACATAAAAATATTAATGTTCAAATAATAAACAGTAGTTCATTTGTTTTTAACATTTCTGAGAAGATATATTAGCCTCATACTCTTATGTATCTCTTTTTAAATAAATAATAAATAGAAAAATGTCATAAAAATGTACAGCAACGGCTGGCTGGCTATAGGCGATAGATTTTGCCGCTCAAAACAGCCAATTTAAATGTACAGTATAGTCTACCATGGCATGTTAAAAGACTAAATATTGTCTAGTAACTTTGTTTCACCGTTGCTCTGTGTTACTTTCCTTTTTGCTATCAACTGTTTTAAAATAGAAATTCATGATAAAGTCAGTAAATGTCAGAAAAGTTTTATTTGCTGTTTTGAAACATTGAACATTTATTCATTCGTTTTACCTTTGTCTCATAGCTAAAATGATACTTGTAAACCTTTGTCATAGTCGTATAAAACAGTGCTTTGTACAATTTTTTCGAAGCGCACTTTTTGAAGTCAAACATTTATTCATTTAATTTTTTATCACGAGTTAGAGTGGTGTATTTTAATTTATACATTTAAAACACTATTGGTGAATAGAATAAAATTATTTAAATGATAAAGTTAAGTGGAAATTCCTTTTTGTTTTTGTAGAGTTCAACGTATTTGGGTGTTCTATAATAAAAAAAATAACATTGAATAATATAATAAGTAGTTACTAGCCGATTATGACACTAATATGGCTTATTATAATAATATCTAATAAAATGTATTTTAATGGGTTGGTAATAAATTTTAAAGTTGCTGTTTTTGAACTCACAATCTAGTCTTACATCGCTACAACTATTTTCAAGATTTGATTTCTAAAGATTCTTCTAAATATGAGGAACATGTGAATCGCATCCATCTGGAAAAAAGCATTATACGATGTTGATAAAACATTTTGATATAGATGATATTGTGAAAACAGAAAGCCGAGAAAATGTTTGAAACAACAAATATGTTACAATACATTAGTACTCTTTACTTTTTATGAATTAGGTACTATGTAATTAAGATCTTTTGTGATTTGATTGGTGTTCAAGATAAAAATCACACTATTCATTATATATAAATATTCCTATTAGTTTTTTTAGTTCATTAACATTATAACTATATGTTTATATAATATTTGATTTTGATTGGTTTTAGTTTATGATCGAACAATGTTTAATAATTCATTATTTCGGTTCTAATTTACGAGCGCAAACGTGGATTTGCGGATTATAGACCGCATAACTAAAACTACAATTTTACATTATAAATATTTAGCCAATATTTTGTGCCTCTGCAACTGTTTAGAATTATTTATAATTATTTTTTAATGATCAAAACGTTCTTAGATGTTTACTTGCCATTAGGTAACTAAAATAAAAAGCTTTTTAAATGTAAATATGTGGAAATATTTTTGCTACTGTTATTCTTCTCTTTCTCACTTTTTATATAATTTATAAAACTCTTAACATATACAAGAGATCTATATATTTTATACAATTAAAAGTTATAGTAAGTAAATTTTGACAATTTGTTATGATAGTATCATCGGTAATTAGAAGTCCTTATTATATCAGTATAAAATATAATAAGCAAGAACTTTTAAAATGTTTTGTCATCCTTCTGGCGTTAGACATGATAATATTAAAATATAGCAAAAAATAAAATTTAAATACAAAAAGCATAAGATGTGAAAAAAAAAAAAAACAGCGCATGATATCTTAAAAACAATCAATATTGTTTAATGTAGACGTTAAAATAATTTTGTGTCTAAACAAATGTTTTAAAAGGTTTCCGCAAGTACAAAATGTATACTTTTTATTCTTTGATAAAACTTAAAATTTCAAACCATTGATCTTTTCCTACCCTACTGTTATAATTCTATCTGATTAAACTGTATCTATAAATGTGTTGACCCAAATTTTTAGAAGACTATTGATTAAATCTTTTATTATAAAAATTTAAGAAATTTTAAGTCATTTAGTGTGCGTTAGATTTTGTAAAATCTCTTGACTACTCACCATTAAAATTTTCTTAAATATATGTAATTCACTATTCCAGTGTAAAACACTATTTACGATGATGACTATGCACACGTATACAGACGTAAGATGTCCAATTCGCAAACACGTGATTTACTAAAATTATAGAATTAATGATATATTCATAAAACTAGTTTAGTTTTTCCAGTTCTTAGTGAAATTTAAAAAAAAATTCACTCTAATTTACTACCTTTTAATTCAGCCATATAAAGTAATAGTGATCTTTTAAAAGCTAGATGTTGTAAACACATAATTGTTGTAGGCAATTTATAAAATATTAGTATGGTATGTTAAGATTAATAAACAATTTTTGAAGTAAATATTTCAGGCATATTTACTAATCTATTTAAAATTTATTTATATTTATTGAAATACTTGTTAATAACGCTCTATATAAACATACCCTTTCTTGCATTTTTCATAACACGAATTGTTTGTCAATTTAATATTAGGTATTTATTACTTGTCACTCTGAAACACATAATATATTGAGGAGTATCTATGTTCCTATAACCTTTTATACTCAAAGACTTTTAAACTGAATCACAGATATATCCGTATTTACATTTATATTGCGATTTATTTCAAAGATTGAAGAGGAAATGTGCATTTTGAAACGGAATTGATTTTGATATCAAATTTGGTTTCGTTGTTTACAGTCTTATACGTTTACAATGTTTTTACAAACAAATTATATTTGTGTTATATACACACATGGTCATAAATATATTTATAAATAAACTGTGTGATCGATCCATAACGACCTCTTCATGATTAATCTGTTCCTTCTTTTTTCATTTTTTCATTCATTCACAAATAAAGTTCTGACCAAATTAGGTGATATTTTTCTTTGATAAAGCTTCTTTGCGTTGTATCATCGTCCTTCCAATGTAACTGTATAAACAGGATCAGTCTTAAGAATAATTTGTTTGAAGATATCCTATATATATATATATATATATATGTATATATATATATTGTAATTGTTATCAATACGGAATATCACTAAATGTCACCTAAACCTTTATTTCATATATTGTATGCGGCGTCTGTCTCGAACATTTGAATAGATCTCAGGCAATTACTGAGAGAAGTGGGAGAATAAAAGAACATATAGATCAAAATAAAACATTAATTCTATGGAAAGAAATAATATGAACTTTAATGATTTTCTGTCACTTGTCTGTTACCGAAAAAGAAATTCAGAATGAAAAAACAATTTCTTTGAAAAATATACATTTTCTCGCTGTTTTTTTAAAATATTCCACAATATAAATTAAAATAGGAAATTGTCTATGTTTGAGTTTAAAAGACTTCGAGTTAAAAGAATATAAAAATAAAGGTAGTATTATATGTCTATACTTAGAATGTATTCAGATTATTACATCAGTGCCTAGTACCTATTTAACGTACTACTGCTGTGAAACCAAAAGGTATGTAATCAATTGTTCTTACAAAATGTTAAAACATTTTTAACACATCTGAAAATAGCTTTTGTTTTGAATTATTCATAAAGTTCAATATTTATTAGGCAAAATTAGTGTTTTATAAACATGTACAAAATATTTACGAATAAATCGAACAACATAATACGTATAATTTAATTTATTAAGGTATATTAACTGTAAATAAAAAAAGATTCCCCGAGAAACATATAATTTGATCGTAACATTATTAAAATACAAAAGTTAATAAAACATTTAAAATGTTTAAATGTCAACATTTTATCTTATAGAACTGCATGTTTGAAGCTTTTAAACCTATTAATATTTACGTTAGAGAAAAGCATGGTTCTGTCGTGTGTAATAATGTTTAGTTGAATTATTTTGCTTGCAATTTACTAAATGTTTACACTCGAGTCAGGTGAGTACTATTAGTTGGGAAAATCAACTTAAATGAAATAAATCACCTTTTACTTACATACGTATAAATGAATAAATGAGAAACTGTCCTGTTAAAGTAGTATAATTTTGGGAAGATTTTGCCTGTTACTTTTTATAAACGTGGATTTGCCCTTTTATATTTTATTTGCTTTTCATATAGTATTCATCAACAAAGCGCTACTAATAAAGCTATTTTAATAAAAGAGAGGGACAGAATGTATGCCAAGTGGGTGCCATATAATCGTTAACGGGCGAGACCGTACTGTGAGTTGGTAAAACAGTTTAGAATTTTAATTTTTATTAATGAATATTTACCTAAATATAAAACAAAAATATCAGAACTGCAGGCGATGACGGGTATACATATATCCATATATGTATGATGAACAAAAGACGACCGAGATGTAATTGACATGTCGTGGAGTACAAAGAAAATTCAAACATATTTAAACAATATAATACCGTTACCTAATTATTTATACACGTATTATACTATTATATTCTTTGCTATTTTCCAAACCTATACACGTATTTCATAACATACAAAAAACCGTAAATAGTTAATACTTTTACTTAGTTAGAACTCGTATCACGAGGGGTGCATATAAAGAGTATTTAATCCAATAATATTATCATAAGTCTTCTCTGCCCTCTCTGGTGAGTTTCCATCGTGGTAAAAGATGAAAGTTGAATCGTGCTGAATATCTCACTGTGAATTTTGAAACAAATATTTTCAATTTGCATTAGAATATTTCCTGACGACACGATGCTTTCAATAATATTAACTATTAAATAATAAAAAAAAATTGCCACGTTTAAAACTGGATAAGGATTTAACATATTCCATGATTACAAACAAGCAGACTACCTCAAAGCAAGCGGGTGGGTGGACAACTGTATGTGTATTGTCACCCTAGGGATTATTGGGGTGTTCTGCACTCTCGTTAATCAAAGGAAAGACTCTAATAAGAAAATCACGTCGATTTTTTGTTAGAGGGTGGTGACGATACCCCGGTAGAGAGAAAGGAGGTGTGACAGCCCAAATACGTTTATGTCACATTTTGTCTATTAAATGCATCGTTGCCTTCCACTCGTACAAATTCAAAAAGAAAATCTTTGTAAGAGTTCAAACCTTTAGTTTATTTTAAATATATAAAGGAATAATAAAAATCATTTAATGACATAATATGAAAGAAATTGTACTTTTAATTTTATGTTACAGACTCTTCGACTCTTTTTTTGTATTTAATTCGTTTTGAAATTCCATTATTTACAGTCGTTATAATTCATAAATGTTCTATAAATTTTGTACCTATTTAAATCAAAATATTCTATCATTAATATGTTATGTCATTGTAAAGTTATATTAGTTAGAATTTGTTTATTGCTTATATACATATGTATATTTCTTGTTGAACTTAATGATAAAGCAAAAGAAATGTGATTTAATATGATTAAAAAATGCTATTTAATAATCAAATGAATCGTGAATTCCATAAAATTATTTTATTTAAGACTAAATTGTCTCTTAAAAAATATAAAAATGGGAATAGTGTCATGTTTTCTATTTATAAATGTATGAGGTTGGATGAACATATATCAAATGAAATTCATATAAAACCGCATGCAACTTCGTTTATTTCTCTTTATTTCAATAATGCTGGATAAAACTACAAGTTATAAAGAATTGACTCTGTTAGATTTTGGTGTCTATATAAATATATTAAAAATTCTTAACGTTACTTTTGAAATAGAAGGGCTAAATTTTGCTTACACTTACAATCACGAATAATTTAATTCCGGTGGTCTTTTAAGTCGTAGGCTTTTATTTGAATGCAAAGTGTTACTATTTGCAACAAGAATATCTAACAAACAACTTTTAGCTATATTTTAGTTATGGCGTAAATCCGTCAAAACAGTGAGTGCTGCTTATTAGTTTCTGGGTGGTGGTGGCCTGGTACGAGTAGGTGATTAAAGTGTATGATATGATAGTCTCTGATATTAGTAAGGTGCACTATGAGTGAACCTATATTTTTACGAGAATTAATAAATAAAATTTGTTTTATTGTTATAAATTAGTTATGCTTCCGGCATATTTCATTAGACATCGCAAAATTGGCTTTAGATCACCGATTTTTGATAATCTAAACTGTGAACTGATTAGATTTTTGGGGGAAAACAAATATTTACCATATATTTAAAGAACCAAAGACGATTTACTTAGTCATACACACGATTAAAACTAGTTACGATTGTGTAATTCAATTGAACTTAAAATTACCATGTATAAACTTATAAATACTAATACAAAAGTACAAATTAAATTTATAACTGACGTTTGTCCTCTTGTCAGTTGGGCTTGTTTAATTAATGCGGCATAAAACTGTTATTAACTATAACATTAGCCTTAGCAAAAGAAGAATTGGAACCTTGAATAAAAATTAAATATTTTAAGTTTAAAAATATATTCGATTCTACTTTTATATATGAAAGTTTTATCTGTTTGTTAAGCCTTAATACTTAAATAAGTTGGATAAAAGAAGTTGACTCTAATATATAACAATTTTTTTTCACTTTCTTTCATAGAACCGACAAAAACTCAATATATAAGTATATTCTATATTAGTTGAAATTCCAAATTAAATCTTAGAAATAAGTTAGTGAATTGGACAATCATAAAATTCTTATTAAATCCCATACCACGAATTTGTGCCTTACGAAGCAGGAATATCTTATTGGAAAAGCCTTTCAAGAAATTACTAGGAATATCCACAAATAGTTTCTGTGGTCTACAGACATGTAGGCCACAAAGCTGGGTTTAGACTATCTTCTATTTTAAGTTCACTTGAAGGTTTAATATTCGGTCTAAAAATATTTTAAAATTAAATATTAAAAAAACAATTAATAAAAGTTCACGTCCGCTTTTCCAGTACAAGCCGACCATAGGAATGTCAATAATACATTACCTCCTTTATATATTAATATTCTAGGGTACGTTCGAACCTTTTTTATATTGCTCTGTACATGTCTTGATCTCAATGATTTTGTTTCAAACTCTTGGGCTATATTGGAAATATTATGTATTTATATATGTTAAATATGAATTATTTCCTTCAATAAAATTTTATGTAATACAAATTTATTTTATTGAAACACACGATATGCAACAATACTTTATATATAGCTTTGTGGATTTTTCTTTGTGTAAAATTTACATTATATTCCCTAAAAATGTGCAAGTATTTAGTAAAAGAAAAGTTCGAAAACAAGATTTTACACTAAGTTCTTTTGATCTTAAAGATTAAGAACACCATTTCCGATTGATTGTTTTTAAATACTTTTTATGTTGAATATGGAAGATTTTATCATTATATTTTTCATAACCTTTTTTTATTTATTAAATAAGTTTTTAATGAAAATACGACTTGCACACATTTTGAACAGATTATTTTTGGTCCGTTTCAATTTATGAAACTAGATTTTACTTACCTAATAAAGCAATAATACAAAAAATATTCAATTAATTTATTTAGATTGAACATGGAATTTCAGAAAAGAAAAAATATTTAACTATCTTTCTACTGTGAAATATATTTAGAATATAAAGCTTTCTTTATTCAATACAACATTTACTGCTTACTTTTATATGTTTTTATATAATTCAAAATTAACCTTACATACAAAATAGTGGATATCAGCCTACTCAATATAAGGTTTTGTTGCAGCACGATGCAGCGTCTTCGCGGCATCGACTGGGCTGCGGTGCGGCGAGATAGCCACGTGGTATTTACCAAACTGATTCGAACCCGTGACCCTCGTGATACGGAGAATCAAGATGCCAACCTACCCACCAGGCAGCGCTTGGCGGTTAGTGAATGAATATATACGAGTATACTTAACCCTTACGATAGATGCCACTTGGATTTTAACATACATTTTACGTGATATCCTCTGGATTAAAGTACAATACAAAGGAAAAAAATATTTTTATTTACCATCAACATGTATTGTGACTGGAAGGTACCTGCCATTTATAATTAAAGTGGTCAAAATAAATATTAGAGCCCAATGTTTAAGACTACGTTTCAATGCAATTGTCCCTAATTCAGACAATAAAATATTTTCTTTACTTGAAAAATGTGGGGATGATTTTAATGAGGTGGATCTAGGTTAGATCACGTACCTTGAAAAATTATTCAATACACGTAAAGTTTGTTTACTGTGCCAGACACAAATTGATTTCATAAAGTCACGTATAAAACTTAGCACATTTATAAAATCTACTTAATGCGATAATAACATAAAAACGAATCATAAACACATTGGGTACATCGATATGACTTAAATCGCGTCATTTCGATGCATATTTAGAAAGTCGATTAGGTTTTTAAAAACGGAGATGTTTTTTTGACATATGATTTTATTTTATGCTATCTGTAACATTAATAATTATCTAAATGAGGTTCAACCCGTTTGCTTCTCAATAATAAAATACAAAATAGGCATAATGGTCAACAAAAGTGGTAATTAAAAACAAAATATCATGATTACATCACTCATATAATTTAAATCGAAATTCACAACATGAAATGGAATGTATGGGAAAGGTTTGAAGAAAACACTAATATAATAAAAGTAAAAATAACTGAATTTCAACTCGTGAAATAGACCATCGAAAAGATTCATTTTCAGGCATTCTTTTCTGGAGGGAGTCAATTTCATGCTTTAGTTGTGTAAGGGAGTTAAAATAAGTTTATGTTAAAGAACTTAAAGATAATCTTACACTTATTTCCTTACATATCTTACAACCAAAATTAGATGATATTAGAAAGAGCAGGACAAGTCCTAAAGGAGATAACATTTTAATAAAAAATATAAAATTTCAAAGACTAATATAACCAAACATAAGCTAAAGATACATGTCATATGCTCGACATCTAATTGCTCGTAATTGATAATTAGTATCAATTGACAAACCCTGACAAAAAGTGAAGCGGTTATGATGTATGTACAAATAAGTAAACCCTTTGTGTTAACATATCCTTACTTACATAACATAACTAATATCTAAACTGTTTTGAAATATGAATAGAAGGTAAGTGGGATAAAGAAGGATTATTACATTTTGTCAATAAAGGACCTTCTTATTTTAAATTCCTTTAATGACTGTTTGATACATTAAACTACAATTCTGTTAGACTATCTGCATCCGAAAATTTTTAGTATAAAATTCCGTGAGTTTTGATTTTATTTACTATCTATGTATACATTTTTGAAAATTTATTACACATATTTTCGTCGTTTAAAGTTTATTATAACTGTTTGTTACAGGTAACTATAAATATTAAATAATAGTTATTAATAGAAACAGTGCACACTAATATTACATTAATTAAGTCTATTCTTCTCTAAGTTCAGACTATTCGCAATCTTTCTTTATTTGGAATCTCAAAGATTTGTATTTTTTCTTATTTTCAAAGAAAAAGTTGGTTTCAACTTGACTTCAGTAATACTGTACCGTTATCTTCATAAATCTAGTTACTAAGTTTTTATCTCCTTTGACTACTTTTTATAAGGAGTGATAAATAATCCAAAAATAATTTAATTTTACGCATCAAATAAACTTAAAGCATTAACTGTCGTTATATTCAAAACAAGTGTGGACTTTTTTTAAACATTTCTTAATAAGGAGGAAGAATAGTTGTTCTTAGGAGCAATCAACCAATAAAAGAAACGTATTACCTGATGATGTGATCATCATAACCAAAATGTTGTTGTTCCAAAAATTCTAAAAACACTCAAAAAAATATGAACAATAAAAGTACGATATAATTGAAGTTAATGTTCATAAGCGACGTATCTTTATATTATCTATCTTATTATGTCCAATTCGACATCGTGAGGACATTTTAAAAGATCATAGTATATTTTGTTATATAATATAGGCTATATAAATATGTTATGTAATTTTTTATGAAAAAACTTAAACTTCATTTTTAATTTCTACATATATTATTAGGAATGTGTAAGACACAAATATAATTATAATTAGCAACTTCAGGATTAACTGTGTAATAAAAAAGGTTGCGGAAAACAATGCTTTCATTAAATATGACTTTAATAAACTGCAACTTACAGTGCAATAAGAAAGGTACCCAACTTTTTTGCAAAAAATTTGATCTTACAAAAATCAAGTTAAAGTTATTTATTGAAATCAGAAACAAACAATTTTATTAAACTATAAACGCTAAGCAGCTTTAGTTACTTCTGCCTCAGTGGAAATATATTGATATAGCCAACATTGATCCCCTGTAGTATAACTATTGAGTGTTAACTCTTAAGATGTCCCCTAAATCTATAGCATAATAACAATATTTTAAGGGGCTTTTTAAATTGCAAAGTATATGAGCCACATTCGTTCGTGCGTTACAGAAGGAAAATAAATTCTGCATCACCGAAATTGAACCACATTTATACAAAATGGTCAATGAAAATTTTGTTAAGTTTATGTGCCAGCAAAGCTTTTGAGGCCATTTGCCCAATGTGTAATTTCATAATAAGTCTATCACATGTATTTTTTGATTTAATACGAAATAACGTAAAGTTTGAACACTGTATTCAATGTAAATCTTTCAATAATAATAGAAATATCACGATATGACTATAGGAAACTCAAATCAATAGAGAGTTCTGGATCCAGAAAGCAAATTTCGTGCGTATCATTGAACATAATAAAGGAGGTAATCAAAAAAGATGCAAACAAGAAAATGGTCATTATATTTTTGAATTACAGACTAAATAAAGTATTAGAAAGATGCTAATCACTAAAAACGTAAATATTCTAAAAGATGTTTAAAGTACCAGCAAAGTGAAATTCGATAGATCAAAAAATATTGTGTACAAACAACAAGTGAGGGCTAGGTCGAGATGTCTTGACAGTAACTAACCCATTTAAGGTAGTAAGTACAATGTTAAAGTTGAAAGTATTGTGTAATAATTGTTTGTGTGATTGAGAGTTCTCGATACTTTGATTTGAAGTTTTATTTTTTTTTATTTCATTTTATTTTTAAAAAATGTCACTAAGCTGAACAAATTTCATAAACTGTTTATCTAAACGATAATTATTATTAAAAACTGTGTTTTTTTTTTGTTCAAACACATAAAAAGTCTATTTTTTAATTAATACATGTTACCAGTCATAATTGTATTGAGTCATTAGTGTAGTAGTGTTCGGCCTACGGAAGCCAAACTCAATTATTTTGCTAATTCAATACATACAAACAACAATGAAAATAAGCTGCATGAAAATTACTCTAACAAACAAGGTTACGGCCTATGTCGTACGCAAGAAGAACTAGTTAAACAACGCTCTACTTAACTCAATGATGAAAATGAAAATGTAGCGATCGCGTACCTGGTTTACTGAATAACAATAAAAAAAGAATCCATAGACACATATAAATTATACATTGGGAGTCAGTATAATAACAGCTGACAAGTATTCGTTACAATAAGCTCAGAAAAAAATATTAGAAAAGTTTTAGAGAAAACTTAGCTATAAGAAGCTTTTATCAAAACTAGCAAAAAAATGTATACCTTAACCAATAAACTATTAAATTTATAATAGTTAATTGTTTATAGAATAACTTTTCTTTTTTTTTGCGACATTTTGTTTTTCATTTGAAAATAAATTTTACTTAATATTTTAATGGTTATTTCCATAAAGCAGCACAAATAACAATATGAAAGGAAGGGAACAAATTTTGATTGCAATTTTTATAAACAATTAAACGAATTCTTATTATTGAAAGTGTTTTAAATTTATTTTTGAATTTCTTGTAGTTAACCTAGTAAAGTAGTTTGTTAAAAAAGTCGTAGTGGTGAGCTGATTTTACACCTATTAGGCTTACATAGATCGCTAGAGCGAGCTCTCAGTCTAGATAGACAAACATAGATTGGGTTCGAAAGGCTTATTCCAGGAAAACTGTGTAATCCTTCCAAACAGACCGGTACAGAAGCTTGATGAAATTTCATTTCATTATTCATCTATTTTCACAGGTATTTTAGTTTTATATATATTTCTAATACCTTAAGTGACACAACTTTTAACATTGGTTATTATTATTGCCATTGTCCTTATTATAATAATCTCTTCAATTATACTAGTGACATGTTTTACATTAACACCGAATAAACTATTTTTATTTTTTGGTTTAACAGAAACAATATATATATGGATATTTCATATTACTATAATTCTTCATGTCGCTCGCATAAGTAAAACGTGTTTATTAGTTTTGAGACTTTTGCATCGATAATATAGTGTAAGGAAATCCTAACATTTTTTTTATATATTAGATTCATTTTTATCGTTTTAACAAAATTATTAGTCAGTAGTTAGCATAAGTAACAGACTCACTCTGAGGGTTTGGGATTTAAAGAAATAATTTCAGTTCTATAAACAATGATGGAAAATCAAGTTGGTATACTATAGTCAGAGAATATTTTTTTTTTTAGATTTAATCTCTTCTGTTCGACAGATGGAATATTAAAAAAAAACATTTAACCATGGAGCAAAAACGCCTACGTACATAATAAAATTGTCATTAATGATCGAAAGTATATAAAGTAATATTTTTACACAACTTTATTGACAAATAAATAATATCTGAAGTACATTTAAATACCATAAAATTATAAGATACAAATAATCTCAATCTTACAATATTATCAACCAGTTATTTGATATAAGATCTTACAGACAAAAACAATAAATCAATGACTTCCTTCAACGGATTTTTTTTACTATATTTAATTTTATGATTTCATGGCCTTTATAAAAACAATAAAGAATTTTAATTAGTATTAAAATATATTTTTCCCTTATGTTAATAAGGGAAGTGTAATATTTAAATTTATTTTAACCACTGTAAAATTTCTTTTATATTTTTTCTTTTATAGAATTACTTTTATATTCTCGAATACTTGTTCTCACCTACATATATTTCTATCTGGTTTTATTTTCTATGTTAAAAGTTGAGATTATTCGTGTTGAACTTTTTTTCTTATAAAAAAAAATCTAATTAAAATGGACGTATTTCAAGGAGATTAATAACTAGAAGTATAATAACACCTTTAGATAAAATGGTCTAAAAAGGTTTAAATACATTTTCTTGGAGAATATTCTCCTTTAAGACATGGCGCTTTACTATAGCAAACTAACAGTGTTAATGAAAATTGCTTTTTTAAATTATATCTGTAATAAAATTTAAACCTTTAAAAGGAATATAAAATTGGAATATGAAAATGAGCTTTTCTTTATAACGAAGGAAAATTAATATCTCATAATTAATGAAAGTTCCTTTTGATAGTAATACCTATTTTAAGATAAAAAAAATTAATAACTATATGTCAGAAATAATTAAGAAAGACATTTTTTTTACCTAAGTTAACGTTAAGTTAAGAATCAGATAAAACATTCCATGAACATAAAAACATAATAATATCGGGAGCTATTTATTTTGAATCTTTCTGTCACTTGCAAGCAATTCCTTTCCTCGACTAATTTTCATAGCCTTACATGCTGACATAAAAGATCGCGAACGCCATTTCCCTTTATAAAATAATAATTGACTATTAAGAAGTTCACTTAAAATAAACGACAAAATCTATTATAAATATCGGAGGTATCAATTATTTATGAATGATCAGTCTTTCTTTTTAAGTGTTCAAATGCGCGGTTAAAATGTTTGTTTTCCGAAGAAAGAAAAGAAGATAACTAATTGCAAACAATAACCTAAAACGTTTTGGATTAAAATATGGCACGAGTGGCCTGATTGGCAAAATCTTCTTACAACAGTATCCTAAAATATTGATCGTTGAGTTTCCTTGGTACAACTAAACCTTAACAAACCTGGTAATAGGATTATAAGTTCGAAATAAAATTAGGGATCAGTGTTAGTGAGTAGTCTGAATAGTTATAGAATTGATCAAAATACCAAATACACTTGTTTCAAGTAATTTTAATCAGCTTGAAACTAACCTCAAGTACCTTATTTAACAGAGATGCCTGAGTACGTTTGACTTAACGTCACTGGGAGTGGGATCTTGTGTTGGGACTGGAATGTATTTAGTGGCCGGTATGGTCGCTCGTAAGTTTGCTGGACCGGGCGTGGCGCTGAGCTTCATCATAGCTGCCATTGCGAGTATTTTCTCGGGTGAGTTTCCAAAAAACGAATATTTAGTTTCTTAGTTATTTACTGTAACAATTCGTACATTTATATATCGTTGTATACATATGTGTAATGAGTATGTCTATCTATATGGACGTGCACCTGTGCTTGTGCTGTAATAAGTACACGTGTATGTATATGTTTCTTATCAAATACACATATAACGTAACTTTAAGTCCAATAAAATTAAACATTAATATTGTGTTATAAGAAATTATATAAGACAAGCACGTTAAACAACTTCGCTTTAAAATAATTTTACATTCATAAGAGACCTATATCACACAAGATGACAGATATGGAACATTTTAAAAATGGAATAGAGCTTTTAACATCTAACCCTGCTTCACGATTCGTTCTAAAATTGGCCCTAACTGGCATTTATCAAAGTCTGTGAATCAAATATACCTAAGAATTATAAATAATAGATTTTCTTGAAATTTCATGAGACTTTACGATAACGAGTATAGAGTTATCATAATAAATAGAAAATTTTTAATAAAATTAGGTCTTCCGTGAAAAAAGTAATGCAATATAAAATGGGTTACTCTCTAAGTCAACAATTTTTTGAAGAAACAATAAATAGTTCATAAATGTAAAAGTAAAAAGGAATAGCTTACTTTTTATTATTAAAATTATTGATAAGTTTTAATAAATTATTATTATTGCTAGAAAGGTTTCAGTGACTAAATAGTTAATAAACTCACGTTAAATGAACCTTTAAAATATTTTTAATTTTGCGGCAGATACGAAGCTCACAAGTTGTAAATTAAGTTTTGAAAACATGCTTTTTCCATTCTTCTCAATATATATTTACCTCTCAGTATATAATTACCTAGCTCAGTAAACAATAGGTGCAATCAGCGATTAATTTGACGTTTGCAAACATTTACAATGCTATGTTACTTAATGCCTACATTGGAACTCAGTCTTGTGTTTGCTACATAAATCCAGTCGAGTGTTTATATTAAGTTAAATGTAATTAAATACATTTTCCACAACATAAATTTAAAATCATTCACTCCTGACAATTCAATGTCCCAAGTAACGAGTCAAATATTTGAATACATAACACGGACAAAAATAGTTATTGATCGGTTTGTATTTTATATAAAAAATCTCATTATAAATTCAAACTAACCAATTGAAAGGTGATGTTGTATATGAGTTTGGCATAACATACATACGTACCTAATCTTAGTCTGGATTTAGTAAAATTTTAAAAGCTTTGTTCTTTCACTTCTTTACTTCATTTATTTTACATAATAAAAACGCATAATTTTCATACCAATTTATCGAAAAATATACTAGCCTTTTCGCTTTTGGGTGTTGTACATATATTATGATGATGATGATTTAAAATTTATTGTACGTAACATTTTATATTAAGGTTTGTCAATATTTTAGGTGCTTGCTATGCTGAATTTGGCGTCCGTGTCCCCAATACTACTGGATCAGCTTATACTTATTCTTACGTAACTGTCGGTGAATTTATTGCTTTCGTCATTGGTTGGAACATGGTTCTTGAATACTTGGTGAGTGTTGTTTGCATATTTTAAAATATTTCTTTCTTACAGAGTAATTATTCTATCAAAAACAAATTTGAAAATTTTATGAAACATTCAAATGTCTAATTCATATGTTGAAACTAATTCAAAAACAAATAAAACTTAATATCGTGTGTAAGTGACAAGGATTCATTCTAACAAAATTAAATATGAGGTTCATATTTAATTACTTGAACGTATGCGTTCTCATACTCGAGGACCGTCCAATTATAATGGGATGTTGTTGGTGTTGGATTTCAGATCACTAACAAAGATTAGTTCTGTTTGCTCCAATTGCTTTTAATATATCGCTAAAGTCGATAACATTTTGGAATTACAATTGATTCTATTTTCCTGTAAATTTCATTACGGTCACTTCAAATAGTGCAATAAAGAATAAAAAAATTATCGGCTTTTCTTTTTTATTATAAAATTTAATTTAAATATTTTCGTACTACATTGTATGTATAAAAATAAGTGAGAGTGAATTCATCATTTAACCAATTACAATATTGGTACATTGTTTGTTATCATGTAACCAATTACAATGTTGTACAAACATTTTTATGTAGCTGTTGTTATCATAAGAATTTAAAATGCTACCTTAATGTCAGACAGTTCCTTTAGTTCATTTTCTATTTGAGGTATAATTATTATAACGATTATTAGAATGTCTTTATAAAAATATTTCTAAAGTATGAAATTATTAATAATACTAAATTTAATTACTTAAACCCGGTGCAGATTGGAACGAGTGCATGTGCCCGTGCTCTTAGTGCAGCTTTGGACACTCTCTTCGATGGCGCCATTGGTCGACTCCTTGCTTCCAAAATGGGTACCTTCTTTGGTAAGATTTATTAATAACCTATCATATATTTAAGAAACATTAAAATTCAAAAGAACATATAAACAGTATCTTTATTCTATTATTAATTATTATCATAATCAGAATTGTGTTAGATACAGGAAGTCATAATGGATTATTAGCCCTTATACATATATACACAATATAATTTTCTGCATCGTTACCTTCCAGAATAGAATGCGAAAGATTTATGAGTCCATAGCAAAATGGAGCGCTTATCTAGATATAGGAATATCAATTTATTACGAAGGATTTATAAACAAAGACTTAAAAATTAGATGATATTTATAATAAATACATGTGTAACATATCGTAGAAAACAGAGATTTTGAAGATCATAGTAAATCGAGTACAACCATACACAATAACTCTAAAAAATAAAAATGTGGTGAATGTTTTTAAGTCAAGGTTATATTGTTTAATATATTTCAATCTTTTCAATAACTTTTGTTTATCACGTTCAAACAAGAAAATAAACTGTTTTGAATTTATTTTTATTTTAAAATATGTTTCTGCCATTATCTTTCCTGCACTCACGTGTACATGTCGTTAAAATAGATCCAGCAATATATAAGTACCTAAAAGCATTAAACTATGGAACATGTTACTTTTGCATTGGTAGTGTATGTATTGGCTTGACAATTTTAATGGACTTTCACGGTAATAAAATTATGGTGCTTCCTATAGTCTCCATGTCACTACACTAAAAGCAGCCTTTTTACTGTTTCCTGGAGAGGCTTATTTAATTTCGGTCCACTCATGTTTTAACGTCGTTGAAGTGCGTTCCGGTATTACCAACAAATTATAGAAAGTAAAATATTTTAGTTACAATTCACTTTTAAATTTATGAAATAAAACTAGCTATATCTTCATCTTATATAAAAAAAATAAAAAAAATCATCATCTCTATAAACAAAATTGAACAACATTATTAGAAATTTATAAATGGTTTAAATGTATGTTATATATCTATGACCTTACTTTTGTCTTTTTGGTTACAGTTGGAATTATGCTTAGAGAAAATACATCCACTCAAATAACTTTTGTTACAAAATAAATACAAAAATAAATCTTGTAACAAAGGGGTAAAAATAAATTCTAATCTTTAATTTATAATTTACAATATGGAACCTCCTTTTCGCTCTACCAACAGGAACAAACTTCCAATCGTAAGAAAATCAATCCATTGAGGAAACTAAATCTTACACTATTTAAGGTTTTCAGGAAAAATAATGAAATAAGCCACTCTACAATAATATAATTTCAGTTTTCACTTTTAAATTACCTGCCAATGTGGATTAAAATTAAAGTTGTTTTTTGTCTTTAATTACAAAAAAGAAATATAATCTCTTTGTACGAACTCATAATAATATACAATATATAAAATATTTTTTTCACCTATTTAGATAAGTTTTCTTTCTAAAAATTAATTGTTAAAAAACCAATACAAAATAAGTTGTTCAAGTGCAAATCGACCCATATATGGGTTTCGACTAATTGATTTTAATCACACTAAGTTTCTAAGACCACTTTAAACCAAGTCAAATATATTTTGTTTAACATTTAAAAAATATTCTAAACAAATTACTTTTAAATCAAAAGTTACTCTGTAACCTAATACACCATTTTGCATTCATTTGTCATTTGTTTTTGTGAATAGGCGGCAAATCTAAATCTTTCATTACACTTGACAATTTTTAGTATGTGATTTATTATGACTTTCGTTACTTAACAACAAAGCTACAATAGGCTCCGATTAGCATTTCTTAATGAAGCCCCATCTTGTGCCACTATTTACAACTGTTTTACGAGTTGAAACGTGGACGTAGCGATCTCAACTTGATCTGCGTAAGGGACGTCCTTTAACAGCGACTACTGAAGATAACATTAGTGCTGTGAGACGCATGATAGAAGAAGATAAGAGATCAGCACATACGGGCAAGCCTTCGCATTAGTATGATTTAAGTTCAAAACATATTACACGAACATTTAGACGTTAGGAAGCTTAAATCGACGACCAGAAACGCTTTCGCATGACCTAGTGTCGCCAAATGTTAGACGAATTCAACAACGGTGACTCAAATGCTGTATTTGACATCATTACTAGTGCTGAAAACTGTATAAATTGTTACAAAACCGAAACCAAAAGACTATCAGCTCAGTGAGTGTTTCGAGAATCGGCAAACTAACGTAAAGAAAGAAAATTCTTTGGTAAGGAAGTTCATTTCGCGGCACTGGTACTAGAAAAGGAAAGGACAGTTTCTGCAGAATTGTATGACAATCGCTGTTTGTCTGAAGTCTTGAAAAAAAAACTGACAGAATGGCAGATTACTTTGATAAACAATCGAAGTATTGGCAACTTTCTACATTAAACCGTTATTCATTTTCTAAAAATTTTCTGTGTTACCTTGGTGTAAGCCCCGTACTGTTATAAAAGGATTATTGGCCCGTTAACACCGATCAAAGTCACTGGATGGCAAACAATGTAAACTGAAAATTGAAAAATATCTTTTACAAATTTAAAAATAAATTTAGATATTTAATAAGTTGTTTTTCTAACATGATTTAGGTGGTCTGTAAATTTTATATGAACACAGTATTTTAAAATTCTTCAAATACAAATAAATCATGTTTAGTTCAAATCTTTAAAGTTAAATAATTTTTAATATCTTTGAATGTTCCAAACAATTAAAACATGAATTTAGTCTAGCATAAGCATTAAAGTTGGATATTTTTAATATTTTAAAATAGTTAATATTATTAACATGGATATGAGATGGTCCCTTGTAGTTGATTCAATAGCGAGATTATAAATAAATTAACGATTTCAAAATAACTCATTAAATTAAATAAACGAATCAAAGCTAATTTTTGTATTGCTAAAGGATTTATTAGATCGTAAGATGTATTTTAAGAGATTGTGAAAAATAGATATCAGAATTCGTGCCGAAGTGTTTTTAAGCATTCTTTTCCGAGAGGCTCTTGGCTGAGATAGTCATTACGTAAACGAAAAATAAAGTAAAAAAGTGATGCTACATTAGTCCATTTATATTATTATACCAATTTTATAATATGAAGGTACTATTTATACAGAATAGAGAAATAATTTTTTTTTAATACCTAAGTTATAAAAAAACAACAAGCATTTGTCTTAAAAAATGTCTAAAGATAAATAAAATATATTATTTGTCCTGGAACTGTCGTTCTCAGAATATTTATAAATCATACTTTAGGACAAAACTGACCCAAACAATTTAAACATGTAATTATAACCGTGGTTAATAGCAAACTGAATTAAATTGACATATTGTTACCTTTCTCAACCAGCCACAAATTTTGCTTATGAGGTGACTAGCATAAGAGTGGGAGCTATAAAACATACTTCTTTATTAACCTTTTTTCACTTTATCGTGTTATACTTAATACGAGGGTGAAACTGAAAGTTCTTAGAACTGGCCACTTATAAACAATATAATAAAAAAATAATTCTAAAATTTGAAAATAGAACTCTTTGCCAATATTACTGAGTATATATTTCATATATTTTTAATTTGTTTTACGATTTGGCGGCAAATTGAAAATTGTCTATGTCACGTCAACATGAATTTAACACGGGAAAATTTTCGTGCAATGATTTTTAAATCTCAATGATGATTTACGTGAGGGACGGCCTTCTACGGCGACGACTGAAGATAACATCTGTGTTATGCGGCGTATGATAGAGACTGACAAAAGAGTGACCTATCAGCAGATTCGGACAAGCTTAG